>JAOWBL010000003.1:10600419-10612525 GCA_028564865.1 Zenarchopterus dispar | reverse complement strand
TATAAAAATAAACGACAATAAAACTACGAGATAACTATAAAAATAAACGACAATAAAACTACGAGATAACTATAAAACAAACGACTGTGAAACTACGAGATAACTATAAAATAAACAACTATAAAACTATGCTGTAGACCTGTATATTTCAGAAAACCTTAACCTTTTGTCGCTCCTTCATGTCATAATCAGTTCCTGAATCGCTCTTCCTGCCTCATGTAAACGGTTTCCACTCCTCCAACACATTTTTAAGCTCGTCCAGATTCTGCAACATGCTTAACAATATTTCTCCCAAAGACACACTTGTACAACACATTTATCGTTATATATGAACACTTTATACGGTAGTTCTGTTGATATTCAGAGCACACCTGGGGGGTGGTCCACAGCTAAATATGGTGCTAATTAATATCACTTTATATTAAATCTGTCTAAACATCATACTTTATATCACTGCTGGAACGGCATCTGAAATAAGGACTAGTGTAGGAACCTCTGTAATGTTGCTGATATCTTGTCATAGTTGCACTAACTATTGTCAATAGGTCTTGTCAGAATATTGAAATATCTAAAAACAGAACTGAAAAATGTTCTTTTAAGTACAGCATCAATATATTTTGTCCTAGTTATAGTGCAGAAAAGAACTTTTTTTCTATATTTTCCTCTACATTTTTTACTTTGATTTTGGGATTATGAAATAAAGTAACCCTAATTCTCAGAAAAAGAAACTTTTAAAATCTCATCTTGCATCATCTTCAGTGCTCTTTTTATATCAGATCAGCTACAAGATGAGAGGAACCCCACAGAAACACGTCCCGTAGTAAACATTACTGTGACTACCGTTATAAATAATAGTGCAAATATTATAAGGCAAAGATTCATCAAACACGCTCAACAGCTGAACACCAAAATGAGATAAAACACCAGTTTTAATATTTAATTTTTCTTTTAAAAAAATTTTAAAATAATCACAAGGTTCTCTTTAAGGACTTTTGCGATAAATTCTTAAACACAAACATAAGTACAAGCAAAGATTTTTGAGAAAAATAAAAAATGATAAAGGCACAAGAGTTAAAAGCTGCAGAAGCGAGCGAGCGCTCATCTAAAAAGATCTGATCAAAATTGTATCACACGTTGTTTGTTTGTGCAGTCATGATGAATGTGTGAGCTCTGAAAGGTGCAGCAGAACATCTAGACATGGCAGTCGTTCCAGAGGGACTTCACGCCGGCCTGACTGGAGGCTTCTGGTTCAGAAGACGACGACAACAGCGGCAGAATCAGTAAATCACAGCGGAGAGATGGAACAATGTCAGAAGATGTGACCAAGACACCGACAACACTGCGAGGAAGAGAACAACGCCACGGTGACAAGCTGACTGATGCTCGAGGACGCTGAAGAAGAAAGTACCACCAGATGACTGGACCAGACACTTTTATGCCCTCTGTTACTCAGTGAACCCTTCTGCCATGGTAACTGACATGGAGGGGCCTCCACCTGCAGAAGCTCCACCTGCAGAACCTGGGCCACTGGGACTGAGAAATCAAATCCTCTGTTCCTTCCCAGATCTCCACAAATGCAGAAGAAGGGTGGAGGCAGAATGAAGACATCTTTTGTACGTTTTTATCTCGTCATTTCTGGCTGAAAGTGACGAGAGACAAAATAAGAGTTGTAAAACTGTCTTGACCTCCTCACCTCCAGGAGGATCTTCTCAGTGGTCCATCTGATCAGAGCAGGAATGAACGGGGAGGGTGTTTTTCTTGCTGCTCCTCCTTCTCGCCGTCTCAGTGTTGTCCAGCTCGTTTCTCTTCCCCACAGTGACCTCGGACCGAGTCCTGCTCTCTCATTGGCTGTAGCTCAGACGTGTCCTCGCTGACAGCTCCAGATACTAAGCATGCCAGATATCTGCCTGGCATCCACAGGCCTCTTTCACGTGTCACACTGTTCATACTTTTAGCAGCAAAAAGCAACACTTTCCTTCATCTCGAGAAGACCACTTTCAACTTCATTACAGACTGTTTAGCTCGGCTCTAAATCAAAGTTTCAACACCTGCTTTAAAAGAGTGTTCTTCAGGCCGACTGATCTATGTTCTCCTCAGACCCCACAAATGCAATATCCAGAGTCTGACAAGGAAGAAAAAAGAGAACTGATGACCTGTTCAGGTGAGGATGTCGCTGACTGCAGAGCGAGACCCAGGTCAAGGGAAAACCAGCGCTGAGCTGCTCCAACGAGGCCTTCGGCGCTGCGAGGCACAATAACAGACGATAAAAGAAAAGAGACTTCGGGTTCTTCGGTTTGGTTTGATTCTTTTTTAAATTGCTCACATTTGCTCAGGTTGCAGAAATGAGGACAAGAACCCTCACATGGCTCAACAGGGAGCAGTGAAAGTATGAGAAACAGGAAAAATCGCCCAGAAACATTCAAAAGCGCTTTTAAAGTCAGGGTAAAAGCATGAAGTCAGGAACAGTCTTCGTTCCTCTCAGCGGTAGACTCGCTGGCATGTGATGAGATATTCAGGAAATGCCTGCGTGTCATTGAAGATGACAAACATTGACGGCTTAGTGATGTCATCGGTGACGCTGTCGTATCTGAGGGGAATGTCGGCGGTTTCCTTCAGCGGCGCCGTTTTCATTGAATGGCAGCCTTTCGTGAAGTCTCCCGTTAGAACCTTGGACACAAAAACAAACTTGTACCCGTCTGCATTTGGGGGTGAATACTGATCCTTGACGGACAGAGCCGAGTTGACAGCAAAGTACACGCCCTGACCGTAGACGGTGGCTGAGGAGGAAACAAAAGAAACCCGCCATTAGAAAGAGAGGAGGAAGACCAGGCAAAGTGAGAGGAAACCATCTTTAAAACAAACCATTCTTTCCACAGAAGCTTCTGTTGAAGCCGTGAACGCAGATCTCCTTGACGCTGTCCTCACTCGTACCGTGGTAGAGAGTGCGTTCGACTTCAGGGTGGGAGGACTGCTGCAGCACGCTCGCCTTCTTCAGCTTGTACTGATTGTAGAGCAGGCGATTCATGAGCTTCTCAATCTGAGGAAATGAGCTGATGTTATTACAGAAAGCACATGTTCATGTGCTGCAGACTGAAGGCGTCCCCACCTGTATGATCCGGATCTTGCTGTGGTACTCGTGAATGGTCTCGTAGAAACTCTTCACCACGTTCTGGAACTCGTCCGACTCCTCTTGGATCCTGGTGGCTTCGGGCAGGTTTGACAGCAGAGAGTATTCTTCTTCTGTTAACAAGCAGCTCATTTACAATCGCTTTACTTCCCCACAGATATGCAGCAGCAGATTTTTGAATTCTGCTTCACACCATCAGTATGACTTGGCTCACTGAGCTGAATTCACTTAGAGTTTGTGTGTTGAATTTCTTCTTACCTGGTACATCCTCAGTTAAATCACCCAATTCAGGTAACTTCCTGGATATTTTCACCGATTTTCCTGAAGCTATATTATATTCCTCCATCTTCTCAAAGTTAATAATGTGCGGTTGATTGTCAAACATGATGTCGAGCCTCTCGAGCTTCATCCTCCACGCATTCTCGATGAATACTGTAGCATCGGGAGAATAAGCAATCCCGGCGGAGGAAGCGGGGTCGTGGTGCACCCACTGGACACACTTCAGGATCTCCTTGTCTGATACAAAATTAGAGATTTTTTCCAGCAGCAGCTTCACGTCGCACACTGCTCCGCCCACAAAGTCCTTAAAGCCAGAAACAGTGATGATGGTGCCCTGAACTTCAACCTCAACCGCATGCTTCCGCTTAATCATCTCCAAGCATTTCCTGTGGTAGTCAGACATGTTCCTTATGCTCTGGTGCTCCACTTTCTCCTCCACCTGTCTCTGGTTCACCTTCTTGTTAAAGGCAATGTCCACCCGAAGCAGGTCACAACTGTAACCTGCAAACACCTCCAGCTGGATAGTGTTGGCTGCCTGGATCGCGTCTTGTAAGGAACCATTCACATTTCCCTTCTCTTGCTGGTTTAACAAGAGTTTTTTGTCAGAGATGCTGGAGGAGTGCTCATTTTGGGCCATTTCCTTGGACAGCTCCAGGGCTTTTTGGAGCTGTTCCTCCTCATCCTTCAGGGACCACTGGCTCGACTCCATGGAGTACTGGATAGCCAAAGACAGCTGAGCTTCTTCCTCCAGATTGCTGGAAAGACCCAGACCTCCATGACCTCCATGAGTTAGCAGGAGTGGCGCACTCGCACCGTTTTCATTAGGGGAGGGCTCAGACGCCGTAACAGCCCCCTCGTCAGATTCATAATCGGTCAGGCTGCGCGGCTCCTCTGCTGTGTACAAGTCCAGGTTATCCAAGTCTTCAAGCTGTTCTTGACAGACTGCTCCCTCCTGCTGCTTCTCGTTGATAACTGAGACAATTCTCTTTGCTTCCTCCAAGAGACCTGAAAAGATGGAAACAAATTACTGAATAAAGTCAGTACTGCAATTCACATGTTAGATTCTAGGCCTGGAGGCGCCTTCACCCCGGCCCTGGAGGCGCCTTCGCTCCGGCCCTGTGGGCGCCTTCACCCCGGCCCTGGAGGCGCCTTCGCCCCGGCCCTGGGGGCGCCTTCGCCCCGGCCCTGGGGGCGCCTTCGCCCCGGCCCTGGAGAACTTTTATTCAATCCCACTGTGTTGTGTGACTTTCACGGAAGAAAGACGTAAACTGTCGCTCCACTGCTGTTAAGTCCCTGAACGGGTGGATATTATTAGGATTTTATTAGTACAGATACTGATGGTGCTTATTGATACCGATTCTCATTGGTACTCTTATTGTCACTCGCATCTATAATTTGGAAGAAAAGTTACAAATATGGCACCGGTGTCCCTCAGGGTTCTATCCTGGGTTTGCTCCTTTTCATTAGTTAATTACTTCTTGGTCTTATCAGAGACACAAGGGGCTTATTTATGTCTGTGAACCACAAAGTAGAGGAAAGAGATGTCTCTAGATTGTGGGGCGCTGTGATTATTTGTGAAAACACTGGGAACTGCCTTTTCCTGGGATCAGTGTGAATGCACAGCTGAAGAGTGGAGGTGCAATGAAGAGGATATCTGGCGAACATCTTTAAAGCCCCATCTCTGTGTAAACTAGGCCAGTGAGCAAAGTCAATAGTACCTTTGTTTTGATCCTCATTCATTTGCGCCGAATCTGGTTTTAGTCGTTTTACAGAACCATCCATGGTGACCTTCTGGAAGTTCTCCTGGGACATCAGCTGCCAAGAGGAATTAAAAATATCCTGCAATAATAAACATGATATCTGTGTAAACACCAGCTGCTTCTTCAGCAGGGAAACCTGAACTAGTTGACATTTTCTTGTTGACTAACAGATTCTAACTTCCTATTAAAATCGATCATATCTTGAACAAAGATTCTTTGTACATTAAAGGACTACAGCAACACATAAATCAGCCTTGATCAACACCATCTCAGAATATTTCCCTAAACACTTGCTGATCTGACCACAGCAACAAACTCTGGAGTTAGTTTTCCAGACATGAGAGAAACTCCTCAAAGAAATCCAGAAACCAGAACAATGATGAAGTCCAGAGACCATCACCCTGATGAACAGCTGCTGGTTGAAGATGTTGTTGAACATCTGGAGCTTCAGTTTCCAGATCAGAAACACGTCTGAAACTGATCTCTGCCACCGTTAACTGATCACAATCATCTAGATAAATGACGTTACAATTATAACAAATGTTTGGACCACCCACATGATCAAAGGTATAAATATAAAAGGCTTTTTATTTTACTTTAGTAGATATTCTTTATTCAGTGTTGACTTAAAAGATTAGTAATTTGTTAATGGAAATAAATAAATAAACTAACAATAGTACTGGATGAGTATTTTGGCTAATATCCAGCGATCAAATCAGGATCAGAAAGGTAAAAGTCTGGATTGTTTGAGTGCCGACTGCAAACAGAACGAGGAGAAAACCTTCAGCTGGTAAGAATCAGAGAGAAAGCCTGAGGAGCAGCGCCGTCTCCGTCTGGCAGAATCTGTCTCAGGTCTGAGCAGACAGCTCTTCAGGACGAATGGCAGCTGGAACAGCTGGATCAGTGAAGCTTTCAAAAACATTTGCTCCGCTCCGTCACCACGTTACCTGGTGTGGTAGGGGCTCCCACGGCACACACTTTATGTTGATGTAGACCTTAAACTTGGTCTCCATTTCTTTCAGAATGCTCCTACAGTCCTTTACGTCCAAGAAGCGTGTGACTCCTGGAGCTTTTACTGTGATGGTTCTGGTGGAGATGGATGAGACCACGTCCTTCAGCACCTCCTCTGCTGTCTGGCAGGCGACCGCATGGCCGTGGATCTATCAGGATCATTTACAAAACACAAACTGAGGAAACAAGTGATGACATATTCATTTAAAATATTAACATTTAAAGATTTACATTCTGTGCAAAAGTTGGAACCTTCTGCTTTTTAGTGCAAAACAATAAAAATCATGTGATTGTAGAGGGTCTTGGTTTTAACAAACGTAACCTCTGACATTCCACTTCCCAAGAGTCAGTTCTGGAGATCCAGGAACAGCCCGCCAAGACTCACGACTTCGGCTGCTGCCCATAACACCTGATCCACACGACCCCTCCTACAAGTGGTCGGCTCACACGAGGGCAAACCCATGGCACTCATTTAGGCTGAGCTGGGCCTCATGGGTAAAGATCTGGCCACCAGGCACTCGCCAACAAGCCCTCGCCAGGCCTGGCTCCTGGCCCTGGTAACCTGCATCTGGGTGAAGAATATGTGGCTTTTCATCTTTGTTGTCCATGTGTGTCTAGAATCCTTGGTGGTCTGGCCCAGGACCAACTGGCCTTTTGAGACCCTCCCAGGGACAACAGCCCCCAACAACACAGCTATTTCAATTCTTCCACCAAGACAAGGTGGGGATTCAACGATAGGAATCAACTGAGATAATGTGGGTACCTGGTTCAGATGCCCCGACGGCCCCCCGCACAGGTGGTTTTTCTACATATCCAACCAGAGGGAAGTCCTGTGGCAGAACCAAGAGACTCTGAAAAGATGATATCTCTTGGTTGGTCAGGGAACACCTTGGTATTCCTGAGAAGATCTGGGGGAGGTGGCTGGGGAGAGTTTGGTCTTGGAGTTCTCTGATTAGACTGGAAAAACCTGGATAACTTTTTTGAAAAAAAATTGCCATTAACTATCTAACAAAGATGAATCAAAGAATAAAAAAAGCTCATGCAGGCAATACGAATTAGCCCCATGTCTGAAGAGGCATCTTCAGCAGCGACGCCTGTAAGCCATCGTTCCCTGTGTGACCATTGACCTCTCATACTGTTGCACATTAATGTTGATCCTGAGTGGTCCAAGCATCGTATGATCTGAACTTGGGGGGACATCTGCCAAGAAACACCGGCAGCACCGCTGAATGTTTTCCACTTAGGAATCATCTATCTGTTTGAACGGTGGATTTAAAATCCCACTCTCCAGTGGAAAAAATGTCTGGGGCCACTAAGATCAAATGATTTTTATGTTTTCACAAAGATAAACATACATTATACACATTATATACGTGAGTGTAGTGAAAAACAAAAGGAAGGAAGTATCTCTCCTGTCACTTGAGGCACTGATGTCCCACATACCTTTAAACCAGTAACCTCTTCACCCTCCAGGGGGAAAATAGACACATGGTCCATGTCAGCCAGCAGCTGATGGCAGTGAATCTGGATGTACTTCAGCATGCCGGGCTCCATGGAGATAATCGTCTCCCTTTCAATGGGAGTAGTCAGGAACTCCAGGATGGCAGTCTGCTTCTCATTCTCCATTCCCTTCAGAGTCAGGACATCGATGTTGCCTCCTCCGGCTGAAACCTTCACACAGGAGAAACCCAGAGCCTCCACAAACTCTGACCACTCTTTGCAGTACAGCATGCACTCATATTCTGCATCCACAGGTATGCTGAAGCGACACACCTGGGACTTCAACATGCCACAAGCTTGGCTGGCTGAGTTTTGGGACAAGGACGTGACAGTGACATCACAGCCTGACACAGTGTACACAGCAGAGGAGCCGCTTTGATTCATGGTTTCTAGCAGCCGCTCTTTCACATCCTCTCTTAAAAGGAACTGAGCCACATCCATCTCCAGAGTGAACCGAGTCTCTACCATGTTCCCGATAAAATCCAGGATGTTCCCTTTTAGCTCTTCTACCTGAAGTCTGTCAGATCCTGCAATGAACATGCCATCATCTGTAATTTGGATGCTAAAATTTGGATGAGTCTTCAGTGTGTCTTGTTGAAAGGAGCTGCACTTAAACAAGGCATGTTTTCCTGGATCTGTGATAGCAATGTGGAACAGCGGCGTTTCTGCTTCCTCAGTTTGGTCCTGCACGACTGTCTCTGCTTCCTCAGAGACACAAAGTCGTTCTGACGTTGACTGAGAGGAGGAAGGAGTGCTTTCTAATGGTCCTGCTTGAGAGGTCTGATGTGCAGCAGCTAGGAGAGGACCAGTCTGTATCTGAGTATCTTCCAGTTCCTCTGAGGTTGTCCCTGGAACATCTCCGCTATCAGTTCCAGAGTCTTGTGATGTTAAAGTTTCTAGTGGTTGAAGAAAGTCAAAGTAGGCCTTCACTACAAGGTCAGCATTACTTAGCTTGTGTGGATGATCTACAACAGAGTCCACAGCTGTGAGAAAAAACACAAACATTTTTCTTTCATAGATAAACTGTAAAAGAGCAACAACAGTTGTAGTAAATGAAAACACACCAAACTTACACTCAAAGTTGGCAAAGGACACCTTTGCTGTTCCCTCTGACAGCATGGTGACCTCTTTCACTACATGATTCCCTCCTCGCTGGCTTTCAAAGTACAGCGTGATCAGGACACTTGTGGTGCTGACGTCAAGGTTCTCCACCAGGACTGTGTCAGTTTGGTCGATCTGTTCGAGACTTATCTGAACTCCATCTAAGGGTCTCTTGGAGATTTTTGTGCTGAGAGCTTGGAAATCTAGAAAATTAAAAAGAAAGTTTCATTCATCCATCCATCTTCTGCTGCTCATTCAAAATAGGGCTGAAGAGAAGCTACACGGGTAAACCTGGATTACATAATGATGACAGGGTCAGAAGACTACCACTTAACATGTCTGTGTGGACAAAAGTATCACAGCCCATTCAATAGTAGTGCTAGTGGTAAAGTAAATGGGTCAATTTCATTTGCAGCCTCAGGGCTGTGGTTAACGGCCTTAAAAAATGGAAAGTTTCTCCACTTAAGCACCTTCTGAAAAAGGCTGGCTGAGATGGATGAGCATGATGTCTCTTCCTGGAGAGGGACACAAGGTGTAGTCGGACGCATTCAGGCCCATCATGTTCTCCACATAGAGCTCGACCATCTCGATGCTGGTGGTGGGGCGGATGCCCCGCAGCAGCAGTCTGCGTCGGTCCTTCGTCGGAGGTTTCCTGACATTCAGCTCCACATTTTGTAGAACGTGGCATCCTTTAGACAGCACCCTGGCAGCGTCTGTCAGAACCATTGGAGCAGAAACAAGAATTACCAGAAGGTACGAGAACAGCAACTTCCTCCACTATCTACATTCATGATCTTCTGGCAGCACAACGCTTATTTTCCACCTCAGTGGAAAGAACTACTGATGTTCAAAGCCCTTAAACTCGCAGGAGACCTTGGCTCATTGCTGAAAGAACATTTGTACTAAGTATTTTATGAACTTGCACAACAACATTTCTTCTTACATGTTCTGACAAGAGCTGCTAATGACACTGTTGACATTTTAGTATTTTCTTCTCCAACCACTGTTATTTAGGTCTTCATGACATCATCCAACATACCCGACAAAGGTGAAGCCAGTACATAACCCATCACCTACCCCCTTAACCAATCACCTACCCCCCCTTTAACCCATCACCTACCCCCTTAACCAATCACCTACCCCCCCTTTAACCCATCACCTACCCCCCTTTAACCCATCACCTACCCCCCCTTTAACCAATCACCTACCCCCCCTTAACCAATCACCTACCCCCCTTTAACCCATCACCTACCCCCCTTAACCCATTACCTACCCCCCTTTAACCCATCACCTACCCCCCTTTAACCCATCACCTACCCCCCCTTAACCCATCACCTACCCCCCCTTTAACCCATCACCTACCCCCCTTAACCCATCACCTACCCCCCTTTAACCCATCACCTACCCCCCTTAACCCATCACCTACCCCCTTTAACCCAAAACCTACCCCCTTTAACCCAAAACCTACCCCCTGGTCCAGTACCACTCTAAGATCAGTTCACGACCATTCCGGGACCTGGACCAGAAGCAGTTCCAGTCCAAGACCAGGACCAGTTCAGGAGCTGGACCAGTACCAGTTCATCTTTCATAGCAGGCCACACACACTAGTGAGGTCCTGGATCATGAAGAAAACCTCAGATGAAGAACAAAAACAACAGAAATGCAGGAGAACTTCTGATTGTTATCAACCCAGTTTAAATGACTGGATCACTTTCTTTTCTTTAAACAGAGGAAAACTTCTCAACCAAGAACTCTAGAAAAATCTTATTTAGTCCAACATAAGTCAAACATCTGCTCTGGAAAAATCATGCAAAGACAGAAAGTTCTCCCAGTGCATCCTGGGATTACGGGGCACTTATTGTATCTTAAGGATTGATCAGGAGTCTGTTGTCCAAATCCCTCTCTGTTAATGAACAGGACACTAGTAAGTCTTCTCATTTCAGCTTGAACAAATAAAAAGTCTGCTTTCTGCTGGTGGCTGCAGAGAACCTCTTTTCTTCCAACACCTCTGGTTCTCCACAGCCAACAACATTCATTAAATAAATTCTGATCAAAAATGATCATATTGTATATCTGAGTTGCTCCAACCTAGACCCTTATTTTGGTTCTGGCCAAAGTCCACGTAACTGGAGAGTCGAGTCCGAGAGGAAATCAAGATGCAGAAAGCTTTTTTTAGTTTGTTACTGAAGTGGAGATCCTCTGGCCATCTTTGCCTCTCTAGACCAGGTTCTCACCAGCAGCAGCTTCCTCCAATCTCAGACTTTTCTAGTTTGTTAAAGATCTGGTTTAACGTTTCACATTCACAGGTGAGACCTGAGATTTGCCTGATACTAAAGCCCACTACGATTACATATTTTTGTTGTTTTAACATAAAAACTGGACTAAAGAGGAGTGACAGCTTCTGCGAAATTGTATAAATCTGTGACAAATCTAAAGTCAGAGTTCTGCGTCGACAACGCTGAAACAAGTCAGATATAAATCACTGCAATCAGGTGAACCGAAGACGACACCTTCGAACTACTCTGCTCTCTTATTTCATCTCATTACTCTAAACTGCCACCTTTCCAACTTTAATAAAATGTGCTGCAGGCCTGAAATGCAGAAATGGATGTAAAAACCTTGAATTAACAGTCTCCGCTATGAAAAACAGTCAAAGTTGGAATCAACACGTGTTTATTTGATTTTTAGTTTTTCATATCAAGCAAACATTGTGATAAATGCGGAGGCCGACTGTAACTTGCCCTCAGCCTCTTTAAACACCAGCACAACCCGACCGTCCTTCTTCTCCACAGACTCCAGCAGACCTCCACCTGAACGACGACTGTTCTCAAAGTACAGGACCAGCAGCTCCTCCTCTACACCATCAGGAACCTCCAGAACCTCCACCGTCCTGTCCTCCAGATTTCCTCCAGGCATCCTGGAAATACAGGCAGTGTTAAAGGAAAGCAAAAGAACAATAATCATGTGTCTTTCCTCTTTGTCGTCAACCAGTTTTACCAGGCAACCACCTCTGAACAGATCAATAAGGTGAACTTCGATCAATAAGGTGAACTTCTCAGATCAATAAGGTGCTTCATCCTTTAGCTCTTAAATGAACATTTCTGAGTAAAAACAACCCTAAATCTCCTACATGACACGGTTGTCCTCTCTAGCTTTGTTTTTAACCGTAAACGTGATAAAATGATCAGATCTGACAGACGGATGGACCCGGAGGACTGATCACTGTTATCGATCCTTAAAAAGGACGATGCTGGTCCGGGTGGTCACAGTTAAATGATAAAGTTAGATAATATTACTCCTAACTGCAGCTCTCCAACAAACGCTGCTG
>JAOWBL010000003.1:10559037-10577696 GCA_028564865.1 Zenarchopterus dispar | reverse complement strand
ATTATTGATCATCACTGATCATAATTATTGATCATCATTATTGAAAATTATTGATCATTACTGATCATTATTGATCATCACTGATCATCATTATTGATCAGTACTGATCATCATTATTGATCATCGTTATTGATCATCATTATTGATCATCATTACTGATCATCATTATTGATCATCATCACTGATCATTATTGAAAATTATTGATCATCATCACTGATCATCATTGATCATCATTAATCATCATCACTGATCATCATTATTGATCATCACTGATCATTACTGATCATCATTACTGATCATTATTGATCATCATTATTGAAAATTATTGATCATCATTAATGATCATCATCACTGATCATCATTATTGAAAATTATTGATCATTATTGATCATCACTGATCATTACTGATCATTATTGATAATTATTGATCATTACTGATCATCATTAATGATCATCACTGATCATTATTGATCATTATTGAAAATTATTGATCATCATTATTGATCATCACTGATCATTATTGATAATTATTGATCATCATTACTGATCATCATTATTGAAAATTATTGATCATCATTAATGATCATCATTATTGATCATTATTGAAAATGATTGATCATCATTATTGATCATCACTGATCATTATTGATAATTATTGATCATCACTGATCATAATTATTGATCATCATTATTGAAAATTATTGATCATTACTGATCATTATTGATCATCATCACTGATCATCATTATTGATCATTACTGATCATCATTATTGATCATCATTACTTGGTCTAGAGTATTCAGGTGTTAACACAATGCCAAGAGGGAAAGATCTGAGTCATCAACGGGGAGGAGGTCAGGCGTGTCACCAATTTCAGATTCTTCAGTGTTCACATCCCAGAGGACCTCAGCTGGAGCCTGAACACGTGGAACTGATCAGGGAGATCCTGAAGAGAAGCCGACCCCCTCCCCCATCACCTGATCAACTACGATCGCCGCGTCCTCACCTACGAACTCAGGTACGTCAGCTGCAGCTGAAAGGAAAGGATGGTTTTCTGTTTTTACCACATTTTATCAGTTGTAAATAAAAGTTTCTTGTTCTGCTCCTTATAAAGTGATGCTTGTTAATTAAAGAAGAGAAATGTTCCTCTGAATTTGTGGTTGGTAGTAAGGTCTGGTGTTGAAGAATAAATCGTGAAGACACTTCTACTGTACCGACAAACTTGAACAGAAGCACACTTTTCTAGCTTCAGAAGCCACCACCAGGATCTGATTTACCTTGATACGCCCTTGAAACAATAGCTGGAGATCAAACAAGACTCCAGCCTTTTAAATATTGCATGTTCCCTGCGCCACGGCCCAGAATTCCCGGCTCTGCTCAGGTAAATGTTGCCGTGTTTCCATCCCGCAGGCCGTTCCACTTTGAAGTTGTTTCTCAGCTGTGAAATTTCAGATTAAAGTTCATCATCTTGTGCCCCCTGTAGACACAAACACAGATATAAACAACAGACAAAAACAAAGGATGGTTTTCATATAAAAGCAGCAGCTGCTGCTTTTAATAAAGGTTTATATTTGACATCCATGGTTTTAATTATTGTGGTTTTATCTGAAGGGATACGCTCCATCATAGTTTTATGTAATCTTTTTGGTTATTTTGTATCTTGGGTTATCATTATCATAAAGCTCATCTGTCCAGCACTTTGGTTGTTTTAAATGTGTTTTAGAAATAAACTTGACTTGGGAGAACTTGAGATCGTTTACGTTGCCGTCACTGATGCTCTTGTCTGATCAAAGATGTTTAATGATCAAAAAGCACCTTTGTAAAAGACAAACCGACGTGTTCGACGCACCAGAACCCAGACTGAGATTATGGTGACTTAAACGGTTAAAACCAGCCAGCTAAACACGTCTCTGCAGTCGTTACGCTGATGTTCCTCGTGCACGGCGCCGTGTTGAGATGGGAGGAGGTGGAGGGTGGCGGGAACTCACCCAGCCCAGCTGCCTGAGCTCCGAGTTTCCCCTCCGTGAGGTCTCTCAGGCAGATGACAAAGATCTTTTATCTCTTTACCGGGAGCTGTATGTTCGTCTCTGAAATGTCACCGTCCTCGTATTCCTGCCACTTCCTGTGACATCAGGACGACAGAGCGAGACCACGGACGACCCGGCACCAGCCCGACTCCAGACTCCAGACCCCCACCCCACCCCAGACATCGTGAGGGTGGAGAAGAGCTTGATCTTGCTAACAGGGACAACTGTTCCTGAAGTAGGACTCAGCGAGTCCGCTGATGCACAATAACGTCCGTTTTTCTGACCAATCACTCTTCCAAACTAAAGGATGTGAGCTGGAAGGTGCTTCTGAAAAACCTGAAACGAGTTCTCAGAAATGTTTTTAGTTTTAAATCTTCATCAAGGCGAGAGGTTTGTTCTCTTTGTTTCAGTGGTGGAAAACAGCAAGTTGTTGAAATTCATCTAAAACAACGTTTTCATTGATCAGCTGCACCCTAACATCATGCTGGTGTCCTCCATCTGTCCGTCCTCCACTCCGTCAGTAATCTCACCGTAACATCACTGGTTTCTCTAGAAGATGGAGCTAAAGGGTGTAAACGCTCGTCTAGTTACTGAACTTTGAGGAGACAGGATAAGAAAGTGGGATGAAGAGCTGCTGTCATGGCGCTGATTCGCTCTCAGGTTTCAGTGTTTCATCATTTCCTCCGGCCCTCACCGACCCGTCGCCGCCTCCTCGGCTCTGCTCTCCTGGGACGAAGGCACCAAGCCGCCCTCCTGACCTGCCGATCGGTTGTCAGCTCCACCTTTTTTCCTGCCGGCGTAGCGGAGGATTTAATGGGCATCGCCTGACCCCCGATCCCCTCCGCCCCCACGTCCATTCTTATTTTCAGCTCCATCCGTCTTTTGTTACCCGCTCAGTTTGATATCGGCCATCAGATAACGGATCCAAGCACAGAAACGCGGCCCGCTGCACTTTGACCTCTCGCTGTGTTGTTTTGAATTTCCTCTGGTGGGTTCTGTCTGAGCAGCTACTGCTGGGATGACGGAAAACAGTCCTGCAAGAGTTTACAACGCTGCACAGTTGGTCAATGTTAAACAGGCTGAGAAAGATGGCCGTCGAGTCAAACTACAAGTCCAAGTCCAGTCATGAGTCTTCAGTGTTTGAGTGTCAGTCAAGTCCGAGTCAGTAAAGACAAATCCAGTCCAAGTCTATCTAGAATACTGTATTTTCCTCACTATAAGGCGCACTTAAAAGTCTTTAATTTTCTCAAAAATCGACGGTGCGTCTTATGTGAGCACCGAGTTCCAAAACCTGTAAAAATGTGCGATTTTAGTAAGCGCTCTGCTTGATTAACTGTCGGACTATTTCCCGCCAACATAGTGACGTAATACGTACACTACGTACGCTGGCAGCCATAAACCAATGAGAGAACATTACGTGAAGCTACGTACAGTACGTACGCTTACCTCGGCCACGCCTCCAGAAGGCAGGTAGACTGTACTACCGGTAAACTGCAAAACAACGTTTGTTTGGCTGCGGACCCCCGGAAATGACGTCACCGAAGAGTCATACTGACGAGGCAGAATTCAAACTACAGGTTTGTCAGTCACGTGGTTGTAAACGGAAACAGAACCGCGAGAGAATTCACATCAATCTATGATACAGCTGTTCATTCAGATTACTTCCAAGGATTTGTGACAAAAGATTGATCAGAAAATAACATGTGTATTTTTAAATACGTAGTAAAGTTCAACCAAACTCACCTTTTTGCTTCCGTTACCTGGTTTTCGCGCCGAATAATCCGGTGCGCCTTATGGTGCGGAAAAGACGCTACTTTGTCAGGCAGCCTCTATGATTGATAAGTCCATATAATATAGTTTTTAGTCTGATTTTTTTCCTTTTTCTTTCTATTCAGCAGTTTTTTGTACTCGCAGGATTTCACCTGCATGAAAAGTGAATTTTATTACACCTACATTCCAGCACTTGTCACTCATGTGATGTTATACCATTAAATATTTAAAGGCATTCCTTCGTTCTGCGTTTTCTCCACACCTTCTGTTTTCTTCACCACAGCAGTCGTGTTAGTTTTTCAAACAAAATGTGCTCAGATTCACTAAGTGACAGCAATAAAAGCCCTTACGCCGATTTAAAAGAAAAAAAAGGAAAGATGTCTTTAGTGTAGTTGGCGTTGCCATGGTGAATCACAGTCGGCGCTGCATTAATGATGTCCATATGACACCAGGAAACCATGGAGATGAAACCTACAGAAAGGTGATTTACTTACAAAATTATCTTTACAGTAGTGGTATTTTCATTTTCAATTGCTTTTTGGTAGGTTCAGAAAACAAATAGTTGTATTTATGCACAAACCAAAATTTTAGTAAGTGGTTTAAAAAGACATTACTCCGGGTTTTTTTTAGGTCTGGATAAATGAATCTTTTTCACAGAAGTGGTAGAACACTAACAGTAAATTGGTCTCTGTGGGATATAATCTACAGGTCATAGTGGGAGGATTTCGGCTAAAACTAGGTGCTGGAACTGTAACAAAGACCTTCTTGTGGCCGCTGTCATTTCTCCTTTGAGAGTGACGGACCCGGCAGGATCCACTGACTGAGCGTAAGCGTGAGTTCGTCAGCTGACAAAAAAAAAAAAAAAATCATCCTGGTTTAGAGTTTTGTTAGGTTTTTGTTTTCTTCTGGGGTTTTCCTCTGTGTTAATCAAGTTCCTGTTTTATTTTGAAAGCCATATGTCACCGTGATAAGGTCTTGTTTGACTTTCCTGGTTCCAGTCTTTTTTGGATTCTTGTAGTGGAGATTTTGTATTCTGGGTTACCTGGACTTTGGACTCTGGATTTTACTCCAGCTACGTATAACCAATATAGAGTCAATATAAAGAGTATGGTAAAGTAGTAGATTGTGAGCAATAACGGGCTGAATCAGAAGAATGTTGGTTCGGCTCTAGGAGTGGAGGTAAGAGACTGACAGAAGTTGACTTTTTTCTATACCCTGTATTAAAGGTGCACAAAAACACATTTGAATAACCATTCAATAAATATTTACAAAAAAAACAGTGTTCATAAATTTACACAAGACTCCCGAAGTAGCGCCATAATTGGAAGTCCAATTTGACAGTGCAGTGTCCAACAACGGCCCAAGTGTCCAGAGGAGGTGATCCAAGTGCAGGAGGGGAAGTGCGTGAGTGGGCCGAGTGAACAAGTTCCACGGGGAAATCTGGTAGGAAAATATATAAGAGGGCAGCTGTGAGAGGCCTCCCACCGGCCTGACCAAAGCAGGAGGATCAACGTTCTAATTTTGAGCATCTTCAGGATGAGTGGTCCAGAGTCCAGAACCACAGTTCTGGTTCCTGGGTTTAGCTCGCCATCCAAACAAACCTGGCCTGAATAAAAGTATCAGAACCAGCATAAGTTCTATGCATTAAGTCATAATCCAACAAATAAATATTGCACATCGCTTATAGTTTCCATATTGTACAATATCAAAAATGGTTCACCACAACAATGGATATAAAGTTATTCATAATTCAAACTATCCTACAGTGCATAATGTTGATACACAGTAATATTAAAATCATAGCAGCACAAAGTGCACTTTTAAAGTGCATAAATTGTATTCAAATAGCTACAAACAACAATGTTTAATAATAACCAAATAAATATTTATTTATTTGTTTTGCCCGGGTTACATACGTCACAACCTCCTGCTTTTGGATGCTCTTCACACCTGGACAATAAACAGCAAATGAGGGAAAAAAAAGATGAAAAACAAACTGAAATGATGAGGTCAACGTTGAAGAAGCTGTGTTTCTGTTTGCTGTTTGTATTCACTGTAATAATAGAGATAAATAAAAAAAACCTGAGGAGGACATCAAGACGACTGAATGACATCCCCTCCTGGCTACAGCGTTCCCAGTCATCACCAAGTCAGCACGACTTCCATCTAGGACCGTCTCAGCTCCACGCTGGACTACCTAAACCACCGCAGGGACGTCTTCCAGTCCAGTACTGGTTCCTAACAGCGCTTGTTGTAGGCCGTCCCTGCTAATGGAGACATACATCAACGATCCCTCCAAGCCCACCGATATTTAGCTCATCTTTTAATTACATCTGAGTGATGACAATGGTGTAATTAATTATTATCCAGTTAATCAGACTTCACATGAACACACAATATTTGACTAGAAAAGGAACTCCTTGCAGAAATCAGACGCTGCTCCTGCTCAGAGATTGTTGGAGACCAGATTTAGACCAAGTGCAGGAAGGTAATTTAGTTTTAGTTTTAATTAAACGGCTCCCATCTAAAGTGGCTGAGAGCTGTCTGAACGGTCAGCGGCGCTGCCATCCGTGGGAGTGGGAAATGACGTTAATCAGCCCACCCCTCCCCCGACTCTTGCTTCTGAAACAACTTTCTGATGTTAATTTGTCACCAAGCTGTGTGCACTAGCGTCCCTGGGGAGGACGGTACCGGGTCCCCCCGTTCTACAGCCGGCCCCGTTTAATAAATCACTTGAGGAAAAATTCACATCTCAGGGGCCCCTCAGACAAAAAAGATTCCTCTCCTGGAGCTTCAGCAGGGTCACATTCTGGTGAAATTTGCATTTTTTTGTCTTTGCCCAAGCAATTGCTCACGTGGAACAAAACTGGGTTTCTTTTCCTAACGATACTCGTGGGTACTTTGTCGAGGCACATCTCTGTCCTAATTTCAGCTCTTTTTTTTTCTTTTTCATTTCTTGGATACTGTGAGAGTCCACAAGGAATAAAGCTAATTTCCCAAATGAATTACACCATTCACTCCTGAGTAGTCTGTACAGCAGAGAAGACAAATAGAAATGTTCAGACTGAGAATAAAAGTCAGTTTTAACAAACAGAAGTTTTGCATTTACGTTTGAAGAAACTCTTCCAGTGAGAGACGGAGCGACTTCCTGTCGCTGCTTCCCTCTGGGATTCATGACGGGGATGGAAATGTTTGTGTTGGTGCTTGAACGAGAGCAGCGCTGTGATAGCGATCGGTAACATTTTCAACATGACACATGAACTAAATACCGTCAGATAAAGGTTAAAAACCAGACCGAGAGAGGCAGTCAGGCTTTATTAGAAAAAATGGATCACTTTGTTCAAAGACACGAAAACATGACACCGTAAATAATCTAATGACAGATCAGTCTGGACAAACGGTCACAACAACCAGACTAATAGCTTACCTTTGGAAATCTCTAAAAAGGTTATTTTTGGAAAGAGATGACAGAAAAAAATGTCAAATTAAAGATGATAAATTTGTCTGAATAATAAAGAGCTTCTAGTGGTTCCTGTTTGAAACCAAAAACATCTCCTGTCTTTTTACAAAAACACCTAAACTGAAGCAAGGCAGTCAGAAATCTTTCTGAATGAGCTGGTCAGCTGATTAAAGAGGACATGCAGGTGAAAGTGAGTTAGATTCATTTCCAGGTGGAGATGGACTCTGTCAGAGCTGCTGGTTCTGTTCAGAACATTTACGGACAGAATTCCTACTGTTTTCTCCAGAACTTGGTCCCTCGGGTCTTCCTCTGGGGGGTTCTACCAGGAAGTAGGAACGCTGCCACTACTTCCTGTATGAGTTCTGACATCAGGACCGTGGACCAGCAGACTACAGACACCAGTGGGTGGTCTCAGTCACAGCCTTCGTTTGTACTCCAGTTTTATGAAAATAAAAACATGATAAATGATGATAGTTTATCTTCAGCTGTAGCACATTGTGCCTTGTTATTGTAACTTAGATTAAAATCAAATCACGCTTTTTGTCAGTTAAATGCAGATATCAGTTAATTGCAGGGGATTCTCTTTTTAAAATAACACTATAGAATAATGTTGTATTTTAGAGGACGTTTAGGTTCACTCTTCTACGGTAGTTGACGTGACACGGCTCAAACGTGTGAAGCGAGGACTTTGTTCCAGGATGTGGAGCCATCTTCTCCGGATTTTCCCTCTGTGTTTTCCCAGCTGACGGGGGTTTATGGGTCCTCTGATCTACTGCAAATGGAGAAGTTGGATTTTCTGAAAATGCAATTATTTTATGCCAGAGAAACAATAGACTTTTCTCTGATGCAATTATGTTGTAATTCTATTACAATAAGAGCTAAATTGCGAATGAAGAAAACAGAGTTGGTGAGGTTCGACCCACAGAGGGTGGATCCGGAGAGGTTTGCTTCCACGCTGAACATCAGTGGGAATGTGACAGAACAGCCGTGACCGGACCTCGGTCTCTAATGAGAGTTTTGTCTTCTTCACCCTGCAAACTCCCCCTCTACACTTAAACCCAGAAAATGAGCCAAGGGGATGCTGAAGGTTCAAAAACACCAATTAAACTTAAAATGACCTGTTTCAGGGTCTGTCAGCGGCACGACTTCCAAGAATAATTCCAGGTGTTTGGCACAGACGTCCCCGCCCCTTTTACAAGTCCCATCTCCACATCGTTGAGCAGCGACGCTGCTTAATTAGAACTGGAGTCCCACAGAAACATCTGTCGCCGTGGTAACCACAGAAACAACGATCCAGCCTTGTGCTGTTAGCTTCAGTTTGAACCTTGGCTGCTGAACTGTTCGGTGAAAACATCTGGCTGCTTTTAGCTCCGTCCTGCATCAGCTGGCTGGTTGAAGATGTCAGTCGGGGCAGGTGTGTGTCGGTGTGAGAGCAGCGAGGGGATGTGGACAAACAATCACAGAGTCATTTGATCGAGTCCTCTCCTGCTTGCGTTATGACCATCTGGGCGTGAACGGGGAGGAAGGCCGTGCACGTTGCCTGAAAAGTCCAAACGGTTCTTTAAACGTCTCCTTTTTCATAACAGAAGAGTCCAAGCTGATTTAAATAAAGTGATGTGCATTAACAAGTCCTGAAGGAGCTGATGGAAAGTGTGCATGAGGCTGACTATATTTAGGAGCTGAGCGATGAGGCCACAAGCTGTCCTAGCAGGCTACTTTCACACTGGATAATTGACAGCGTGGATTCTCACTCCTTCGCACCGCCAGGCTGCTGGCCTTAATTCCAGTTGGGAGATGCTCATTAACATAAACTGGGAAAATGCTGTCAACCAAGTGCATGGACATCATTTTCAGATACTTCAGTCTGAACATTATGAATAAACTAGAAAAATAAAAATATACTAAAAGAAACATAAAATGGAGAGCCTAGTTTTAATCCTCTGAATCAGCGTCTGGTGGCTGCTATCAACTTGTAAACACGTACATGTTGACTACAGATGTTCCTTCCATGGGACTGGAACCAGACTCAACTCGTATCAGGAGATAAATCTGATCAGTTTTCCTTCGCCTGACTTGTGTTGGTCACTACCCACAGTTTGTGTCGGGTTAGGGGTTAGGTTAGTCCTAACGTAGGAGTCGGGTTAGGGGTTGGGTTAGTCCTAACATAGGAGTAGGGGTTGGGTTAGTCCTAATGTAGGAGTCAGGTTAGGGGTAGGTGAAGGGGTTGGGTTAGTCCTAATGTAGGAGTCAGGTTAGGGGTAGGTGTAGGGGTTGGGTTAGTCCTAATGTAGGAGTCAGGTTAGGGGTAGGTGTAGGGGTTGGGTTAGTCCTAATGTGGGAGTCAGGTTAGGGGTAGGGGTAGGGGTAGGGTTTGGGTTAGTCCTAATGTAGGAGTCGGATGAGGGGTTGGGTTAGGAGTTGGGGTAGAGGTTGGGTTAGTCCTAATGTAGGAGTCGGGTGAGGGTTAGTCCTAACGTAGGAGTCGGGGTAGGTGTTGGGTTAGTCCTAACTTAGGAGTCAGGTTAGGGTTAGTCCTAACGTAGGAGTCGGGTTAGGGGTTGGGTTAGTCCTAATGTAGGAGTCGGGTTAGGGGTAGGGGTAGGGGTAGGGGTAGGGTTTGGGTTAGTCCTAATGTAGGAGTCGGATGAGGGGTTGGGTTAGGAGTTGGGGTAGGGGTAGGGTTAGTCCTAACGTAGGAGTGGGGTACTATTTTGAACGGGTAGCGGCTGAAGGCATGGTCCCCAGTCTGGTCTAAAATAAGAGGATACTGCACATATCCTAAAAGCCAAAGTTTCAGAAAACACACAAAGAAGAAGTGATCAGCTTCTCCCTTAAACATACATTTTTGGTTTTATTTGCACAATGTCCAGGAAGAAATGTCCATTTGGTTGTGAGAACACAAAGATTTAGCAGCCTTGACTGACGTCTGCGAGTCATCTTTGTCCCCCAGGTGGACGACTTTCATACTCCAGATCTAATCCAGGAAAACGTGTGGTGGGAATTCTGGACTTGTCATCGTTTTTTTTGTTTGTTTTTGGACTTGTGATCATTGAAAACACGAGTAATCTTCAGTTTTGGAGTTCTGTGTTCCTGAGATTTTGTGTGAATTCATGAAGAAGCACCGCCGCTCACAGGAAGCTTCCAGAGATCTCACCAATTAAAGAGACACTTAAGAAAACATCATCCCATTAATGGAAATGCTTTAATTTGTAAAGATTTCCTTTTATTGTTCTACAGTAATTACAGAGTGGAGGTATGACAGGTATGAAGCTGATGCAGAAGTATCCTAAATGACCCAAGAGACCTTGATGGATCGACATGATGTGCACTTTAAGGTAATGAATATTTTATTATTTGCCTTCTTTGGAGAACAAAGTCGAGGCATACAGAAAATTAATTTTCAGTGCAGTTATCCTGCTTTAGTCCGGCAGAGACGCTTACATACCACAGATATAGAACATAAGATGCTTTTCCCCTCTTGGCCTGATAACTGGCTACTTTAGATTATTTTCAGCTAGGTTCTGATCCGCTCGGTGCAGACATGACAGGACTTATTCGGTACCATCAGAATTACTAACATGTGACTTGTTTGTAGCTTTGTGTAAATAGTAGGAGCATGATAGGGAGGGTATGTGACCTCTTTTCTTCTCTCTTTTATTTTATGCCTTCTTTAACCACCAAACAAAGCCACAAGTGCGAGTCTGTTGCTATGGCAGCAAGAAATGAAAGTTTGACAAGTGTGCTGTGCATTTTTAAAGCAGTTATTGGCATTGCCTCAAAGGTAGCACCTCCCGCTGCCCTCCCCTTCAGCTGCTGTTCAGTCACATCAGTGTCAGGCCGCCGGCCCCCTGGAGGAGGGCTTCGGCGGCGGGCCGACTGGGACTCGGGAGCCTAATTGGGGCCTGAGGTTGCCTCCCTCTGCTGCTGCAGCTGTGCTGCCGCCGGCTGGTGGGAAGATCAAAACCCCGCGACTAGCCGGAGGTCGGAGGTCAGCGAGTGGCGCGGGTCAGGAGAAGACTGGACCGGGAGTCCTCCCTTCAGTCTGCATGAACTCTGACTGACGCTCCGGGCCTCTCGGTCGGCCACTGATACGACGACACAAAGATAAAAGGAGTTGATGTAAGCCTGACGTGAAGCTCCACCACTGAGGAGCGCTGACTCGTTACTTTCAGCTCCTCATGTGGAGCACTTCTGTAAGAAGTTTTCTGGTTTGCTCTGGCATGTATAAGTCTGTTTGATTTTCATTATGGCCTCGTTAAACTCCCATACTTAGAATTCCTTTTGAATAAAATAAGAAAAAATATGTAAACACCTTGGAAATAACTAGATGCCTGCATACATTTTCTGCAAAATGTGATCTATCGTTGTCTAAATCACAACAACACAAAACACAATGAGCTTTAAAGTGAGAACATACAAACTGTTATATTTCACTGTTTTTGTGAAGTGCAACCATGAAAAAGTAAATGAACCCTCAGAGTTGGTGGCTGGTTGGAGCTCATGACTTCAGATCTCCCAGGACCTCTGGATCAGAGCTGACCAACGTTCAGGAGGAGTTCAGGAGGAACTGTTTCTGCACAGACACGTTTCTAGGATGTCTGGTGTGAAGGGCTTTCAGGAGATGATTCCTCTGTGGGTTCAGGTCTGGACTCTGGACTTCTCCACATGGTGGATGTTTTGGTTGTTGTTGTTGTCTGTCCGTCCTGTGGTGGGTTTATCTCCATGTTTGAGCTCTTTGTCCTGCTTCGTCAGTCAACTTCCACTACGCTCCAGCTGCTGGACGTCCTGACCTTATCCTGGAGGTAGTTTGGGTCATTTCAAGGCAGAAAGTGATGCTCCCTCCATCTTTCTCCATCCTGCACCCTTCTGTGTCAACAACTGACGTTTTTTTATCGGGATTGTTGCAGATTGTTAACGTCCTCTTTGGTAAACTTCAGGCATACATGTTAGTCCTCAGACACACATACATCCAATAACTTCTGTGTGGTAGACTCTTCAACAGACATGTGTCCAGGTCCAGTGATGTCTTCAAGCCTTTAGATGTTCCTTGTGGGTTCTTCTTGACTTTATTGAGGATTCTGTGTTGTGTCTTTGGACTCATCCTGGCTGGAAGTCTACTTCTAAGAAGAAGACTCCCAGCACGTCTTCCTCGCATCACCAAGTCCAGTCTGAAGTGTCAGATGGAGTTGTGGGAGGACACCAAGGCTGGACCGTGGACCAGTGTGGAGTCATGAATCCCCTTCTCTGTTTGGCAGTCAGAAGGGTCAGAGCAAGTCACATAATGGGTTAGGGTAATAATGTCACATGACGTTACTGGTGGATGGTAGCAGTAACATCATGTGACACGGCAACAGTTTGGTGAAGGTCCTTTTCTACTCCATCGTGACTGAGCTTAAATGCCAAATGTCAGTAAAAACCAATAAAAATTAATGGATAAATGGTTAATAGCATAGCGACTAATCCAAGATTTGGTTTTATTCTTTCTTAGATTCTGGACAGCAGGAGATAAGAGCAGAACTTCCTGACTGAGCAAGTCGGTTCATACTTCCTGGTGTGTGTGTGTAATTTATTGGTTAGTTTGTCATATGTTCCATAAAGGGAGCATTATTTGGTAGAAAATTAAAAACACAAATCAAGTGCAGGATAATTTGGTGACAATTTCATGGTTGTTGCTGTATTGATTACTGGGTTTAGAGATAATCTATGAGCTGGAGGACTGGCCAGAGTGGACCGGTGATCCCATCCATCATAATCCCGCCGAGCTCTCTCAGAGAAACATCTTGTTGTTTCAGGGAAACATCTGTCTTTGTCAATAACATGGATCCACATTAACAAAGCATCAATAAGAAAATAAACCTGAAAAAGATATTTCAGTCTGAGTGAAGTTCATTTATCTTAATGCCGCAGCCTTTCACGTACAGTACATGATGGCGGCGTTTTCTCGGCCATGATTCATTTTTGTTTATTCAAATAAACGTTAAGGATGCAGCAGCCTATAACAAGCATTCAGTTAAACCGCTATTGTGATAAACAAGTTGGTGCTCAGAAACCTTTTTTAATGTGACTGGTGAAATAAATACATAGATCTACAGTTCCACAGCAAAAGTGGATGAACTCGCTGTCACCGTGGCAACAGATGCCCTCCCAGTCACCCTAAATCATCTTAAAGGCTGGAATGATCAAATAAAACATCTTTATTTCCTTTGATATGCTGTATATGCAGTTTGGACCTGACAGTTACCTCAATGACGTGTTTAAATAAGACGTGATGACCCAAAGTCATAGAAGAAGACGATGCAATCAAAGACACGATACTCCTCTAGAAACCGACGACTTGACTTGGTTTTTCATTCATATGGTTTTTACATCTGCCTCTCCCACACACACACACTTTTTAAACGATAGCTTTCCTGATTTTTATTAGATAAATATCTGCTGGTGTTACTAAATTATTCGCCCGGTGAAGGGTTAAACTTATCAGCTCAGTGCTCAGCTGAGAAAACATGAATCATGTTGTCACAGAAGTGTTGACATAACACCCAGATTTAAAAATACCTTTTCAACACAATAATACTTTATTAGTTTCCCTGGGGAAATTATTGTCACAGTATAAAATAAGAATGAATAAATAAATTAAAAAGTTAAAAATCAAAATAAGTCAACAATCTCTTAGAAAGTTGGAGACGCAGCAGGGAGAGGATAGTAGCTGAGGCCTCCAGAGATCATCATGAATACACTAAAGTGTTTTATTTGTTACCTGGCAACAACTGAGGTGATGATGTCACATGTTAATTAGCAACCGAGCTGTATTTGTATAACTGTCAGAGATTTAATGCCAAGCCGGCCTGCACATCTGGACACATGTGAGAGCAGGGAGCAGGTGGAGGTATGCTCTGGAAAGAAGAGGGATGAGAACTTGTGTGTGAATGAGAGGAACCCAAGAGGAACTACGAGGTTACAGGGAGAGGAGATGAAGAAAGTGGAGGATTTGAAGTACTTAGGGTCAACAGTCCAGAGAAAAGGAGAGTCTGGAAAAGAGGAGGAACAGTAGATTTATTGGGAAAAGGATGTTAGGGTGAGAACTGCCAGGCAGGAGGTCTAGAGGAAGACCAAAGAGGAGGTAGATGGATGTAGTGAAGGAGGACATGAGGGTGGGTGGTGTGAAAGAAGAGGATGGAGAGGACGAGGTTAGATGGAGACAGATGAGTTGCTGTGGTGACCCCAGAAGGGAGCAGCTAAAAGGGAAAGAAGAAGAAGTTAGGAGATGGAGTCGTAGGATTTCAGGCTCTGTCAGAAGTTTCATTTAGACGGTCTTTGGATGCAGGACCAGTGTGACGTTTGGACCTGCAATTATGGATATATTCTTTCATGACAGCCATCTTTAGTTTTCAGACTGCCAAAAGTCATGCCATGTGTAGGAGCCCTTAGTCAGTGTTCTTCACCCTTGGACCTGAGGAACCATTGTCCTACATGTTCCAGATGTTGCTCTGCTCCAACACACCTGATTAAAATGTCTGGATGACCATCAAATTGTCGTCAAGGTCAACACAGGTCCATCAGTGGTCCATTAATTTGAGTCATGTGTCATGGAGCAGGGCGACATTTAAAACATGTAGGACAGAGGTTCCTGAGGACCAGAGTTGAAGAAAACTCTTCCAAGTGATTATCCTAAACTTTTTACTATCCCATTTCTTTTTCTTCCCCAATTTATTTTGGTCTTTCTAGTGAGAGTGCAGTTTGCACAAAGTACTTACACAAAAAACTACTTTATCTCCAGCAAGGGTTTAATGACAGAGCAAGAAGACATCTGAGAGAAGATATTATCATCTCCGAGGACAAAAACGCTATTATAAACTGATTAGGTGGAGGAGAGCTGGATGGAAATCAGTCTTGAATCTTTTTTTAACCATTAATTAGTGGTTGTGTCAGTGTGGTTCATTCTGCTGGGATGACTAATGCATTGAGCTCTCCCACTGCTCTTCATGACCAGTTGGTACATTGCTGTCACATTTGCATATGTAGCTCTGACAGGAAGGAGAAATCCCACCGCCTATTAATGTAGTTGGAGTTGTGTGTGTGTGCACTTTAGTACAGCCTGCACTTGTGTGTGTGAAACACGATGACATTAACAGGATAGCAGGTTAAAGTTGGTAATTAGGTGATGCTGACATGACTTAGTGTTGTTCATGTGATCAGGTGGTGAACAACGGAAACGGGCCATTTGCACCTCTAATGCAACATGTTAGAGGATGCATCAAACCACACAAGTGTAAAAGATCGTACATACTCTTTCAATGTTAACCTTTTATTTATCAAAACATGAAAAAAATCATGTGTATATACATACATACATACGTGTGTGTGTGGATATTTATATGGATAAACACACACACACTGTATCCTTACCAGGTCATAAAATGATATAACTACACCTTCATACAAACGAGTTGGAACACCTGTATTCTTTTATTTTCAGCCATTTTGTTGTAGATTTGTTGGTGTTCTTGGGACCATTGTCCTGCTGCAGGACCTAATAACCACATTTGACTTTACTTTTGGATGATGGAGGTGCTCATTGTCGACTCAGTGACTGTAAACCAGGTCCATCTATCCGTCGGTCCGTCCACTCGTCGGTCCACCCATCTCATTCTCATTCCTGCTGTGAGCCACTCCAGCGAGAGCTAGAAGACTCCTGCTCTGCTTGCATATCAACTCAAAGACCTGTAGCAACAGACCCAGCACTCCTGAAGCATCCCAAACAGACTTTCTTCAGGGTCACACTCACGTAACTTCTCCAAGTCCTCAAAACACATGTAGACTTGTTGGAAAAACTCCCGTGGTCCCTCCAGGACTCTAGCTAGGGTCTGGAGCTTCTTCAGGACTGTGTCCAAGATTCCAGCCCTGAGGGACTCCACAGGTCATGGAAATAAGTTCAGATTTATGCAGATCATTGGCACAAGAATACTCCTGCCTTCTAGATATGAAATCCACGTCAACCAGACCAGTCACAGTTCTTACAATAACATTCCTGAGAAGATGCACATAGCAAGGAAGGACACTGAAGCATCAGTTTGGCTAAATAGAAACAAATGTATGGATTTCTTACTTCCAGTTTAATTGTAATTTCTTGTCATAATATCCAAAAAGCTCCCGGAAAGCCTCGGGCAGGATTAAAACGGTATTTCCCACTATTCCTGCACACCTAGAATAGCTGATTTCAGTTTTGCCTTTGGGCTGGGATGTCCACTGCATTCCCACCTGTGAGGTGGAAGCGGCTGCATCCCTCTGGTCATCCCACACAGAGACAGCTTTATTATAAACCAGAGCGCCGTTTGAAGATAAGCAGGCCGGCTGAGACAATGCTGACAGGCCTACAAATGAAACACGGTGCCTGAATCTGTACAGGGGGGTTTCACCACACCGCCGGTGTCAAACCCCAATGACACCGCTGGTTTAATATGTAAGACATACACTGTAATACATTTGCAATGCTATGGTGGTAAAAGGAGATTTATGACACACAACAAGCTATTAAGGAGCTGTATGTAGTGGGGTAATCAGAGGGGGAAATGGGGTGGAAATTCTCTTCTTCATGCCACATTGATTCATCCTTCAGCGAGAGAAACCTCCCATTATACACACCTCTTCTAAAAGGGCCTTAGGACAATCATTGCAGACCCACAAAGTACTGGTCCCAGGTCTGCTGTGGGGTCAACAAAGGTCTTCCCAGCAGCATCTGGACCCACAGAGGGGTGCCACAGCTGCTTGATGCATGGCATGTTGATAATAAGCTGCACAAGCAAAGACTGGGAGACATGATGCATGATCCAACATGCATCATGTCTCATGTGAGCAGAGGGAGGAGACAGTCTCATCGTCTAAGGCTGCTGTACTGGCTCTAACTGAATATAATATTCAAGGTGCATTTCAACTCATATAAAAAGAACTCTGTTCAAAAGGACTGTAAGTCAGTCTGAAAGTGTGCAGCTTATTTAATACGACGACCTCCGATCCATCCCTGAATGTTGGCCAGGTTACAACAGAGTATTAAGGGCCAATAGGAGCAGGGAAAAAAGGCTTGAATGTATGATTAACTAGCCATACCACCACAGACAGGAACACTTCAGTAAAACGATGGCCAGATCGTAGGTAAGTCCTCCAGCCCTCAGACCTAATACACCTCCACCGCCTCGCCGTCTGTCTGTGTTTTTAACTATCTGAAGACTAAAGTTAAAAACTGTGGGTTAAAATTCAGCTAATCAGAGCTTCAGCTGCTGCTCAACTTTGTTTCTGTTTACCAAGACACAATTCATACAGAATAATGAATAGAGAAATGTCAGCACTTTTATTTTTCAATATAAAAATTAATATAATATAAAAGTTCATCAAACACAAATTAATGAGATGTGTCCTATTTCTATTTGAGTCCCCCAATTTACCAAAAAATCTGAAATTTCTAGGTCACATGCTTATGAAGCTATTGAAAAAAAGAACATGGGAAATCAATAACAATCATGTTTTCCCTTGTAACAAAATATTTTAAAAATGAAGAGTCCTCAAATACGATCCAATAACAGTGCTTTGTCCTTTAGTTGAGGGTTTAGAGGAACCGTAGTTCCTACCGTGGTCAGGAACTCGGCTGCCTGGACTACTAACAATGACAAGGGTAGTCATCATCACCATCATCACCTCCAACATCACCAACGTCCTCCCCACGTCCCCCACAAGAACCTACCCGCCCCACAGGAGACCAGCCCACGGGGCACCTGCAGCCCCAGGACCATCACCCCATAAAGGGTGCACCCCCACTCACAGGAGGCGAAAAAGAAGAGGGGGAGGAACACCACCCACACACCCACCCGCCCCCACCTGTACCCAACAGCCACCATGGCAGCTGTCAACAGGATCGTCTTTGCTCTGCAGCAACTGTCATGAAGACATCTGTTTGTCAGAGACAACTCTTTCCACACAGGAAACTCCTTCACATTCATCCTGTGGAGACAGTCTTCCTGGATCAACATCCATCAGGAGAACAGCCATCATCATCATCATTCGCTGCGTTTCTGCGTGAAAGACGCCAGCCGCTTTATGCTTTAAAACGCTCCCACTCATTTTCTCCAAAACAGTTTTTTTGGGCTGTCACTTGGAGCTCATCATCATCATTTCTTCTCTGTTGTACAGGTTCCTTCTCCAGATGATTTCTGTTGTAACAACAAGAAACGTTGTTTTCTTCTGTCAGGAATTTATTCTCTCAGAGACTCTAAAGCATTATGAGAACTTTGGAAACTTTGCTTGTTGGTCTGATAACCTCACATCAGCAGGTCTGGTTCCAGGTGTGAGATGGAGCTGTGGAGCGTGGACCAGTGGAAACATGTTGTGTGGAGCGATGAGTCAGTCAGATG
>JAOWBL010000003.1:10541508-10552622 GCA_028564865.1 Zenarchopterus dispar | reverse complement strand
ATATATATATATATATATATATATATATATATATATATATATATATATATATATATATATACACACACATACATAAGCAGCTTATTTAGAATAAAAAAGAAACTCGCTGCTGTTGTTTTTCATTCTCCCTCAGACTCAGACATCACAACTAAAGATGGCGGCCGCTCTGTTTGTCTGCTTCTGCCACACAGGTTGAAAACGGTCAGCCCTTTCCTGTTGGTGCTTCCTGCTAACCGTCATGTGACCATAGCAACCATAGCGTCATCCATCTGAAGCTCAATGAGACGTGTGGCTGGAGCAGTGTTGGCTCATTGCATGTTCATCATTCCAGGTCCACCTGTAGTTACCAGGAGATGTTCCTCTCAGTGCAATTTACCTCACAGGAATCAATTCATTCATCTAACTAAACTCAGATATGCAAATATGAGGCCTAATCTGCTTGAAAGTTGAATTAACAGACAAACACTGCAGACTCTCATCTGATTTATTGAGTTTATGACAAAAATAAGTTAAAGTGGACCATCTGGAGTCCTTGTACTACTGAACCAGGTATCCAGAGAGGATGAACTTGATCTTTTTCCATTTTTAAATTTAAACAGAGTTAAATGTCTGTGTGGATTGAATTTAGGATCCAGAAGATCAACGTCTATATCAGTTCTGAGATAAATCAAAGTAGCATTGATTTAACTCTGCTAACGTTACCTGAACTTATTTAATCACCACATACACAAACACAGACTTTGTCTCTGATCAGATACAAAAATATCCACTAGTGGGTTTATCTCAGATTACTGGTCTACTGAGGACAAAGTTAAATCTAGGCTTGGGTAGCTAATCCTAGATCTCAACTTATCAAAATGAAACTAAAAGGAAGTGACTTTGATCTTTCCCTGCGTGAGCCTGATGACAGTAAAACCTTCACATCCACCCATCCATCATGGGTGGATGTGAGGGTGATGGGGGTCCTGTCCCAGCTCCTTACAGGTGAGGGACACCTGGACAGATCGCCCGTCCATCACACTCACACTGATGGTCCTAATGACAATTTAGAGCTTAATCAATATAACATACTGATTTCTTTGGACTGTGCACGTGGAGGACATGCACACACCTACGTGGTCTGGGAACCAGGAACCTTCTCGCTGTGAGGGAACGGTGTTAACTGCTGAGTCAGTGTGCTCCCCCACACATCCAGGTTAACCTTATTAGCACCTGTAGCTATTTTTAGATTTTCTACCTTTCCCTCCGTGTACCTGCTCCTTGATGAATTAAATTAATCAATCTAAAACATTATCGGGACAAGGTTCTCACAGGCCACTGTCACTGAGAAAATCTAAACCTGGATAGATGGTCTGAGTTAGCAACAGTAACTAAGGGGGGCGGGACTTACTGGTATGTCAATCACACCAGGAGACAGGCAGAAAAGAAAGCTAGAGGAAATAAAACAAAGAAGGGAGCTGTGAATCAGCGAAGGACGGAGATGTAGACCTGCAGGAATCAAACCAACCCCCGTTGGTTCATACGTGGTGGGTCATTGATGCTGCAGCCTTCACAGGCCACAGACATTTTCATAATTATCACAAACGTACGCTGGTCCCAGGTAAGTCGGTGGGCCAGGTCCTGGTTCTCTCCCAAATAAAGACAACAGGAGTCAGAGAGGCGACACACATCTTCAGAGCTGTCTGGAAAAGCACCTCCGTCACCAGAAAGTTCCGTCAGCACCACCTTCCTCAGGCTGCATGTTCTACAGCGCTCATGCTCCACTCCTCAACGATGATGTACTTCCTGTTTCCTGTAGCCATCATGTCCTCCTTTTTGAATGTAAACAGTCTTTAAGTTCACGGTCACGTCACTGAAGCCAATAAAACGTCGGCTTCTTCTGTCTGTGGCTGAAAAGAGAGAAACAAAAAGATAAAAATGATGGAGATACAAGTGGCAGATAGCTGGAGTGTGGTGTTGTGGACACTTCCTGAGGGGTGTATTGATCTGTCAGAAGGGACTCCAGAGTGAATCTACATGATCTGACACATCCTGGACGGGCTGATGGAGCAGATACGGCCTATTGTGGTGCCATCACGTGCATTAAAGAGGCTGGTAGCGACCTGCAGTGGTGACTGGCAGGTAACTGATAGCCATCGTTAGCCAGCTTCTGGTTGGTGACCTGGACATCAGTGTGGATCTGATATCCATCAAAGTCACATTGAAAACAATCAGCTGATATGATACACCTCACAGCGACCGCAGGAGGGATGGGAGGAAGAGGCCAGCCACGTATCAGACCTGCTGTGGGATCCATTATCACCCTTCAGAGGATGTCACCTGCCATTTTACTCTGCTCGTAATATTGATCTTTTTTGCACCACATTTAGAAGAAATCCACCCAAGGTGACACCTGAAAACATCAAAGAGGGAAGGACTTCATCCTCCACTTTGCAAATGAGCTCTGAGATGAGTTAATTCAATCCCTGAACTAAACAAATTAGAGCTGCCATGTATTCTGTTTTGTGCCAAGTCCTAATGGCCGTGTTGTTTCCAGAGTGCCATGTGAGAACGTGAAGGTCCCTCAGCAACCTCAGAAATGGCTTTCACATCCATTAGTCACATGTCTCTAATGGCTCCGCTTGAAATAGAGATGAATGACTGGTACCAGTGAAGACCAGGAAGCCCCCTTCATCCCTGTTCGTCTTTACAAAGCTGGAAACTGTTAAAAGTTAGTGAAATCAAACGTGCTCGTAGTCTGCTCATGTCGACGCTCTACGTAGAGCAGCTCTGCCGCCAGCAAACGCTCCGGATGATTTTACAACCAAGAACGCTGACCAGAGGCAGCAGCTTGCTCCGCTCACTTCTGATTGGTCAAATTCCTGAAGGCTTGCTGGTGGGCGGAGCTAGCGGCTGCTGCTGTCAGTGCTACGTTTGCAGCACTTCCTGTAAATGACCACACCTTAACTCCCCCCATGACAAGTGGGTTCCCAGATCGACTGGATTGATCACAACCGTCCAGACGTTGCTGGACTTCAGGTCCTGCTGTCCTCGGCCCGGATCTTCAGTGGTCGTTCTCGTGGTGAGCTGCAGGAGTGGACTGGAACAAAGATCACGGAGAAGAACCAGGAGGACATGACGGAAACAATCCCTGAGGTCTGAGTTTGACTCAAGCTGATCCGACTCATGGCGCTCCTCCAGAAGAACCTCCAGAAGAACCTCCAGAAGAAGCTGAAAGAAGCCCGTTTGTGACGGGAGTGGGACTTCCTCGTAGGTGAGATTTAACCCAACGAGCTGCTGGTTAATGACTCCAGCAGGGTGAAGATCAGCCACATCATGACTGTTGGATGATATCTAATCAACCTTTAAATATCACCACTTTGAGAATATCCAGATTATTAAAAACATATTAGGTCAGAGAGCCACCTCTTTCAAGGTTCCTGCTGTGAGAAGATGTCTCTCTTTCCTTGATGGACGCATGTTTCGTGGCAGGAAATCTGACTTTTATTGGCTTATTTGCAGAAATTTGCTCTATAGCAGAAACATAACTCTGACGTTTGATGTGATTTTAGGAGTCTGTTTTTCCATCGGCAGGGTTGGTGACTGCTGAAGGTGTTTCCACTCTTTACTGTAAGTCTTTATTGTACCAAAGCAGCAGCTTGTTAGGTCTTCACCTCCACCTGAAGCTTCAAGGAAGAATTCACAAATAGCTGCTTCACACCTCCGCCTCATCAAAATGTCACCGTCTGACAACTTTAAGCAGCTTTCAGCTTCTAGTTTTCTGACATGAGGTGACACCTGTCGTCTTGATTAAAGACATAAATCAGCCTCTCATGTTCTTCAAATATGCTGAACCAACGTAAGCGCCGCTCCCAGACATCTATAATTAACGTGGTCACATGCAGCTCCAGAAGAGGAAATCTGATGTTCTCCTCCCTCCCTGTTTCCAGTCATGGTTGGTAACCCAGTAATCCCCGAGAGAACCGCCAGCCGTGGAAGCGTAAACATGGCCGCAGCATCCAAACTTCCCAATCTTCGCCATTACCGTCCTGACAGCTGACTGCACTGATTAGCCCTCAAAGCTTCCTGACGCCGGTCCGGTATCATCGCCGCTGTCAGAACACGTTTGGCTTCTGCTGCCAGCTCGACACACAGGAAGTGGAGGACCATCAGACGTGGACGGGCAGGAAGTCTGAGAGGGTGGAGATGAGGTGTGGTGGGCGTCTGCTCGCTTTGTTGTGGGTCGTAAATCTGCAAACAGAAACCTGCTGAGTCCCAGCAGGACTGAAGAAGATTTGTTTGAGTCCGTCTGCCTCCCTCTGTGACGTGTGCTGGGCTAGCGTCCTCTCTGGTCATCATCAGATGGTGTGGGTTCTTCAGGCACCCAGTTAAAGGTCTTGGGGTTCCCTGGACCGGACCACCCAGCAGGTCTACACCAGGAAAAGACTGTAGTGGGTAGATGAGGACAAGACACCCAACATCTCAGCATCTACAGGCCTCACAGAGTCCACGGCAGCGCAGGTTGAAGAAGACTTCCAGGAGAAAACCAGGACCGAGGTTCACCGGAGCACGAGCCAGCAGCACAAAACCCAGTAACCCTGGAAACGGTGGGCTTTCTGCAGGTACGGTATTCCAGGTCATCCAGGTGTTCTGGTCCCAGGTGTCACTGTTTAAATAGAGGAGATGTTACCTGGTCAAAGTCCAGACCTGAACTGGTCAAAGTCCAGACCTGAACCCGGCCAAAGTCCAGACCTGAACTGGTCAAAGTCCAGACCTGAACCCGGCCAAAGTCCAGACCTGAACCCAGCCAAAGTCCAGACCTGAACTGGTCAAAGTCCAGACCTGAACCAGATGCTGTGGTGGACCTTCACAGAGCTGTAGATGTGAGTGTCCAAAACCTCAATAACCTCCACATTGAGAAGAGCGGACTTCCCCAACGATGCAGAAGGTGGCGCTACAACAGGAAAATCAGAAGGAATGAGATGCTTTTATTTTTTATTAAATAACTAATGTGAAAAAAGTTTTGTTGTTGCTCGTCTAAGACTGTATTTAAATCTCAGAGCCACGATGACAAGTTGATTTGTTTATCCTCTTTTTACACACACACACACACACACACACACACACACACACACACACACACACACACACACACACAGGGATTTAAAGGCAGTACTGACTTTGAACATGACTGTTTATGTCAAACATTTTCCACTGGTGATAAATGTGGCGCGCTGAGTGTCAGGTTATCTTGAGGGAAACGGAGGAGGAAGACGAATGAAGCCGACGCTCAGTCGCTCTCAGCCTGAAGTCATCGTGTTTGGCAGGGCACACGCGGTGATTTACCAAACTCCATTTGCTCGTTAACACTCTCCAGCGACCGCCTCATCATCCACGTCTGAAGCAGCTAGGCGGGTGGGGGTGGGTGGACGGTCGGGGGCTTTAAATCAGTGGTAAGTGAGCTGTTGGGTTCCCTGGACGAGCCGTGTCAGAACTGACGTGCGCTATTAGGACGGCCCACAGACACCTGATCAATTATGGAAATGGTGAATAATAGATAAATTCCTGCACCGCGCTGACAGGGAGGCGCCCGTGGTGTGGTTGATTAAAGGCTGAAGAAGAACCAGGACCTGCTTTGACCCTAGCTGAAGCTGGGGGGGGCAGCTCCACCAACCCCGGTGTATCCCCCCATGGAGCCGGCAGGCCTGGAGGCCTCCTCCGTCAACACCACAAGTGACTTCAGCTGGTTTAATTCATGCAAAGTTGTGAAGCTAACTAGCGTTAGCCTCGGCACGGCTGATGTCAGAGATGCCACAGCCGTACAGGTTCTTGGGTCTTCATCCTTGGACCCTACTGGACCAGCTCACAGCCATCACAGTGGTCCGATCGTAAAATCAACAACACAACAGATTATATCCTGCTTCAAACACGAATGGTTGTGCTTCACTCACAGCTCAGAAGTCCAGACAGAGATCACCACTATCCAGATTAACTGACGACAACTCGTCACCGGTTACGTCAGCTGTCAATCAAAAGTGCACTGCCTTAAGTATGCATAATTAGGCATTATATAGCTTTACCAGATGTGGTACATAAAAATTCAGTTTTCATGGATGTGAAATCCAACGATGGAAACTAAATTGTTTTTGTTCCAGACCGTAAATGTGTTTATTTCTGCTGTAAAGTTAAATATTTAACATGGAAGTCAATGGAGATGAACTCACTGTTGGATCTAGATCCTGGTGGTCAGTAGAGGAACTGCAGGTCTGGATCCAGTCCCTGGTGGTCAGTAGAGGACCTGCAGGTCTGGATCTGGACCCTGGTGGTCTGTAGAAGAACCACAGGTTTGGGTCTGGACCCTGGTGGTCGGTAGAGGAACTGCAGGTCTGGACCCTGGTGGTCAGTAGAGGAACTGCAGGTCTGGATCCGGACCCTGGTGGTTGGTGGAGGACCTGCAGGTCTGGATCCGGACCCTGGTGGTCGGTAGAGGAACTGCAGGTCTGGACCCTGGTGGTCGGTGGAGGACCTGCAGGTCTGGATCCGGACCCTGGTGGTCGGTGGAGGACCTGCAGGTCTGGATCCGGACCCTGGTGGTCAGTAGAGGAACTGCAGGTCTGGATCAGCCTGATAACAGCTTTCAGAGAGTAGTCCTTTATTTCTGCGGGTTGTGCAGCACAGTTGCGTTAATGAAACTCAGTCTCAATGGACAGCGTTTTAAAAATCTAATATAATAGCTTTAGATTGTTTTTTAAAAGGTAATTTTCCATTTTCCCTTTGTTTGTTGTCATCTTCTGTGCAGCCGCTCTCTTTCGTGATGTCTGGCTGCAGACAACCGTCGCCGTAATGAATATATGTGTGAGTTAATGTCCCCGTTGGCCTCCATTTATTATTCTCACACATGTCCTCTCAGGCTTCATGCTTTCCTACTTGGCACATCGCAGCGTGTTGACAAATCAACTCCGTGGAGCTTAATGGCACACAACAAGATACTGTCACCCACAACAATCCCGTCACCCATGAAAAACCGCACTTCCTGGAAGCGTTCCTGAGACGAGGAAAGAACATGAAGCACAAACGAAATCTGATTGTAATGAAATCAAGATTTTCATTAAAGTCCAGTTTAATGTTACATGAGCCGAGTTTCAGAGGTCTTCGGCTCCTTGTTCAGTTTTCTTACAGTTTCCTCATCGATCTTGTGGACTTTTTATTTTCAGCACAAACGTATTGTTCTCGAGTTACAGCTGCGTCTTGCCCATCATCAGTGTTCTGTTCCTCAAACGTTCTGGGTGAAGATATTAGCTCAACAGCTGACTGACTAGTTTAAAATCCTCGTTTAGGAGAAAGTAAAGGAAAAATGGAGAGCCACTGGTACCCCAGGTCATGAATATAGTCTTCTGCTGTTTCGTTGTCCTCCTCATCTTCTTCACCACCAGGGTCCTCCTACACCTCCACGCTCTGGCTACACCCTCCCCTACTTCTACTTTACAGTCACCGATCTCCTCCAGATGACCTCATCTACACAAGATCTAGTCCTCCTGTGGTCTCCTACCTCCACCCTTACAAGTCACCCATGTTCCTGCATCTTCTGGAAGAAAGTCTTCACTACGGCCATGTCCATCATGTTTGTGACATCTACCACCACCTGTCCCTCGGTGTCCCTGCCCCCCCCAAAACCCCATAACCCCGGTATCATAATCAGATATGTAAATCAGTTTTTATTCGTGGCGTATACGCTGGTGTTGAACGCTCCCACTCGGAGAAGCATCATCAGCTGTTTTATTTTGGCGTGCCCCGAACGGCAGAAGGGAGATTCTGAGAAAATAAAAGCCACCGCTTCCTGATGTAAGATGACACTTGCTCATTTGCTTCGGAGGTGAGAAACATTCAGGGAAGTGGTGCTGCATGATGCTGGCAGTTCCCTTCCTCAGGGAGAAAAGAAATAATAGCAGACATTTAGATGCTTTTATTTCTTCACTGGCAGAATATTACAAGAACAAGATGATCAGAAAATCACTTTTAACAATATGGAAAAAGGCAAACAGAGTAAATGTTTAGTTTCTGGTTTTTCTGTGGGTACGTCTCCTGCAGGGTGGTTTGGGCGGCAGCTGAAGGTCTTTAGCTGCTGGAAACAGTCCAGCTACCAGCTAGACACAGTCAGGCTCACCTCAACACACAGCATGGGCTCCAGAACCAGTCCAGAACCCCTTCCATTCTGGAGCTGTCGATGGTGAGAAGTGGGATTATTTAGAGGCTCCCATCCTGGAACCTGGAAGTTCTTACTCAGAGCTGGGTCTGGAGCAGCAGAGTGACCCTCAGCACCTCCATCTGAAACCCTGGTTCTTGGTCACATGAGGCTGGCATGTCTTCTCCAGGTGGGGATGGGGGTCTTGTTCATCACGGATGGAGCAGACATTGACAGGTGGATGGCTGTAGCATCTGCAGAAATCTGCAGGATCTACGATCCTCCATCACTTATGAAACTGGGTAGAGACTGAAAGAAGACTCAACGTGAGATGAGTTTCTTCTGCAGGGTGGCTGGACTCTCTCGTAGAGGAGAAGCTGAGTCATCCAGGACACAGTTGGAGTATAGTCACTGGTCCCCCCACGTTGAGATGTTCTTCTGGTTAGGACGACTCCTGGACATGTCTCCCTGTGTAGTTGTTTCAGGTATGTCCAATCAGGAGGAGGCCCTGACGCAGACCCAGGACACACTGCAGAGATTATATCTCTCAGATGGCCTGGGGACATGTCAGTGTCCTCCTCGAAGATCTGGAGGATCTTTGCTTTCTTCTGTGTTAGCTTTAACCAACATGGATCCTGACCCTGGTGGTGGGTAGAGGAACCGCAGGTCCAGATCCAGACCCTGGTGGTCGGTAGAGGAACCGCAGGTCTGAATCCAGACCCTGGTGGTCGGTAGAGGAACTGCAGGTCTGGATCCAGACCCTGGTGGTCAGAAGAGGACCTGCAGGTCCGGACCCTAGTGGTCGGTAGAGGAACTGCAGGTCCAGATCCAGACCCTGGTGGTCGGTAGGAGAACCACAGGTCTGGATCCAGACCCTGGTGGTCGGGCGAGGAACCGCAGGTCCAGATCCAGACCATGGTGGTTGGTAGAGGAACTGCAGGTCTGGATCCAGACCCTGGTGGTCGGGCGAGGAACCGCAGGTCCAGATCATGACCATGGTGGTTGGTAAAGGAGCTGCAGGTCCAGATCCAGACCCTGGTGGTCTGTAGAGGAACTGCAGGTCTGGATCCAGACCCTGGTGGTGGGTAGAGGAACCGCAGGTCCAGATCCAGACCCTGGTGGTCAGAAGAGGACCTGCAGGTCCGGATCCAGACCCTAGTGGTCAGTAGAGGAACTGCAGGTCCAGATCCAGACCCTGGTAGTCGGTAGGAGAACTGCAGGTCTGGATCCAGACCCTGGTGGTTGGTAGAGGATCTGCAGGTGTTGAGACTCGTGTACTGGTAAGAGTTGAGCGGTCCAATGTGGGCTCTTGTGTTGGACTTACAGTCTTAAGGAACAATTTAACAGAAATGGAAAAATCAATACTGATCCATCAAATCCTGGACAAAACCTTTTTCAGCTCTTCCTGCGTCCCAAAGTTGAGGCAGAAACATTTTCCTTCTTGCTGACTGAGGTTTTCTCTGAAATGTGTGTGAGCACTTTTTTCTAGTGTTTCGACTGTAAAGAGCTTGCTACATGTCACGCTGAACTGTTGGTTTTTTGTTGCACAAACGAGGTTGTTGCACACATATATTTATATTTGTTTACATCTCAAATAAGCTTTTAACTTAATGGCTCAGAGCGACAAAGCCCTGCTATTTGTCTTCCTTCCTCTTCCTTCCTGTTGACAGTTTGACTCCTGACGGCCAAGCCTCGGGCCGTAATGCTTCTGTCACTCACAGCACTGTTTCAATTTCCGCTCATTTCCCGCTGTCTGGTTGCCAAGGGCAATAAAAAGGATTACATCAGTCCAGTGGAAAGTGCTTCAAAGCACAAAGGCAGTGCAGCTAACCAGCGCCGCACCGACTGGGAACAAAGGACCGGGCTGAAACTGTCAGGGTTGTATGACGGGACAGAACAATTCATGGCAGTGGCATTTCTCTCTGTGCAGTATCATGTCACAAGTGATAAAAGTGTTCCTTGGCAGCACCTTTTCAGCTAGTTATACAGAGATGTAGTGGCATCCAGTGACCTCTCAGGTCCTCGCCACATAATGTTAACATCACAGTGTGTCCAAAGACGGCCACCTGTAAATATTTAATCATGCAGTTTGCTCTTACGATTAATAATTCATTGTTGGCAAAGTGGTTTACTGTGTGTGTGTGTGTGTGTGTGTGTGTGTGTGTGTGTGTGTGTGTGTGTGTGTGTGTGCGTGTGTGTGTGGTATGTTAAAATGGGACACCTCGTGACCCCGCGGTGAAACCCAGTTCACCAAAAGGGACAAACGATAAGTTTTCTGGAAAGATGCATCTATTATTTACCACGTTTATTCTCATGTTGCAAGTCAAACCACGCAGCCATGCTTTATTACACAGCTGAAACCCACCGCTGGAGTTGATTTAACTTCTTTGTTTTTCAGCTCATTTTTCTGGAGAGGTTCACGCATGCTTGTCTCAGGGCCGTCTTATGGCTGGCTTTTAAAGGAAGACTAGCGCCGGTATGGGTCTCCTCGCCTCTTCTCACAGACCTCGGGATCATTTGCATAACATTTTCTGAGCGCCGCGTGGGGCTCTGATGAGTCGGAGGTCCCGCTCACTGAAAAATACGGGAAGCGAAGTGTGAAATAAAGCAGCACATGAGCGCCTGTTCTCACGTGCAGAAGCAGACTGGTGAGGTCGGTTCACCACACCGACACCAGGAGCACAAACACCGGAGATGCGTGGAAACGGCTTTTACTCGGGCTTAAATAACAACCGGTACAATCAGCATGATCAGAGATGGGGAAAGACAACCACGACGTACATTTATCCGCCTTCACAGAAATATCTTCCAAATGTATCGAGGTAGTGTAGAGGCTGCCCCCAAACCTCACAACAACCACGATTCACCAAACAAATAAAAACTGGTAACTGTAAATAAAAAAAACCATGATTCAATAAACAACCACGATTCACCAAAAAAATAAAATAAAAAA
>JAOWBL010000003.1:10443409-10463182 GCA_028564865.1 Zenarchopterus dispar | reverse complement strand
GCATGTTGCCACTATTTTTAAGTGCCTATCAGGGCTTACAAAAACTGAACTAAATCATTTATTAAATCTTGATGCAGAGAAATAACCAAAGCACTCGCGTGAACATTTCTTCATCTGCCATTTCCTGTTTATTGGTTTTCTCTCACACACAGCTGACAGAAGATGAGATCGCCACTATCCTTAAGTCAACACTAAAGGGTCTCGAATACCTTCACTTCATGAGGAAAATCCATCGTGACATCAAAGCGGGTAACATCCTTCTCAACACAGAGGGACACGCCAAACTGGCAGACTTTGGAGTTGCAGGACAACTAACGGTAAAATAATAATTAATGTATTCATAAATGAATTGTGGAAGATTTGTTTATCGGTGACGAAATCATTGAGTGAATAAAAAACAGACATTAAGTGTCGTCTTTTCTCTTACGAAAAGAACTGTGATTCTAACACACACTAAAACCATGAACCCAGGTTTAGACACTTCAGTTTTATAAGTTAATTTGAAATAATTGAAAAATTTGTTCTCATTGATGATAACGGCATGTATTTTCTTATAAAGGACACTATGGCAAAAAGAAACACTGTGATTGGTACTCCTTTCTGGATGGCTCCAGAAGTGATCCAGGAAATCGGCTACAACTGTGTAGCAGACATCTGGTCGCTGGGAATCACATCCATAGAGATGGCAGAAGGCAAACCTCCATATGCTGACATCCATCCTATGAGAGTGAGTGTCTGTATGATATTTAATGAAGTGGATGCTTGAAAGCAGTTTGTTAAATGCAGCAGTCAAGATTAGGCTAGAATTTGATAACACAATCTTGAGCTGATTTTGTCTTTTGTTAATAATCCTTGCTCACTGTGTTCCTGCAGGCTATTTTTATGATCCCCACCAACCCTCCTCCTACATTCAGGAAACCAGAGCTTTGGTCAGATGAATTCACAGACTTTGTCAAGAAGTGTTTGGTCAAAAATCCCGAGCAGAGGGCAACGGCCACACAGCTCCTACAGGTTGGAGAAGGAACAAAAAAAATGATCAGTGTGTCAGATACCTTCTTGATTGTAATATGTTGGGAAAATGACATCAATCTTTTTATTTTGTTGAAAATGCGTCAAGTGTAGTAGACACAACATTGCTTTTCTCATGTGAATATCCAGCACCCATTCATCAGCCAGGCCAAACCAGTTACAATCCTGAGAGATCTGATAACTGAAGCCATGGAGATGAAAGCCAAGAGGCAGCAAGAGCAGCAGAGGGAGCTGGAGGAGGAAGACGACAATTCTGTACGTGTAATGCAATATCAATACTGAATTTCAAGTAGATGAATTCTGCAAACGGCTACATGTAATGCTGCATGTCTGTTGACGTCACCTAGGAGGAGGAGACGGAGGTGGACTCTCACACGATGGTGAAGTCGGGCTCAGAGGGAGCCGGGACCATGCGTGCCACCAGCACGATGAGTGATGGGGCACAGACCATGATCGAGCACGGCAGCACCATGCTCGAGTCAGATCTGGGCACTATGGTCATCAATAGTGATGATGAAGAGGAGGAGGAAGACCAGGGATCAATGAGAAGTGAGCACACATGATGTCAAATTAACTTTAAACCTAAATCTCTCTAAAGAAAAGGGAGAATAATTGAAATATTGTTAGACTGATATCATTTCTGTCTCATAAGTAATATAAAACCCCATGTTTTTACTCGGATTTACTGATGTTATTTTCACCATGTACACTCCTACAGCTCCCTGGGCAGTGATGTTATACACAGATTAAAATGTTGACTCGAGCTGAAAACTAAGTGGTCACTGCAGCGTTACCTTAAAGAGGAACAAGTGCAAAAGCAACATACAGCTGCTTATAGACACTTCTTGTGACTAGTGACGCACTTGACCCTCCCCCCCAACCACCACCACACCACAAAGACATTACTTGTCCGCTGTGACCTCTGTCTTTCCCGAAGCAGGGCAAGGGTGCAGGACCAGAAACAGCACAAACATGCACAAGAGTTGTTTTCAGTTGTGATCATCTACACATTTTTCCCGTGAATAAAACTGGTTTCAAATTTGTGTGTAGCGTAACACAGCAACAACCTGAAAGACTCGTTTTCATCGTGAAACCACATTGTTCTTTGGTATTATTGTTCAGTTGGTATCGTCTGATTATCAGAGCTAGAGTCACACACCAGCAGCAGAAACTGAGGGATCTTTACACAAAAAAAGGAGAAATTCTTCTGTTTTTGTTTTTTATTTAATTAGTCAAAGAGGAAATCATGTCACATCAGAAGCTGTCGTTTTGTATTGATTAAAGTCCTCATTTTTATAAACACGGTGTGATCAGATAAAATCACCATCTGTTTTAGTTCAAATAGCAGCACTATGAACTTGATGTACAGGGTGACTGCTTTAATGATCTATGTAGTGCATCCACTGGACAGGGATTTTTGGGGATATTTAGTGACTTTATTAATTTGCTGAAAAAGGACATGATGTGAAACCTTTTATAATAATGTTGTAAGCAGCGCCACTAAGCTTTGGACCACACCAGGAAAACGCATAAACGTAGATGCCTTAAGACTGCGACATACATTCATGATTTTTGGCCACCTCAAGTGAAAGACGGCTGTCATGAAAGACTCGTGGAAATATCCATCATCGCAGGTCTAAATCAGCTGTTTTGCATCGTACAAGCTGAATGATGTTGCGACCATTATCACACTGGTCTCATAACTAAAGGCTACCTGAAATGCTGTGAATACACTCTGCTTCACCAGTTATTTGATGAAACTTTTTTTGGCAACTACAGAGTGACTCATTTTCATTTTTTGTTTGTTTACCACTGTGCATACTAATGACTCAGGCTACGACCTGATGCAACAGGATTTAGGCTAGCGCACCAGGGGGCATCATTGTGTAGCCTGTGCACACTCTTCTTGTCTTACCCAAGACTGTCTGTCCAGATGGTACAGAGTAAGATGTAATGACCTTATAAAAGTGCAAAAATCGTGCGGTTTGCAGAAGCCTTAATGTAAAGACCAACTCAGTCACGAGGTGAACATAGTTGCTTTGCTGACATGGGTGATGATCATACTTTTTTTTTTTTTTTTTTCCATAAAGTGATAATTGAAAACACTTCAGCTCATTAAATCAGAGCCTCTTCCTCCTTTACAGGGCATGCGACCCCCCAGCAGCCCATACGTCCGTCCTTCATGGATTACTTTGACAAGCAGGACTCCAACAAGGCAGCCCAGCAGCAGGAGAACTACAATCACAACCAGTCGCAGGAACAACCTGGCTACCACATCCAGTCCAAAAATGTCTTCCCTGACAACTGGAAGGTTCCTCAGGATGGAGACTTTGACTTTGTAAGTATATGGGGAATATTATTGATTGTGAAAACAATAAAAACCAGGCCAGAATGATTTAAAAATAGAAAAAACAGAAGTTGTATGCTCAACATGACTTTTTTTTTTTCTTCCCCCAATTGTCTTTGTTTATATTTGTGCGGTGCCGTCCAGCTGAAGAACCTGGACTTTGAGGAGCTGCAGCTGCGACTGAGTGCTTTAGATCCCATGATGGAGCGGGAGATTGAGGAGCTCAGGCAGCGCTACACTGCCAAGAGGCAGCCCATTCTGGATGCGATGGATGCTAAGAAGAGACGACAACAGAACTTCTGAGTGTTCTTCTCGTTGCCTCCTTCCTTGATTTCGGGTCCAAAACTACCACCAAACGTATGTCCCTGTGAGAGAGGAATAAAGACCACCTTATTGTTCTTTTAGGATGCCCTCTACTGTCCCAACTAACTTCAAACTGCTCTCTGGATGAAGTAAGACCCTTTCTTTCCTGGGAGACACCCAGCTGACTCCTGAAACTCCCACTTGGCCTTTTACATATTTGGATGAAGGCTGTGTGTTAAGTTTTTTTTCCACAGTTCCTGTGAAGTCGCCCTTGACCACTGCTCAGGATGCTGACCAAAAAGAGAAGCAACCATGGCCCTTTAGGCACCCGCAAGGCGCAGAAACAATTTCCTCTTTTTTTTGGTGACATGGTGTTATGTCGTGCAACACAGCCTCAGAAAATGGGCATCAGCACATGAGGAGGCCGACCCGTCAGCAGAGAAGGCAGCATACACGGTGGAGTCAATGAAGTAATCTTTTGTTGTTTTTTTTTTCTCAGACTTTTTACTTCCTATGTAAATAGCCTACTTTGGAAATACCTGCATCAAAAGCTATGGAGGTTGATCCATGACCAAAGACAATCAAAATTATGTTGACGATGAAGTCGAGACTGCCTTAAATTTTTTTTTTTTTTTAATCTGTATAATAAAACAACCAAGTTGTTGGATGGTTGAATCCATTTTCCTCACTTGGAGACAAATTGGAAGAGAAATCTCAAAGCTGCAAATACTTGCGACAGTGAGATGAAAACGGTGTGGTCAGCGAAGAACAGATCACGCGCGCTTTCCTTCATCTGTGGACCACAACAATTCAGAATCTGTCACCTGTCTTTATTTTCAGTTTTCTTACAAGTATGATGTTTTGGCTTTGGCATAGAGCCACTGCCATGTCTCCAGTGATAGATGCCACGTATTTTAGTGCCTCTTAACTCACCAATCCCACATTGTTCTCTGACATTCATGCGTCTAAACTCTGAGCCTTTAGTCAGCTGTTTTGGATTTCATAAAAAGAGATGGTGCAGACATTCATTCCAAAAAAGCAAGAAAAATCAGACTTACCTTTGCTCTTGAGAAATCTTCTAAAGGTCTTTTTTTTTTTTTTGTTTTAAAGCTGTTCCACACTTAATCTTGATATAACATTAACCCTCAGTTAGGTGAGTTCTAAACTGAGACTCGTGATTTCAGAGCAGATGTCAAAACACATAACTAGATGAACTGCTTAAGTGATTTATACCTAAAAAGGAGCAGCTGCACCAACCACACATTTAATATTCAGACTTGACTTTTTTTTAATGAGTACAAGTTTCTTTTTAACCATATTCCTTGCAACTCTTTAGTATGTTTAGCAATAATGCACGAGAGCACTCACTATTTCTTGACATTTAATATCTTTTTTGTTAAATTAATGAAGGAATTAAAATACACTGCCCCTTGTGGGTGCTAGGACAGAAGTTTATTTCTGAAAGAGCTGGGTTTTTTTGTTTGTTTTTTTTTTGTTTTTGTTTTTTTCCTTATGAAAGTTGAGGTCTATGTCCATGCTGGAAAAGGTTTTTTTTTTTTTTTTTTAAATTTTATTTGCTTGTGTAATGTCAGTAAGTTGAAATAGCACTGCAGAAATGCAGGTTACTGCAGTTGTATCTACAAAGTGTCATTTTGATTTTATTTTTTTCTCTTCAGGGAGTACGGACATGTTTTTTTTTTATTCAACTCTAGAGTCTTCTGCACAGACCACGTGTGGTTCTCACCATTTGTAGTAACTGAATCCAAGGAAGCTTGTCAATATTAACCTTTTTTTTCCCCTATCACTGAAATATAAAAAAGGAAAAATTACTTTTTAAGTAGCTTTTAAAATATTTGGTCGCTATAATAGGAGCTGCCCTGGCTTTAATGTTCTGTTGGTAAGGAGAGTTTTATTTTTATAATAATAATGACCCTTTGAATGAATTCATCATGTCTTAATATCAAGTACACATACAACATGTCTGTGAGTTGCTGTTACATACGAATGTGGTTTGACTTTTTTTTTTTTTTTTTTTATAAAAAGGCCTGTTACATTGTCTCACTATCTTATCTAATAAAGAGTGAGGCCAAAACAAGCTGACGCTGTAAACCTGAATCCGGTTTCAGTCAGTACTGTATCAGCTTGTCCGTCATCATATCTGGCTGGGTGGTTTCACATCTCGTTTTATTTTTGTACACGAACTGTAAATTTGACAGAAATCATGAACACCATCACAATGTATTTCATTATGTTGAGTCTGCACTGCTTTAACAGCTTACATGCAAATCTTCACCCTTTATTTATTAAATCTGTTGCTTTTTTTTTTTTTCTTTTTGTGACACTGGTTTAAATACACTTGCGGATGTCGCTATTAATACTTTCACTCTTTGGCCAAACTGATGTTTATTTCTCAATTTAGACTATGCATGTTTGCTTTGTAGTGGAATGCAATTGTATTAAATGCACAAACATTACTGTTAATATGGAAGATGAGTCATTTTAAATTTGCTTTTAATGAGAACAATTTGCTTTGTACAATAAAAATCCCAATTTGGAAAATGGTATTGGTCATAATATGTACAGTTATCCAAAATCACGTTTTATCAGTGACTTTTTGTCCTCATTTACATCATTGTCAGATCTGCTTTACACTGACATAAAGGTGTAAAGTGGAATGTAAGCATTTAAGTTTGAACCACTTAATTTATTTTATATGTAACACCTTACAAAGTTTTGGTAAACGTGTAAGAAATAATAAAATTACTTATAGTTAACCAGAACTGCTGTAAACTGACTTTTTTTTATCTTATCTCTGGTAAAAGGAGACAGGTGGAGAAGTAGACGCCTACTTTACCGTAACTCTTCTACAAGAAGAGCAGTTCACGTTCGTTTACGCACCGTCTCCCAGCAACGGACGTGCGCGTTGCGTTCAATGACGGTACATTACGGTAAACTTTATTGCAACAAGTATTCCTTTTTTTTCCCCCCTGAACTTTTTCAGTCACATATCTATTCTTTGGTGTGGATAGAAACAGAAAGGAAGGAGAAAAAAAAAACTCTAAAAATATGTCTGCAGTCAACAGAAAGATTATAAACACCACTTCAGCTCCGGCTGCCATAGGTCCGTACAGGTAAGACAACGTCACGTGTTCTACTGTCGCTGCAGAAGTACAAATGTGTGTATCAAAAGACACCGCAAGTGATTGATCAGGGGCGGGTTTTTCAGTTCAATGAACTTGTCTCCTTGACATACAATATAAAAAGAGCCAAAGCTGAACTTTTAGCAGATTAGAGGAACCGCTTAAGAGTAGAAATCATTCAGAAATAGACGATAAATCCGAAATGGCAACCGTTCGTCGACAAATCCTTTATACACCAAAAGCGCCTGTAAGACAAGGAATATACAGGTATGGGTTTATGTCCTTTTTAATGAATAATGATAAGAATGATAATTTATAAAATGCACCAAGTTGTTTTTTCTGTGAACATCATAAAGAAAAACCACTACATTTATTCTCAACTAACGCACATTTCTACTTTAATTCATTTTGTGAGGGGCGTTTCTGCTCTGGCCAATCAGCTGTCAGTGGGTGGAGCTAGTTTACACAGATTGGTGTATATTTTTATTCAAAAAGGAGCTGTCCTCCCAATTAAGCTTATTTAAAAATCCTGTTTATGTGGTTACATCAACATGAATATATAAAACAGCTCAAAGTAGAGCGTAAAGTATATTGGAGGTGAAACAATGACACATTACTTTCTGTAACACCTTACTTCTACTTTTTTTTTAAGCGTCTGAAGTGTCTGTGTATGCATGTCATCCACAGCCAGGCGGTGGTGGTGGACAGAACCATGTACATCTCTGGTCAGTTAGGGCTGGACGTGGCCTCTGGTCAGCTGGTGGATGGAGGAGTCCAGGCGCAGGCCAGACAGGTGATGTAGTCTCTGACCACATCTAAACACGCTTAAGTCATTTAAACAGAGCACTGAGAAGATCCACAGTTGTGTGATGTGTTGGATCCCCACGTATATTCCTTCTTGGGTTTCACGATGCTTGAAATAGTCGCTTTTAATATTATTTTAAAAATAGGTTCAAACGTCATCATGCTTGTTTCTTGATGGAAGGTCCACATTTCATTTAATTTCACATTTATAGTTGGGTTTGTTTTTTTTTTAAATACACAAAATATGGTTCCTTAGCTTTGGCTAAGCTATAAAGATAAATTAGTCCCCAAAATAATTTCTTCTCTCTTCTTCTTCAGGCTCTAGTCAATATGGGGGAGATCCTGAAAGCGGCTGGCTGTAACTATAGCAACGGTAAGATTTCATCATTGTCAGGCTGTTCAGTCGCTCATCTTCTGCTCACATCTCTCATGTGTTTAATCCCAGTACTTGTGTCATTGCAGTGGTGAAGACCACCGTGCTGCTCAGTGACATAAATGACTTCAACAGCGTCAACGAAGTCTACAAAACATGTAAGCTGCTCTTCTCGATGTTTGGTGTGGTGATGTTCACCTAGATGCCAAAGCTGACACTAGCTTGACCCCAGAATGACTCAAAGTCTGTTTCTCCGTATCATAAAACTTAATATTGTTCTCAACCCGTATTCCAAAACTGGATGAAACGCTGTAGTTCAGTTCATTTTAAGCCTGTTTGTTCTGTATATTCTGCTGCTGTAGTTGGTTAATTAAAGCACCGACATATTTATCCAGAGAGTACATTTGTTTCAAATAAACAGCTTGGATCTGTTTTTAATGATGTTTGATTTTAAGAAAAACAAACTACAGTGCCAGTGATTTAGGCGCTTATGAACAAAGCTTTTTATTTTTGACCAGCTTTTAAATAACGTGGCTGCAAGACAACACTGGCATTTTGACAGCGCGCATCACTTTTTTTCTTTTCTCAGCTGTAAATTATTTTTAGAGAGAAGAGGATTTCCCCTGAAAACTCTCCCAAACAAGCTAACTTTCACATCACCCCACCCCCCTAGTTGTACCATCATGAACTTTAACACTTAGTATGAGAACAGAACTGTAGAGATGACGCTCATTCATTATTTGCATTTTTTTTATATTTTAACCTTCTGACTTTAGGTTGAACTCGCTGGGAGTCCACTCTTGGGAAGATTAGTTTCTGTTTTGAATATTTTCTACTTGAGAACAATCTTTCTCTCGAGTAATGGACTCCACAACATTTAGAAACTGGCCTTAGAAGTTAGACCCTCCCAAACTAAAGGACAACAACTCTCTGAAATCATTGCAGAGGTCTTTAAGTATCGCTTTGCACTCCAGATCGACAAACTTAAAAAACAAAACAAAAAAAAACAATCTGCTTTTGGAGAGCTGCCACACTTACTGATCATCAGTTGATCAAGCACATCTCATCTTGTTGAAGCAGTGAAGATGTACTTACTGTAGTTTGTTTACGTCTTTTTGGTTTTTGGTTGAGTTCTTTTAGTTATTTGTCATTGCATTTATCATTTTTAGACGTGGTAAGGAGACGTAGTTATACATTAAACCATCCACCTGAGGGCAGCTTTTAGCCAAGACTGTCTGAGCAGAAGTAAATTTGTCCTACATAAAAATTACATATGTAAAAACAATTCCCCTAGTTTTTATGGTAGATTATATTTATACATCTTTCAACCGAGTGCCATTTAGTAGGTTTTAATGAAACACTAAAGCATGCAGCTCACATCCTCTTGCCATCAGTCGTCAGATGCAGCGTGTGAGTCTGGGCTCTTCCTCCTGCCCTACAACAGTCAGGTGTAATGGAAGCTGCAGTGTCCAGTGGGCTGTAAGTGGACACCACTGCGCAGGCACACAGATGTAACTCAACCTTTCCCAGCCAGCACTGCTGCCCGGGGCACTGCTTCAGGCGACCAACCTGAGCTCCTGCCTGCCTCCAGATGTGACTCAGTCCGACAAACCACAGCAGGAAACTCTCCTTTACCTGCCTCCTGTTGTTTCCTCGGTAGCATGATCTCTAAACCACACAGCCTTGCGGGTCTCATCGCTATCTTCTGCACATTTCCTGTCGTTCTCACTGATGCTCTTTTATCACAAATCACAGCTGGCACGTTTCTCCACACATTCCCACCTGCTTCCACTCGCTTCTTCACCCATTTTTCACATTGTCCTTCTTCCTCCACCTTCTTTATCTTTATCTCTGCTCCCTGACTTTTCCACTTGGGTTCCTCTTATTTTTCACGCATGTATTCTGTCTTTCTGTGACTAAACTTTATTCCCGTCCTTTCCAGGACATATCTCCACCTCTCCAGATTTTCCTCCACCTGCTTCCTGCTCCATTTACAGACTACTAACAATATCATCTGCAAACATCATAATCCGTGGAAGTTCCCGTCTAACCTCATCCATCAGCCAGTCCCACTTCCACCTTGAACTCCTCCGTCACACCTACAGCACACTCCACCACTTATGAAGAGCTTCTTTGCAATCCACTAAAATGAAAATACGTTCTTTCCAGTTTTCAGCAGCAACTTTCCTGCCAGGGCTGCCTACCAAGTTGCTGCTCTCCCCAGAGTAAGTACAGACAAAATTCATCTTGATATGCCGAAAACAATGCCAACACAACTCCACTTAGGTGCAAAACTCGACATTTTTGATGTTCTGTTGTGCCCACTGTCATTAAGACTTCATACATTTTTACTTTTGTATTTATCATACATATTCTTTGCTTTTATTGCCATCTTTAAAGCTGCTGTTATGTGAATTTTTCCTCTAGAGATCAATAAAGGATCATCTTATCTGACTAATTTAAGAGGGAATTAAATTATTATGCAACTTACTCTGATGTGATGATTATGTGAATGTGTCTGTCATTTCTGGACGATCTGACAATCTCACATCCTTTTATGCATCTTGTTCTCCTCTCCTCAGGGAGGACTTGTGGAAATTGAGGCGGTTGCCGTTCTTGGTCCTCTCGCTGACTCCTGACTAGCCGACCGCATCACGAACAAGCTGTAGCCAAGCCATCGTGTGTAGAGGCATCGTTTTATTTATAAAAGCTCATCTGACTGCACTGGCTTACAAGACTGAAAAGAGCTGCACCCAGTGGCTCCTGGCCACTAATATTTATCTCCTCACGGTTTCTGTGTGAAAATGTAACTGAAGATGAGGAGGCAATGACCCTGAAACACTATTAAAAAATATTCACCCTACTTTGTCATGTTGGTATTCATCCCGGAAAAAAAAGGCATATGTTAGATGCAATTCTTTATGCTTCTTTTGTTTTGTTTTTTTTATTTTTTGACAGTTCATAGCTTGTTACAGATTTTAGGTTTTCCTTCCTACAGATAAATCATGACACATCAGATAACTATAAATCCAGCTGAAATGGACTAACCACACCTTCAAATGTGATCACAAAGTTAAAGCCCAGTGCCCAAAAAACTAAGGACTAAATTCATAGGTCAAAATAAACTTTGGCTTTCAGTGAAATTTGGTTTTGTAGAAAAGTTCAGAATGAATCCTTACAGTAGCTTCAAGTTAGATCCAAGACATCTGTGGTGATGTTACAAGTTTCTATACAGATAATAAATAAAGATTTCATTTGATAATCCAGGTTTCTCTGTAATGATTATGTGCTCTGGAAATAAACAAGACCACTAAGTGCTGTACAACTCCATCTATGTACAGTAGAAACTGCAGCAGTACACCATCAAGAAAGGAAAAAAGGCACAGTGGTGACCGAGAACCCCGACTGAAAGTCTCGGGTCAGCATCTTGGCAACGAGGCGACGACGTTCACAAACAATCAGTCATACTTGGACACGCTCTCACTCATGCGTACAGACAGGGTGCGACTTTTTCACCAAATTCATCTGTGCGGTAAAGCATTACAGTCTTCACTCGCTGGGAGCTGGAAAAACAGAGGGGAAACATTTTAGAGTCAGGTGAATGTTGATCTTTAGGTCACGTGATATGAAAATGAAGCTCTGCTCACCTGGAGCGTCCTCTGCTTTCGTCTCAGAATCGGTCGCTGCTGCTTCTGGACAGACAGACAGACACAAATATTTTTAAATGACAATGAAACGATGATGTCATTAAGATGGCTGTGACCACGAACTTGGTGACCTTTGTCACATTTCTTTGGTCCGCTGCCCTGCTCTCGACTACATTCAACAGTGTATACACAACTTACAAAAGGTACAGTGTTTGCATACGAACCAGCTGCGCCAGTCTTGGAGTGGATAAAATGGTATTTGTAGTCAGTTTCTTTAGGTTGTGTCTCCCTCCAACCAAATACAGTAATGGTGAACTAAGTTTACCTGTGGATCTCAAAGCACTGAAAAATTGCATTTAATGAAACATTGTTTTACGGTAGTGCTACATTCTTGGGACATAAAATGACAGAAAAATAAAATAAAACAAAATAAAAAGCCTTTGTGTTTTTACATTAATGGACACTTCCATGAATCCCCTAAATACTACAAACTGGTACTTCAAAGAGGCATGAAGGAACTTTTGCCATTTTTACTGCAGAGGATCTTAAATAGTCATAGAGGTTAAATTTCTTTTTCATTTTCTTTTAGGACCCCGTCCACGTTTTCCACTTGTTCAGTCAGCCATTCTTTCATTTTCTCTTCTGTCATTTCTTTGAGTTGCCTCTCCTGACCCTCACTACATTTCTGTGATCTTGTTCGGCTTTGTGTTTTGGGGGTTGTCCTCTCAACCCCAACCAGGTGTTCAAGGGAAGTTTTTTTTTTACCTTTCCACGGTCATCTGGTGTTTTTGCTCAGGATTGTGTCAAAGAAAAATTTGAATCAATCTGTTAGTTTCCTCAGGAAAGCAATAATTATTTTTTGTTATTTCTTGGGTTTGTATTATTTGGACTAATTTGGAATGAAGTGTATTGTTTAAGGACATTGAGATGACCTTTGTCATGATTTGGCACTTTGTAAATAAAGATGAGTTCAACTGTTTCATCTTTGCTGATGTGCAATGTGTGACATAAATCTCAGTTGTCCAAAAGTTTTATGTTTTATGTTATTTTTATCTTGTTTTATGTTATGAACTTTATCTGGACAGCACTTTGGTCAGCTTAGTTTTTAAAAAAATGTGATTTATAAATAAACTTGACTTGTGATACTTTGTTTGGTTTTTGCCGATAGTCTGCAAAAGCTTGACAACACTTCTTAAGAGTACTTAAAAGTAATGCAATACTCCTTCAAATTAAATCAAGACTTATATTTTAACATGAAAAACTTTTGCACTTCATGAAAAACAGCCAACCCAGAAAAAAAAAAAAAAAAAAAAAATCAAACTTTGATGTTTATCCCAAGTAGACTGCATCTCTGGTCAGCTGCCTGCTCATAAATAAAGTATTTATGTTTACAAAGATTTTGTCCAGACTTCTTAGTCAAGATTTTCTAGGTAGTCTTGCACAAAGTGGGAACATTTAGTTTCACATTTAAAAAAAAAGATAATTTACCTCAAAAGAGCTCATATGTAGCTATTTAAATGTTGCACTGTGTACATCAGCACTCACCTTTAAGCCCATGTGTCTAAGTGTAAAACATGGTTGTGGCTATTTGGAGAAATGCACGTTTTGTTTTTCTTTTTTTTGTTTGTTTGTTTTTAACCCTTAACTGAGTGCGAAGTAAACCAGCTGCTCTGTCAGCTCTGCTTATGCGACACTCGATCTTCTGTGTCCATTGGCTGTGAAATGGAGGCTCGGCCTCGGCCTGACATCGTGGACGCCCAACGTGTCGGCATGCTCCCGTTTCTCTGTGGACTCGGATTCCACCTTAATGAGACCACAGCGACAACAAAATGTTGTCAACACACGCTGCATGCAGAAGAGCTAAACAGTCCTGTGTCCAAGCTCGAACTGAGAATAAGTCAAGTTCGAGTCCACAGGGGTTCAACGTGACCTGAAGAGATTAGTTATAATATTACACTCTGAGAAATTCAAAGTAGAGATCAAGACCAGCGTTGTGAAACTTTCTGTATTTAAGTGAAGTAACTTTTTCAAATCATTCCTTGAGTTGACCGGAGTGTCTTTATTGTTGGTGTGTTTCTAATGTGTGGCTGCTTTCCTTCACTCGTTACCTTTCCGTCTGCAATTTCTAGGAAAGGACAAGGTTTTGCTTTGGTTTATGAACGTTTTTTGAGAAATCTGGAGGTTATATTATGAGTTCAACAAACTCAGGCTCTCTCTGAGGAAGCCAGGATTACAGATAATCTGGACTACAACAGTGATCCACTCACATTTACATGGGGTCTGGTACACATCACCTACTGCTTTTTCTACACAAAATTCACCGATCTGATACTTTATTCATAAGAAGAGAAGGTTGTGTAAATGACTTTTTTTTCCACATTATCTCACAAATAGTTTTACTTTTTGAATTTTATTGCCAGAATATTCTCACAGACTATGATGGATGGACAAAACTCCCTCAATCCCTGTAACTATTAATAGGATTACAGTGAATATGATAACTAAATTAATGAGTGAATATTCTCCTTTATAACACCTTATTTTCTGCTCTGTATTGCATTACTTGTCTATTCAATGTCAGCAGCTTATAATGAACTTGACAGTGGATTGGAGCATAAGGGCATTGTATTCAGCCTTCATTGTTCCCATGGCAACATGATGCCTACAGTTTAACTGTGACTCAGTATTTAGAGTGATGCTGTACAGCTCAGTGTGTTATTATTTGACATATTTCAGCTATAAATTCAGATCACAAGTTATTAATTCAACATCAATTTCTAGTCAAAAGTGTTGGAGTTGTGGTTTCAGGGTAAAATACCTGCTGAACAAACCTAACATAATAACATCTGAAAAGAATGAATCAACACTGTAATATTGAGATTAAATTTGGCAAACAAATTCACTATGTAAATGCACAACTTTTAAGATGGCAGTGACATGACTGAACTTGTCAGTCCTTCGTGATCCAATGTTTAGTTAACATTCAATGAGCATTTTGAATTTAGTTACAACATTTGGTACTTCTGCCTGACAGTAAGGTATTTCTACACGTTAGGATCTGTGAAGTTAAAGAATCAGTGAGGGCTTTTGCAGACGATTCAATCTGAAAACTGCTCTGAAGCAGGGGATGAGTTCACCAAGGGTTACCATGGTGATCTATCCCGGTTGTGTCACTGGGACTCCTGAGTTAAGACTCAGACCTCACAAACCCATTTATCTTGCTTTGCGGTGTACCCCTGACTTTTCAGCGACGTGCATTCATTTTGGAGGTGCAGCATGAACTTAATTATCTTACTTTATTTTCTTTGACTGGGCATTCCTGCATCATCTTTCAGGAAGGTTGAACCACCCTCTTTGCTGCAGGTCATCATGCTTGCTTCAGGGTTGCATTGCCACAATTTAGTCTCTTCATAGTCTCGCTTTTGTGTTGATAGACAGATTCTTTATTGTCATTGTAGCAATGAACATTGAACAACAAAATTTAGTGCTCAGGATGATAAGTATGCTTTAAAAAATGTGGAATAAATAGACATATACTAATAACTAAAAACTCACACAATCCTACAGACATACAACATATTGCACCGGTCCTTTGGTCAAGCTAAATGAAAACTTGCCACAGATGCGTAAACCTTACAAGCCTCCCAAGATCTGTCATAACATAACTATGCTACGTTTTCCATTTCTCTTTACTGGCCTGCATATTGCAGCGGAAGATACTTTGCATTTGACACAGCAAAAAAAAATAAAGAGTTTTTAGCAAGTTTGTCATTTGCATCTTGAATCACCGAGTTAACTGATAGCAGCGGGTGCAACAATGCACCATGTCATGCTGCAGCCTGTGGAGCACGTCCATGTATGGTATATTTTACTTAAAATATCTTGACTTTGTTGGCCAAATAAATGACACATAACAGCTTCCAAATACTTTTTTTTTTTAACTAATACACTCTTTTTACTTGGATCAGCTGTCTATAAATCATAAGCAGTTGCTGCTAGACTGCCCAAAGTATCCCTGAAGTTAATCTTTATAGTTTGATGTCACAGAGGTACAGCTTTCAAGAAAAAAAAAAAAGTAATTAAAAATCAACAGGCTATTCATGCAGAAGCATGCACCGCCACATGTGATGTGTTTGAATCCAAACCTCAGTGAAAAGCTGCCATGAGCAAGTCCAAAGGAGTGTCATGTTAAAATAGCTTGTAAAATAATGAAAATATATTTTTTAAAGACATTGTAACTTGAAAACAAGCTCGATATGGAAGCAGACTCTTCAACACCAACTCAGAGGCGTGACTTAGAAACACATTCCAGCGGCCGCTCCGATATGTTCATTAAAGACTGGAGTCATGTCTGCGTGTTGTTGGATACCGGCTGGTTACTGTGGCGGTGGAGGGAACTGGGAGGGTCTGGGGAAATGCAGAAGGAACATTATGTACCTGGCCAAAGTGGCATTGCACTACTCTGGTTACTTCTGGTCAGTGGGAAAATAGAAAACTCTCAAGACATTACACTTTCCTCTCACTGGGACACGAGTGGAAAGTTTCGCTAATGTCATGAGAAAAATCTCCTAAATAGACATTTTTTTTGAGGCACAAACAAGTCCTCCACACCGTCTACCTGCTTTATGACTTGGTGAAGTCAGTTTGTTGCTTGTCACAAGTCACTCTGTCTTGGAAGATTTGCATCAATCTGATTTGCGTTGAAAATCAAGCGCAGACTGAAGTTTATACTTTAAATGCGGAGGTTGTGCTGACAGCTTCCCCATCTTGGAGAGTGTAAATGGGGCTCTTTGGATGCTGTTTTCATTCATTTGGACCTTTACATTTAAAACCCAGTGCGTTGTTTCAGCAGCTCACAGGAGAAAAAAAAAAAAAACGAAAGAAAAAGTGATGTTTACGTCAACCCACCTTGCTCTGGAGCAGCAGCATCTGAGGAGCTTGCTGCTGTTTCAGCACTGCTCTCTGCTGCTGGTGTCTCTGCTGGTGCTGGTGTCTCTGCTGGTGCTGGTGTCTCTGCTGGTGCTGGTGTCTCTGCTGGTGCTGGTGTCTCTGCTGGTGCCTCTGCAGGTGCAGCTGCCTCTACCGGTGGGCTGGCCGATGAAGACTGAGCTTCCTCCCCCGCTGGTGGGTTTGAGGAGGTGCTGTCCGCAGATGTGGCGGCTCCAGCGGGTTTAGCGTCACCACCTTCAGCAGGTGTCTGGTCCGGGATCGTTTCACTATCTTCAGCTATTTTTCCATTATCGCCGGTCACTCCTGTTGGAAACAAAACATGTTAACACAAGTTATCAAAAGCGTAGCAGAAAATATATAATAAATACTTTCCTGGTCACCATATACTGTTTTCCTCAACTGAAATGCAAACTGCTGTAAAATAATGCTGATCGTCATGTAATTTAAACTAAGAAGACATATCTCCAAAATGTTATTTGATACTCAATCCAAAAATTAGATAAAAGATGAGTGTTGATGTCTCCCGCATGAATGATCTCAAAACACAGACTGTTTATGATACGGGCGGTCACAATCAGGGATGAAAGTAAGTTAAGTTTCATTTGTTGGGCAGTTATGTGCATCAAATGAAATATATATTAGGTTGGATGGCTTTTTCAATCAGGGCTGACCAATATCAACCAGTAAGTGGCAGAGCTTGGAGTATCAGTGCTTGCTGAGTGATTACACTTCTACAGAAATGAAGATCCAGAGCCGTTTTGTCAGAAAACAAGAGCTCTAGTGTATTTTGCTCGAGTGTCATTCATATCCATCACATTTTGACTATGAATGTGGTTTAAAAAAAATGAAAAAAGTGTCACACATGCGATCTCTTCCTTTTCCAAATATCTGTGAAATTCTGTGTATATTTAAGGAGACAAATTTACCCATGAAGAGTTAATGTTTAGAAAGGTTGCTTTCATACACATTAACAGTCTGAATTCACAGCTCAGCGAGCAGGTTTCTGCGTTTCTGCTCATATGTGGTATCACTTCCTTGTAGACTTTTTTTTTTAGAAGAAGGATTTGCATTGCAGTTATTTGCATTTATTATGCAAGTCTTAACTCACAAGCACGTCTTCTATCTCCAGAGTTAACTGAAATGCAGCAAATAAAAGTAAACCTTAAAACTGAGGTAACGTCATTGACGCCATAATCATTTAAGACCACGAGAGGAGGAGAGGTCTGAAGTGAGGGTCGCTCGGGTTAATAATCTTTGTAATCCTCCTTTTCTCCTCGGAGGGACACTGGCATCCGCCAAAGTAAATAAGACATGCAAAAATAAGAAAATAACCTGGCAAAATTTCCATGTGACCTCTAAGGCAGTGATAGCATGAAGAAAGGAATGCTGTTCAGCATCAGTCAGATGATAAACGGAGGAGTCTGAGCGTATCGTTCTTTTGAGGTCAAGTTAAAGGGTGCTTTCTAAGCTCAGTGTCCCTCTACGCTCTACCAAGAACTTTCTCTGATGAGGTCCCACTTTTAATTGTTTGATCAGAATGCCCAAGAAGTTCAAAGTCACGCTGACTGAACACATAAACAACATAATTTGTACTGAAAGACAAAAAAAAAAAAAAAAAGTCACATGCAGCAGAATTGATCATTAGGACCCACTGTTGATGTTTCACTCTGAAGCGTGTGCCACTTTGCACCTCACTTGGGCCATCTCTGACCCCACTACAACAAAGAAGAGTCCAAAGCAGCTTCTCCATTTCCACCTGAAACCATAGACTGTCACCAAATCTGCTTCCAGGTCTCTCGGGTGGAGAACAGAGCCAGAAGCCACTGTTAAATAATGACAATAAAACTTTCTACTCCTGTCACTGTCGAGGTGCGAGTCATTAAAGGTAAAGACGCCATATACTGCACCCAGAATGACACGGATAGCGATTTGCATGAGATAGCGCCATCCTTATCAGACTGATATCCACCCTGGGTATGAGCTAGATGATGCAACTGCACCTGCGGACTGCAGAGGACTTCTAACATGGCACAATCTCCATTTATAGCATTTCTGGAATTAAAGAAACTATAAAAAGTTCTTCAAGCTTCAGGGTATCTTTATCATCCCCAAAGAGCAATTTGCTTTCCAGCCAGCAGTGTTTACATCCAAACAATCTTCTTGCTCTTTGGTTACCAGGAATAAATTCAAAGTGGTTTGAGTTACTTTTTTAAAATTTGGATATTTGTGTTCAAACTCAAACTGCATTCAACATTATTAGGTCAGACAGCATTCAAAAGAAGTACTGACAACATGCTGTCTCATCAATGCTACTGTAATCTCTTTCTGACCAAGGAAAATGCACATGACAACTAATTGCACCATCTGTACACAGGAACTCAAAGCGAGTCTCTTTTTTTCACGGATTGTGCCAGAAGACTATTTTAGGAGATTATTCACATGTGTAAAGGTTAGTCGCCTCACCTGTGGTGGCTCCGTTACACTCCTCGGGCTTCGCAGCGGGTCGGGTCGTATCAACCGCTGAAGTCTGAGAGCTGGTGGAGCATCCCATCCTGTCCTGTGCACATGGAGGAATTGAAGACTTCTCGGTCAAAAGGTGCGCACTGCCTGCAGCCGCGCTGATGACGTCACGCATATAAAACCCGTCTCTGCAAATAGAAACACGCTGACCGCCGGGGAGAGACTGGTTAAATTCCTCTGCCGCCTCAGGAAGTAACTACTTCCTCCGAGGCATCGGTTCGGGTTGCCTCTGTCGTGAATGCACGTTTCTAAGCAGTTGGACTCGCAGGTGAAACTGGGTTGTTTTTTTTTGTTGTTGTTGTTGTTGTGCGCTGTAACTTAGGCTGTCTCCTGGAGGCTGGCACAGGGACAAAACTACATTATTCAGTTCGTGTGTCGCCTCTCTAGGTGGTAAAAGTGAGCCAGGGGCCAAGTGTTTTCCGATCAAACAAATAAATAAAAAATTATTTTTAAGAACATATTTCTTATAATACCATGTGTGTTTTAAATTATCCCCAATTTAAACTCTAAATACATTTATGCAAACAAAATAGGGAGTTTGCTGAAAATGCATTTGGTTTGAGGAATGTCCAATGCATTACTGTAATGCTTTGGTATATATATATATATATATATATATATATATATATATATATATATATATATAAATTTTTTTTTAAT
>JAOWBL010000003.1:10427423-10439284 GCA_028564865.1 Zenarchopterus dispar | reverse complement strand
CAGTGCTGAGTCAGTCTGTGATGATACAAAACAAGCGTGTACTGTTCTGTTAATATATCCATCACAGGATGAGCACAAAAAAACCCCTTTTGTTCCACCTCGGTGTCATTAACTCACAGGTCCTGTTTTGAGCTAGAAATCAAATATAAATTTAACTTGCTTTGTTTGGATAAGCTCACTGCATTTTGAAGTATGTTTACTGACCCAACTAAAATGGTCTAAAACTCAAAATAAAACCTACAATTCCATTTAATTAAAATGTTCATAAATTGTCACGGACACGTACTATTATGTAAACAAAATCATCAGCTTTGGTGTTTTTTTTTTTTTTTTTTTTAAAAAGGATGCCTGTGCTTAAAGGATTTGACACATTTAAGCTCAAATTTAAATGTTTTAACTTACATTTGCTTTCTTTTAATTAAATATAAGCAGAACTGAATCAGAATGTGTGTTTGCCTCTTTCCTGTTCAGGAAATCTGAGATTGAGTACTACGCTATGCTGGCCAAGACTGGTGTCCACCACTACAGTGGAAACAACATTGAACTTGGCACGGCCTGTGGAAAGTACTACAGGGTGTGCACACTGGCAATCATCGACCCTGGTGGGTACCCACATTTTCTTTACTGTACAACACATGTGTTTGTTTGAAGTGTGTTCTCAATGGTCAGAATACATTTTTATATGAATTAATACAAGCTAATCTGCTAAACTTACTGATAGGTAAGTGCGTTAAGTGCAATTTTTTTGCGGCTGTTGGACCTGCTCACCGAAGTGGTCCATTTCAGGACTAGTGGTTTGCTAGATTAAAGTCAGTCAGAGCTCTTTTAGACTTGCCAGTGCCTTCTGGCCAGTTTCCCGTTTCCCTGGTAACACGTGTCCTACTGTCAGCTTGGTTCATTTGTTGGAGATGGTAGAACTGTATTTCTCTTACAGATGTTACATCTGCACGTGTTTGTGGAGTATAAGAGGAGACAGTTGTTTAATTCCACTGACTTTGCTCATCTTTTTCTCTTCAGGCGATTCTGACATCATCAGGAGCATGCCAGATCAGCAGCAGCAGGCTCAATAGAGCAGCTCTCTCAAACGTTATAAATAAAAACAAAAAAAAATAGGATCACTGCTGTATCGTGATTTATTTTCAAGCACACATGTATATAATTTCTGGCATGTATCCTGTGTTGAGGATTCAAGTGTTTTAAAATAAAAATACCAATGTCATTTTTGGTTTTTCTTCATGAGGTTATATTTTTGCATTTCTTTGAGGTTTTTTTCACTTTCATCTGAATATGTTCTGAAAAACTGTCAGCTGAAGTCTTCCTAAACACTCATGTATACCACATTTTAAATATCCTCTCCCTTTCAAAGACTTATGTAACAAAACTGCACTTTTAACTGCACAACCATCAGGACCCGACCGCTTTGACACAAAATTACGCAACCGCTGAGGTTTGAGATGCATTTTTATTTATATATTTATTTCCTGACACTTATGTAAACTGCAGGGATGACCGTGTCGTATTAACGGCAGCGTCTTTGTAATCAAGTAAGGACACCGGCTAGAAGCATTAAAAGCTTTACGGGGCGGTGACCCGTCACATGCGGCGCTGACAGAGGTCACCTCTGACTCGCATACTCACCAGCTTATGAACAGAAGTGGTTGCTTTTGCTTTTAGTGATGATTTTTAAACACGAAAAAGGTTCAATAGTCATTTGGGACATCGAAGACTCCATACACTTTGAGGACATGTTAAATGCTAAAAATGGCTCTTTTTTAAAGGGAGAAGCTTTTATAAAGAGCCTGATGATCAGAGTGAATAAGTTATGGAGGAATTAGATTATTTCACAACATGTATAACTGTAAAGGTTAAATGACATTGATTAATGGGAAAATAGTGGTCCCTTTTTAAAAAAAGTTTTTAGAAATAGTTCCAGCATTATGCTTCTGCTGGTCAGCCAGGTGGTGGAGCTGGAGGACAGTCTGGAGGGAAACTAGGAACCATCCCACTTTAAAATGAATTCTAATGATATTTAAAAACAGAAGTGTGTCTATTCGTTTTTGAACAATACACTTGTTTAAAAAAAGCATGGTCAAAAAATACTCCATTAAAAATGAAGTTCTTTGCTTTTGATGTAAAATACCTACAATAAATAAATCAAATAGATGTGTTTAGACATCTACAGATCTTTACCAGAGCAAGCACCACGTGACGTCACCAAGATCTCTGAATCTGCTCTGGAGATCCGCAGCTGGAGCCGTGCAGCAGACAGACTAACCTACTATCATCTGGCCCAGTTTTTTTTTTTTTCTTTTCTGCTCACTGAACTCCTGAGTCTTTTTTTCTGGATTTCCAAACTAAATCCACTGAACTCGTCTCTGAGGATCCACGTGCTGCAGAGCCGCCACGTGAAAAGAGGACGAACCGTAAAGGTCCTGGTCGGAACTACTGACCACAAACCACGGACTCGGGGTTTTAAACTCTTACTGAAAGCATTCTGGGTGGTCTTTTTCACGTTTTTGTCTCCAGCTCAGTGTCCCAAGAAAAGACGTGTGATATAAATCAGCTGATCATCCCCTGTGTGATTACCCATCCCAGATCCCTGCACAAGATCAACACACTGCTCTTCTTTCCACGGTGCAGTTTTAAGTTGGACTTGTAAACTCTACTTTGTATTAAAGTGCTTGACAAACGTTTCTCAAAGTAATCCCTCATGGGCCTTTAGATTCCTTGAACTGCTCATCTTTGTTAGACTTTGCTTTTTAGATGATGCATTTACACAAAATCAGAACAACAATCTCTTGTTTACACCGTATTTCAAATACTTATTTCCCCCTTTTACACCATAACTGAATTATTCCTGTTTGTCTGAACAATTTTAAGTCGCAGGCCTGGAATCCAAAACAAATGAATTCAAGGTTATTCCCAGCTTTTTCTGATTTGGGTTCGGCTGCACATCTGTGGTTTTATTTAAATCCCTTTCGTTGTTGTTTTAATGGAGGTGAAACACTTGTTTTGTACATTTTTACAAGAAAATATAACTTTTCAGGGTCCAGGTCAAACCTGTTCCTGGTGAAACCTTTTCAAAATCCCGCCCCGGCTCCGGGGACCCATTTCAAAGTCTCTTCAAAGCTGGTGTCACCGCCCGACCCTGTTTCTGCCTCTGACGGGAATTTCACGGAGAAGAGGAGAATGTGACCCACTTTTCTTTTTTTTTTTTTTTTTCCTGCCCCACTGGCAGAAAGTAGGTGAAAGCGCCCGTCTGTTGTCGTGTCAGGCCCAAAGTAATGCTCTCTGTTCTGTTCTGATCCAGAAGGCTAAATTATTTCTGAGTGCCCCCCCCTCTTTGTTTATTTATTTTTTCCAGCAGGGTTTGAGGGAAAACTAAAAGAAAAAAAAAATCTGCTTGTAACCCTGACTCAGAGAAATTTCTTGGCACCGGGCGGACCCAGTCAGCTCTCGGTGCTCAAATTCAGCCGACGACACATTTGGTTTCTGTTGAGTGGTGTTCCCTGAGATAGTTCCCGACCTGAGAGACAAAGGACACGCTGTAACGGGAGCAGGAGGCTCGCCTCTGTTTTAATAACTTCCTCCTGCTTCCAAGTGCACCTTTATCAAGGTTTTGCTGACTTTTGTCAGTGGGGGTGGGGGAATAAATACATAAAAATCAGATGTATATTAAAAAACTGATGATTCACTTCTCATGCACCAAAGACTGAAAAAAAAAAAGAGGATTACATCAGAAAATGTACAATAAATTCTAATATGATGGGGTAAATGATCTTGATTTTGAAAGCTGCATCAGTGGGTTTATTTTTGTGTCATGACTAACATCCACTCCACGGGAGATTCGTTATTTAAGTAATTAATGTTGCTTCCTGTTATATAAAAAACTCTTGCTGAACAAAACAAATGCCTTTTTTTTTTTAAAATGTGTGTTCATAAATAAACAAATCCAGCCAGTTCTTGATGATTTAGCATTTTATTATTTAGAACTGAACAAATGAGCTCATGCAGATCCAACAACAGAAAAACAACAGGCTTGACATGATAAAAGAAGCCAATCTGGTCCAGATACCGACTTAACCTTTTCAAAATTCTCCCACCACATAACAATCTGTCAAATCTGCAACTTTTCACAAAATCAAATACTGATGTAGGTCACGATTTACAATCTTGTTTACGGTCCAGATGAGAGCGCTTGATCGTAGCTGAGCCACTTCAGTTACAGCAGAACACAGAAAAAGACAAACGAAACACAAACGCAGAGTTTAAAGTGCGTTTTTTCATTTGGAGCTTTGTTGGATTTGCAGAAGTGAACGTACGTCACACAGGGATGACGGTGGCGAGACAAGTGGCTACGTGATCAAGTGCAGGATTTTCATCATCAAGTGGGATGAAACTACTCACATGTACATCCAGAACTAAAGAGATGGTAAAACGCACCGTTGCATAGTCTACGATGGACAGAGTGGCTGCATTAAGCTATTTGCCTCACAATTATCCGTCACGTTGCTCCACTGATTGACAGTTCAGGCGAAGGACAAGCGTTTACACTGTTAAACAAGCTTCATGGAGTGATTATGAGCTGCTACGCCGAGCTCACGTAAAACAAAAATAATACTACACAAAGGACCAAGGGCTTACATCATATGACGCGTATGCATTTACAGTCTCTGCAGCGTGTCATGCAATCTTTACAGGAAAATGCCCTCGGCCCAGCTAAGTCAGCTCAACTAAAATGATCAGATTATACATCATGATCCCGGTGGAAAAAAAAAAAAAAAAATCAAACGATAACCATAAAGACAGTTGATACTGCTGCAGCTGCAGCTGGATGGGAACACACGACAGAGCCTCAACACTTTCACACTTCAGTTTTACGAGTATACGTTGCAATGTGAGAATGTGTTAACAGTTAAGTTTGTGATAAGTTCTTCACTGGATGAAGACATAAACTTATTAGATAGTGAAAAAGACAGGAAGGCAAACTGGAATACTGTGACCGAGATCAGTGGGTGAACAGTGGTTTTACTGGCAGTCGATGGGTTTGAGACTCACGGACTGGAACGTACAAAAGGAAGACAGTTTTTATTGGTCAAGGAGTCTTTTTTTTCAGTACATTTATCTTGTCAAAACAAGACAGCCTTTCACTTCCCACACTTTTCCCCTCTGTTTTATCTAGAATACAAAAAGTCATACAAAAATACCCCAACATTACATTCAATGAAGGAAATCCGCCATATTCTGAAAAAAGTGCTCTTATGTAACTGAGAATGTTTGTCGCTTTCCTTCTCATGTGCTCTGTCCCTCTTTAGGTAGTTTATTTCTAGACAAAATTCAAGAGGGTAATTCACAGTATTCGGGGCTTAACAGTTACAAATAGGTGCACTTTTATTTAAAGAAAGAAAGGAAAAAAAAAAGAGCATTAATTTGGGTCAGAGTGTTCAGGGCATGGAGGAGCTGAGATGCATCCAGGGAACATTAGCTGCCCACAGGGAGGGCTAGATGTGGGGTGACACTGTCCTTGGAGGAAAACAGCGCGGACGAGGAACGATGTTGATACAGAGTGGGTTTGGGGGGTAGAGTTAGCGGCAAAACTGCCTCTGGGTCCTAATCTTCTAATCTAATCTAGAAATGGCAGGAATCCAAGCTGAAACCAGCAAGACGTTGTTTTTCTTTATTTTTTGTCACACTGCAGCCAGCGATGGGGTCCTAGTGTGTGTGTGTGTGGGGGGGGTGGATGTGGAAGGTGAATATAATCCAGCAGTGAGAGTGTCTCTCATGCCTCCATGTACTGGGGAGGGGGCTCCTTCGGTGGGATGGCGACTGCTTCCTCATACGGTGGCAGGAGAACCTGTTAATATAAGAGAACTAAAAGTCAGCTCGGCCTGATTCTGAGCTGTAACTCATCCAGTAGATCTGTCCTGACTAGGAAATCGGACTCCTGGTGTCTTTCAATATGCATGGTTGGTTGTTTCATTTGTCTCCGTGACCTGTCCAGGGTTAGGATGTTTTCAAACATCAGCATTAAGTGGCCCAGATAAGCAGCAGTTCTTAAAAAAAAAAAAATAAAAATTTACATATATATATATAAGCACCTGAGAGGATTGGAGCAACAGAGAAGCAGCAGTGAATCGCAGGGTTTCTGAAACCTATATGCAACAGAAGAATTACAGTTATTTTTAACTCTTGTATTATCTCCTGGTTGGCCCTTATGCTACTTCAGGGCTGTTATTTACCATGATGTTTGTTTTCTGTGGTATTTGCACTAATTTAAGAGTAAAATTGCCAGTCAAATATTTTACCAACATCTTTGTGTGCAACGTTATCTTTACATGGTAGGATGTATTTTGGAGATTATTACTCTGAGATTTCACTAAGACCTCTGGAAACTGCCAACTTTTGAAGAAAGGCTATAATATTTCTTAGAAGAGCAAGCTTGCACAAAGTGGTTAAACCGTTTAGCCAGGCTGATGTAATTAACACTTTTGGCTGCAGGGGTTACAGTTAAGCAACATTTACTCCGTCTTCCCTTAATCTTTACCTAAACCACGTCAGGTTCAGTCATTCACTATTTGCTGCAGAAGGGACAAACTGTCATTCGCTGTTTGATAATCATGATTTTTATATCACAACAGATTTGTTTTGCCTCTATAAAAATGTAATGCAGTATATTTTTTGTTTCATTGGGAGAACTCTATGTAGTGCAGAAATCTTAACGTACATAAGTTATTATCTAATGCTTAAAATAGAAAGCAGAGTGAGCTCAAAAGTTTCTTCATCTTTATTTTATCTTCTCGTATTTATTTCGTCCCTATAAAAGGCATGAGTAGCTCCAAGGCTGACATTCACAAAGCAGCCAGCTTTTGCTCTGTCCGTCAGAGGTCTTTCACCATTAATGATGTTATAAAACCGGCACTGCTGCTAATTCAGTGACTGAGTGAATATGCTCCGAGGGGATGGAATTGTGAAACAGCCCAGGAGGCCCGGAAAACACATCACAGAGAGGATTTGAAATGAAGCAGACAAGCAGACAGTTATGTAATGTTTCCAGAAGAAGTGTGGATGGACAGAGATATGTAGAGAGGGGGGGGAGGAAAAAAGAGAGAGGGATGACCCTTGTGCCTTTTAATGGCATGTATGGAAAAGCACAACAGATAAGCAGAAGCAGCAGAGTAACTGATGTTCAAGGGTAAAAAAAAGAAAAAAGCCATTTGGACACTCTTCTGGCTTTTTAGTAGTGAAAATAGATGAGGTGCACTATTTGTCTGTATTTATGTTTGAGTAGATGAAGCCATAAAACCAAGCTTTTTAAAACTAAGCCCCCCCCAGAATACACTAGAAAAAACATCTGCTTATCTAATCTATACTGAAGTGTGTGTGTGTGTCTCTCTCTCTCTCTCTATATATATATAATTTAGTAATTCCATCTATGAATTTTTTGAAGTCTATAATGTTTCCTCATCTGTTCATCTATACTTTTGAGTGTTGATATCGTTTACTTGTTTGCTTTCCATCTGGTTTGAATCTCTACCTGCCTGCTAAATGTAGTTCTGTGTTTCAGGTGGTAAATCGTCTGGACTTGTATACTACCTGGTTGAGATTCAACAAGACTCTTTATGATAATTCTCACTAACCCATACACACAAACACACTCATAGTACTTCTTATTACAGGCTATATATAATATATATACGTAGTGCTTCATTTCTACAATCACACTCCAAAGAGAAACATTGGAGGGCAATGTCGGGGTCACCCAAGGAAACTGACACGTGATGGAGCTGGGGTTCAATCTGCCAACCTTCAAGTTGGAGGATGAGGATGACCCAGACTAAAAATAATAAAATAAAATAAAATCCCTCCTTTATATCCACAGTGGGGATATTAATGGCTGGAATGGCATGTGTTGCTCAGTCTGACATCAGAGCCGGCTGGATTAACTCCTGGGTGTTGAGGCTTGTTTCACAGAAACGTCATCAGTGGGAAGCTTGTCCAGTACAGCGCAAGGACAAAGTGACAGACAGATAAAGTACTGTGTCCTGAGACAGTGAGTGTGAGGCTGATTAATGTCTTATCTTTCAGGATGGCGGATTATAAATAAGACAGACACATGGAAACGGTGACTATGTTCCAGCCTCTCAGAAACACTGTCAACACTGGAGGGGCGAAGGAGGATGGACAACATCCAGTTCTACTCGGCCAGCCAATCACACCTTAGGACGGTCTTAGGTGTTCATCATCACAACATCAGGACACGTTTAAACAATCCAACCTCTGAACCAAGACTCTTGGCATCTTAAATGTACTTTGTAAAGTGTGCTGAGTGTCCTACTGTTATTTTCAGTATAGACTAGTCAACTGAACATCAAAGGCTGCTTTTATGTATTACACAGTTACCTAACACATTATATTTGTATCACAGTTTAAACTAATGTATTCGGATTTTAGGAAAAATGAGATAAACATTAGGATAAACATGTTTATGTTTTCAAAATGTTCCCAATTTCTTTAACTATTCTCACATCTTTAATTTATGAATTACTCTACTGAGGTTAATATACAGTTACACTCATTCACAATCAGTCACTGCACCAAAATAAGCAGTTAGCACCACTAACAGAGCTCACACAACCCAAGAAGTTCCCAGCCCGAAACACGAAAGACAACTCACAGATCTCTCATATTAATACATTCAAACACTACCTTTAGTTTTTAAACAATTCTTATAACTGAGAACTGTACAAATATAATTATGTCACATATGATTTGATGATGCAAAGAGTGTCAGAGTGGCTCTGGTGGATGAAATTGGGAACTCACCGTGGTGTCATTCGTAGTGACATAAACCAGGACCTCTGTGGCGCCTCTGCCACTCACATATCTGTAGCAGTTCCACACACAGGCAATCATGTAGGCCTGGCCCAAGCAGGAGGAAAAAAATAAAACAGAAATAGACAGCAACCTTTATTGACTGCTCATCAATAATAATGGCTTGTAACAACATAGACTCATCACATTTATGTGCCATTTGTACAAGGACATTTTCCTGGAGAATGTGGCCCCCCTAGTTTACCACAAGGAACTTAACAGGCATCGCTTGCTTCACTGAGCTTATGCCTGCACTGAGGGGTGGTTTGTCTGACTTGGCAAAAGAAAAGGAGGTTCATTGTGTGTGTATGTGTGTGTGTCTGTGTGAGCAGCATGCTGAGTTGGTGCTTCTGCCAGCAGTAGGAGAAACCAACCAGGAAGCCAAGCACAGTGCTAGCCAGTCACTTTGCCATCTGCTGAATTGACCTCCTTCTCTGCACAACAAAAGTGTGACATCAACTCAACCAGTAAGCATCCTTCTGCACACATGTGAAATGTTGAAAATACTCCCAGGCTTGCTATTTAGCCATTATATTTTTTTACTCTCATAAGATTTGCTCAATATTCAATAATTTTCCTCTTCTGTTTTGCTGACTGAACAGTCTGCTTCTGAATGCTACATTTTCCACCAGTATTTTACTGTTTGCTGCTTTCAAATGTCTCATTTAGTTTGTTAGGAAAACAATATTGTACATCACAGCTGTTATGAGCTAGACTGACATTATACATCATTGCCAAATCCTTTTCCCTGACTGCCTGTGTCATGTTTGCCAAGTGCAATCAAGTGAAGGATGCTGGCTTCAGCAGGAACCGAAGCAGGTGTTCCTTCTATCCTCTGAGCTGGACGAACTCTAGCTACTCATCTGGTACTTTTCCGGGGATTTAATGCTCAACAGTATAGAGAACACCAATATACATAACACAGCTCATCAATAAAAATGAGGTTGTAAGATTTTTTTGTATGACCAAATATACAAATGCTGTACATAACACCTATCTCATGTACAAGTCTTAATCTAAGACGTTACATGTAATACATTTTTAACTGCAGGCTTTCTTCCAGTGGCTGCTTCCTGTCATAAAGTCCTGGCTCAGGCTTTGGATATCTGACGGAAAAAATTCTAATCTCTGCTTAGAGTAGAAACAACTTGATTTGATTGTACAGATGACTGCAGCTTCATGCCCCATCTCATCCAAGAGCCCTTGAGCATAGCTGCGCCTGGAGAGTCATTCATGCATTAAGGGAAAATTTGTTTGACAGGGGTTGGTTTCCTGACGTCCCTGACCCGCTGTTCTCTGACTATCTTATAAAGTTCATTGATAATCAGATTGTGCACACTGCTAGATTCTATAGATGTGCCCAAGTGGTTCATACTCCTATTACATCCCATGAACTTAGTAACATTGCTCGATGACGAACAAATATAAAAGAGTAGTTCCAAAGTGGCAATGAATTGTAGATATGTATCATATTTAAAAATTTGTTTCCAAAATGACAATAGCTACAACAAAGTTTAGAGATTTTAGAGACCAATAAAAGGCACAGAGGCTTGATGGACTTACCTTGAAGGAGAGAATGCAGCCAATGAAGACAAGGACTGCAAAGACTAGGCACATATTATTGGTGGACATGATGTCCTCTTTGTAAGGGAATGTCCCCGGCTTTAAAGAAGGAAGAGAGGAAGATAAATAAATAGAAAACAAGAAACAGAAATCAATGAGAAATGTAAAACAGAAAAAAACAGAAATCTCTTTTTCAGATTAGCCTTGAGACAAAACTTGATATTTTAGTCCTAAACAATCACAGGGGTTTAAAAGGATTTCTAATCTTCATGATGACTTTTGCTCATGTAACCTTTCATTCAATACCTGTGCTTTACCTGTTACATAAAGATGCTTTGGTGAGATACTAAACCCAGAAAATGATGTTCACCAGTTGTGACAAACTTAGTCTGATAGTAGTCAGTTGTTCCTTTATTTATAATAAAGGTTGCCAATATTCTGTTATAACGATAAAAAAAAGAAACCTCTTGCATCACCTGATCATTTAGAATAGGTATTCAAGTTAGAATCAAAGGATCCTCACCAGCTGCTGGAGGTAGTCCTGCACCGTGTTGGGATAAACCACCACACTAATGGCTACCAGTGTGTTAAGGGCAAAGTCAAAGATTTGGTAGCAGAAGAATGGAATGATCCAAGCAGCATGTTGCTACATGGGAGAGATTAGGATTAGATGAAAAACTCATTTTCTCAGGTCCAGATGTTGGTTTGAATCTCATTTGTTATGCATGTTTACCTTGTAAGCACCATATGTTGCCATGCCACATATAAGAATCATGAGTAAGGATATTGCAGTTGCTATGCAGATATCTGGAGAAAAAAAAGGACAAAATGTGATGTTAATTTACAAGTCAAGAAACATTAAATTCATGCTTCCCCGGAACCCACATATCCACTAACATCTCTGTGGGGACACAGCTTGCGATGATCGATTTACTATTGTAGACCAAAGACATTAATGTTAATGAATGTGTTTTTACTCTCTTTATAACTAAGATTTGGTAAGAGAATGAACAGAGATATCCCACAACATTTTGAAATCTTAAAGTTATGATTGTTGTAAAAAACAAAACAAAACAAAAAAACACTGCTTTTTGTAACAAAGTGGCAAGCAAAAGTGTGTTATCAACCTTTTTTTTCATTCATTTGCCATAAAATGTGATCTTCATCTAAATAACAATAATAAACATACATAATGTGTCTAAGATGATAATACACAGATAATTATATTGTCTCATTTCTTTATTGAACACACTCATTAAACATCCCTACTGCTGATCGAACCCACAGGCCAATTATTTTAATAAAAGATACTTTGAGTGAGTAGTTTGCACACATGGAGTCTAATTGAGGAAGGGTTATTTAGAGCTACTTTGATAAAAGACCCTCAAACATTTTAAATCTACTGTTTATAAGAAGTGTTTGCTGTG
>JAOWBL010000003.1:10400464-10418695 GCA_028564865.1 Zenarchopterus dispar | reverse complement strand
ATACACACACACACACAAATATATATATATATATATATATATATATATATATATATATATATATATATATAAATAAAAGACAGTAAGTGCCTTGGCTAATGCTGTCTTACTGAAGTTATTTACGTTAACGTGACCACTGACACGTCAGTTAGCTGAACATACAGCTAACGTTCATTCTTTCCTCCAAAACACTGTTTACAACACATTCAGAAAAAAAATACTATTTTAATTTTAGTGAGCTGTAGTCAGTTGTCCATAAAAGACTTAATTTATGTTGTGTGAACAGTTAGCTGCTAGATTAAACGAATATGAGCTTTCGTCAAGTTAAACTAGCAAAGATGACGCGGCTCTTATCAGTGAATTACCACTAGCTAACCTGATTGATGAACCCGTCGCTAAAATAATTATTATTAATCATAAGAGCCGATTGTAGACGTTCAGACGACTGGGACTTGTTTCGTCTGAGCCATTGTGACACGACGGTGCACTATTGTGGCTCACCTTTTCAGCGGGTTTCTTTCTGTTCCTCTTCCTCGGTTCCTCCTGCTTGGCCCGGCCAGCCTCACCAGCCTCACCGCCGCCTGGCGTGACCGAGGACCTCCGCTTCTTACCGGCCAGCAGTCCGCCGCAGACGGCGGCCCACGACACGCCGAGCAGCAGGAGACCCGCCACGGCCGTGCACAGGATGACCCACGTCGGGTAAAGCTCGGGCTTCAGACCCAGGTCCACGCCGAACCGGTCCCGGACATAACCTTGTCCTGAAGATACGAGCTCCTTGAGACGGCTAGAAAACAGTTCTGCTTTCTCCAGCGCGAAACTCTGCAAGTCCCCAGCCATGTTCACAACATGCATGAAGGCTGGTAGCTCTTAGCTTTCATTTCCAACATCCAGCATCCGCATACTAGCGGAGTGGCTAAATGTAATCTCTGAACGCTGCAAGAAGATGAAACCTCACTAAACACTCCGTTTAAGTCATGTAAATGTCTGTTTCTGGTCAACTTGAGCTTATTTTAGAAATATTAGCAAACCCTTATCATTTATCGTCATTTATGACAGAGTGCTGTTAGGAAGGGAAAATAATTACAAAAGCCATATAGAAATACAATTTATAAATATTTTTATTGTACAGTAAAAAGTTTTGACAAAGCCAGCACCCAGAACAAACTAAAGAAAATGTGTATTTTTCCGATCAATAATAATAATAAAAAAAACTCCTGATGTACTGTACAGTTAAAGCCAACCACTGTAGTTCCACAAATAAAAACTAAAAGAGTCAGAAATTAAAGGTTAAGAGTTTAGCTAGTTTCCCACACCTTATTTCTTTTATTCAAAGTGTTAAGTATTATTCTGTAAAATGTACCAAACAAAGATTAAATTTCTGTAACAGAAAGATGTATTGTAAGATATCTCAGAGCCCAGTCATGTCTATGTAACAAAAATAAATAAATATTTGTAACCAAGTTAACAAAGTTGGCTCAGATCTAGAAGTCTGCATCCAATGTGAATTCACCATCCATCATGTTTGACATGACCCCAAATCGCTGATACTCTGCTACTCTTTTCTCAAAGAAGTTGGTTTTTCCCTCCAGGGAGATCGACTCCATGAAGTCGAATGGATTTTCTGCTTTGTATACCTTAAAGAGGAGACATGAAGCAGCAATGATTATAATTGTACCATTTGTATGCATTTGTGTTGTTAAAAACATGAAATGCCACTCATTAACACATTAAAGCTATTTAACTATTCAAATGTCATGCAGAGCATTTGACATTTGGATAGTTAATCTGGTCTACGGTGTGCTTTGATAAGCAATAATGTTTTGGCTTTGTTTACACCGGTTTGATGATCATTTTATTGGAATTACCCTGGTTAGTCCCAGATCAGTGAGAAGCCGGTCGGCCACAAACTCGATGTACTTCTTCATGAGACAACAGTTGATTCCGATGAGATCAACTGGCAGCGCCTCCGTCAGAAACTCCTGCAGCACAAGACCAGGAATCTTGAGATTTTTTTCTTTCAAAAGAGAAAACTGAATTAAAAATGTTAAACACTGTCAAACTATTATTTAACTACTGCTGTTTAAGTCGGTGTTAATTCAAACGATATAAAACATACACTGAAAAAAAATTTGTAAAGTGAAGTTTGGTTTCCACCAAAATCACCTGACCTGCTCAATGCTGACAGCTTTGGTGATGATATCCTTCACTCTGTCCTCTGACGGCTTTTTGACCAGGTAGCTGTACAGCAGGCAGGCAAAGTTACAGTGCAGACCCTACAAGAGAACATAACCCACATATTCAGAACAGCTCGTATGAACTGGGGTCTTCCCAGTGTTTGTGGACGGCTTTACTCCTCCATGTGGATGGAGCGTGTTAGCATTGTCAGACTGTCTTCCTGAGCTTGAGAAAGGTGGAGCTGGCATCCGGGTCTGAAAAGTGAGTTTATGCGGAAGCATTTTAAGAATCAATTATCTGTTGTTTGTTGACTTTTCTTGGAGAAAAGGGCAACACTTCAAGGATTTTGGTGAAGCCATGAGATATGTCAAGAATGGATAACAGATGATGCATATCAGGGCCAAGGCATTCTGTTCTTTGCACTTGTTGCCATTTAAATGCAGATAGGTAAAAAATGAATAAAAGTAATATGGTTGTAAGATGATCACTGATTGATTTTGCTCACTACACGGGCTGCTTACATGCATAACAGGAATACAATATTGCTCCAAACACAAACCAAAACCACAAATATTCCATCATCCAAGTCTTTTCTGTTATACACAAATTCTGCAAAAATCATCTGACCAATGAGATGTGCTTTAAATAACTCTAATTAATAAAAACAAGAGGGCAAATACTTTTATTGTGAAAAAACGAAGTCTACACAGAAGCAAATAGCCGAATTACTATTATTATAAATACAATGACCACGTGAATATGGCACCGGTTTTACATGGATCATTTAAGCACCTGCATAGTAAAAATTTAGTCTTGGTCAGTTTTTAATTTTGAGCACAGTGTAATATGGTAATTTTAGTATGGAGCTTTTATAAGTGTTTTTAATGGTAGTCCTAACTAATGAATCCACAAAACATACTTTTGGATTTCCCTGAATATTTTTAAACCACTGGATCAGAGAAAGCAAAGGGAGAACTTTGTTCAACAGTAGAAAAGGAAACAATGTCTGAAGAATCTGTGGAGGGTGAGTTTGTGTTCACTCATGTGCATCACAACAGGAAATTTTCTGAGATACGTTGCCATGTCAAGAAATACGCTTTAGTGTCATCTTCTGTGTCGATTTCACATGTGGCATGACATTTATTTTGAATGTTTAGCTCTCACTGTGGGCAAATAAACTGACATGAACATGGTTGAAATTAAATCCCCCCTCTACACGAATTCACATTTTTAATGCTCCACTTACAACTACAAAGTTAATATAACATTTTAGACAGTATCTTTGTGAACTCTGCTCACCTCATCCCTGCTAATCAGCTCGTTGGAGTAAGTGAGACCGGGCATGAGCCCTCTCTTCTTTAGCCAATAGATGGCAGCGAATGAGCCAGAGAAGAAGATGCCTTCCACAGCTGCGAAAGCCACCAGTCGCTCCCCTGAGACCACAGAACCAAAACTCACCATAAATGAGAATTAAATTTAGGCCAGAGTTTATGTTTTCGTTCAGTTTTCACTGAATGTTTTGAAGATCACGTTTTTCTTACCAAATGTGGATTTGTTGTCATTTATCCACTTGAGGGCCCAGTCAGCTTTGCGTTGGACACAAGGCATGGTCTCAATGGCGTTAAACAAGTAGTCCCTTTAACATATGAAGTCGAATTAATAATAATAATTCATTAAGAATAAGTAGTTTAGTAAGTCATAACAAAAGACAGTACCAATGAAAATCTGTTGGTTTTTACCACGCTTAATCAATATATAATAAACTGTACTGATTCAATTCATGTATTGCTAACAAATCTCATCAGCAAAACAAGAGCACATCGATTGTGTAAAACATACCAGTCGTGGATACAAGCAGTTAAAAATATCACTTTTCAGCATGTTTTGTTTTATTTTTACAGTAATGTTAGGAGTTATAAAGATTTAGCTACATTGAGGATAAAACAGGATTGTCATTAAATTGAGAAAAATTTGATTTTTTTTACTTCAACTAAAGATACATCACTGATCAAGACAAGATGAGAAGGCAAATCTTGACAGAAAAGCTTCCAAGCCCAGACTGACTATAATTACGCCATATTTTTCCTCATGACTGATTTTGAGTAACGATAAAAATTCTTAACCAAGCTAACAAATAAGTTACACTGAGTTAAATAAAATTGGAGTGGTTAGGAGCAGTTTAAAATAAAAGCTTCAGTGCAGCTAAGTGCTTTTAAGCAGTTTCCTCTCATTCATTTAAAGTCAGATGTTGTGAAATATAGTTTCTGAAACTAGAACCATACAGTAGGAAAGCTTCAATGTTTTCATTTTACTGATAAAATGTATTAATTTTCTTAATGATAAGATCTGGTTTGTTTCTTTGAAAAGCTGCTCTCGCAGCATTATCTGTTAGCTACTGTTAATGTGCAGCAGTTCAGACTTGGACTGTGTTTAAATGTGATATTACCTGTCACTAGGTCCAATCTAGGACGCAAGCATTTACAACGATGCTACAAAAAAGATCATGAGTGTTCATTTAAACATATTAAAATCCCCTCAGATTAATGGAAAGTAGAATAGTTCCAAAAGGGGCTTCATATACAAAGTTGATGCTGGATAAAATTTATGCACCATAGATAAAAGTATGTAAAATAAACAAAAAATAAAACCAAATGCAAATATAATATTAAAATTCCCATAATCTGTAGATTCATAAAAGCTGCTGCTCCAACTGGGAAAGTTGGGAAAAAAAAAAAAAATTTGACCGTTTTCAGACTATCAGTGGCTGCCAGTGTTTTTAACACTTCAGTGGTAACTACAATTACCTTAATATACAAGGAGAAAAATAAAACAAAACAATTTGGAAAATTTGGCTTGAAGCACATGGACTTGAAAACCCTGGATAGAGCCACTACGAGTTACTGACCTCTCTTTCAGGTCCCTGATGTAAGTGTTGATGAGCATACTGTACATCTCTGAGTGAACTGTCTCAATAAGGATCTGGAAGCTGTAGAAGGAGCGCGCTTCAGGGACTTGAACTTCCTGGCTGAACCTCTGCACCTGTTGTAAAAGAAACGTTTAACCACAGTGGGAACAATGAATTTTGATCAGGCTGTCATTTATCTTAATATGTTTTTTAGCATAAAGTACAACAGACAGTTTAGAACTTTTAAGACAGAGTACATTTTGACATTTTCTTGAAATATTTCTTAGCAGCTTTGAATGATGCCCAACAAAAAAAATAGACATGCAAATTTCTTTCACCACCAGTGCATTAAGACATCTTACTGTAAATCTACACACTGTTTTAGTGAGTGGATTACAGAAGCATCACATCTGTCTTTGTCTTCTCCTTGGAATGACTTAAAATACAAGACCCTGGTCACATCTGAGCGACATCCCTCTGCCCCTTCTCACCAGGTTCTCGTTGACAATGCCATCACTAGCAGCAAAGAAGGCTAAGACATGGGAGATAAAGTGTTTTTCTTCAAGCTTCAAACGGTCCCAGTGCGCCAAGTCTTTGGATAAGTCCACCTGAAAAAAACAACATCGACAGTGCAGATGTTTCTTGGATCACTTACTGATAAAAAGCAGTGCTTGAAAATGTATACTAATATTGAAAGAGACAATGTTGTCCGCTCCATTAAGAACAGTTAATGATAATCTACGTTTTTTAAAATTTACTAAAGACATTTAGATAATGTTTTATATTACACATATTTAGATAATTACACATTACACATATATTACACATATTTAGATAACTAGTATTTCTTGTTAAACGGAAAAGCATTCCAGGTATCGTTTAGTGCAATTAACTTAAATGATAATAGAAACTTAAGTCATTAAATTGCCATACGTACCTCCTCCACCGTCCAGAAGGAGGCTTGTGCCTGTTTGTACATCTTCCATATGTCCGGATACTGGATGGGGAATATGACAAACCGTCTGGGGTTTTCTCGTAACAAAGGTTCGTCCTCGGTCTCTGAACCATTTTGACAACTTTCACCGTTTAACGTGAACCCATTCTGCAAAGAAACCGTCATGTTTCTCTTATTGATTTCCGGTCTGTTCTTTTAATTACAAAATCAACCACTGCGCGTGCGCATTCACTCATAACAAAGGGCATGACATTTACGAATCTACTTTTAAGTCTTTTTTCTTAACTGAACGCTATGTATAATTATTGTAAGTTTAACAGGGCTTGTTTTACTTTTTGACAATGTTACAAAAACGGTGACCTGTCGTTAACAAATAAGCGGACATTGATTTTTTCCCCCAAACAGTTGTACTAACCACAAATCCATACCTTCGACGTTTTATATTAAAACCTTGACTTCATAACGTGAAGTCGAGACTCGTACGATTAGATTTTTTTTAAAGGTACCCTTCTCACACATCCGTGAACACTGTCAATTACACAAAGGTTAACCACGCAGCTATAGCTAAGTCCGTACGTAGCTGTACTCACGCCGTTTCCTTACGACGGCTAAATGTGCCGACTTACACTTAGCTGGTCAGTTTCTTGTGATGACGGCCTCTTCACCGTTGGCGTCATTTTGAGGGATTCAATTGACTGTTCTTGCTAGCTCGTGATCGGTGCCATAATAAGACGATAACCATTTGAACTGACTGTAGAAATAAACTAACATCCGGAGACCGCTGCAGCGCCTCTAGCGGATATACATGAAACATTCCAGTGTTACGAAACCACGTTAGTCTCGCGATAACTCACTTCTCGAGAAAGAATCAACACCGTATATTTGTCACATTACAATCTTCCGCATGAGTAAAACGTAGAAGACAACACGTGAAAGGAGGAAAAAGAAAGACGAGAGAGTTGAGTAATGATGTCTTTAATTTGACAGAAATTATGTTGGACATATGAAATCTTGACCACAAATAACAAACACCTTACAGATGTATTGTAAACATGGAGAAACCTAACACACATTTCCCTGGTGAGATGGTGGTATTTCCACAAAAAGATAACACTACACTGGTATGTTGTGCACACCAAGTCGAAACACATCATTTGTGCAAACCCATGCACAGTTCTGAGACTTCAGCATAAACACCTGATGGAAGGCCATTGGTGGATCATCATCTGCCTGTTGCAAAAGACGTATTGGAAATATGAGAAATGTGGTCATGAAATAAAATAAAATTTAAAAAAAGCATAATGTTGGCATTAAAGCACCTTTGTTTTAATTGTGTGTTTAACCCTGGCAAACCCCACAACCCTTTTCTTCTTTGATAAATTATGAACTAAAAAATGGTTGTCAAATTTGAGCCTGTGGGTTCTTCAGGGTTAAACAACAAAAAAGCTTTTAACTGACAATGATGAGATAGAGGAGGCAAACAAGACAAATGAGTGGGGACTTATCTGCTGTATGTCCACAAATACCTGTAACTGTCCAAAGACCATGATGAGGATACAACTATCTATTGTCGGTTGGAAGTCTTGTTCTGTGATTATGTGCTTAATGCGCTTGAAAGGCAGGCTCTGTGGATTAGAAACAATATTATTAGTTAAATGAACAGCAGCTAATTTATTAAATTTATTTTATAAATAGATACAGTAGAAACATGAATGCAAAGTGACAATATGTGTGTAGTAAGGATAAAAATACAGGCACCTAATGATTAAAAAAAAAAACTTAGAATGAAGGACAACGTTTCCACTTTCTTTTTTTTTATTTTTTATTTTTTTGGAGGATTCTGATTAACATCAATCATCTATGAAAAGATGCTTACTACGAGCTTCCCAGCAATGGCTTCTCTCCCCTGAAATGGTGATCCTTCCCATGTCAAGCAGGCATTGGGAGACTGACAAGGAATGTAAGAAAAAAAAGGGAGATAGTTTGTTAGCAAATGTATACATATAATTTATTTAATCATGCATCATACTATTAAAACATGATGGATAAAATGTCACTGTTGACACATGTCAATGCTTTTGCACTGAAAGACATACATAAAGGTTGGCAAGTCCCATCCTGTTGGTATTGTCAAATTGGTTATAATATTCCTGGACAAACCCCTCTCCAATCTTTTGCCATATTTCTTTCTCACCAGCCATCCGTTAAGCTTTAGATCTGTAGAAGAGTCAGTGGAGAAAAGAGATGTCAAAATTCATGGTAGTTCATTATTGACCTTTTTTTTTTTAAAAAAAAGAAACAGTTTAATCCATCCATCCATTTTCTATACCCGTTAGTTCCTGTACAGGGTCACATGGGTCTGCTGGAGCCTGTCCCAGCTCATTACAGGCGGGGGTACACCCTGGACAGGTTGCCAGTCCATCGCAGGGCCGCATATATAGACAAACAACCATGCACGCTCACACCTACGGCCAATTTAGAGTTCTCAATCAACTTAATATACATGTTTTTGGACTGTGGGAGGAAGCTGGCGTGCCTGGAGAAAACCCATGCAAGCAAGGTGAGAACATGCAAACAGAAAGACTCTTCCCAGCCCTGGGAGTACCAGGAACCTTCAGTGGTTAGTGCTGTGAGGCAACAGCGCTAACCACTAAGCCACTGTGCTGCCTTTTACAATTTAAATATTTCTTTGTAGATTTCTATAGTTCAAGTATATTACCATTTTCAACTATTAAATACACAGTTGATCATATTAATTTCTCAATCAAGTCTTGAATAAAAAAAAGATTTTCTAAGAGAATCGATCATTCTTTTTTTTTCTGGTCTGGCGAAACCACAAACAAAAAAAATAATAATGTAACAATGTTTTTAAACTCTTAGCAAGAAAACTTTGTGACATTTAAATTATATAAAAGTAATGAGTACATAAAAACATTTAATTACGATCTACTTGCAACTTTGCTTTTATGTTGGTTATTTTCATGGTTATCAGCCAACTTTGGATGTTACAGTTTTAGCCCCTAATCTTCAATACAACGACGACCTCGTAATAAAAACCTATGAGAACCATCTGATCTATCAGTATTTGTGTTTTTAGACCTGCCATTCACGTGGATACTGTAAGAATTTTGTTTTTTATTACAAAAATGTTTTAAAATACTTTTTCCCACATGTTATTATTCTAAGTGAAAACTAGAGTCATTTCAATGCATTTAGACAACTTATCAGACTACAACTTACACATTTTGACAAGTCTGTTGATACTACAAAACTGCGGAGGCCTCTCTCATTTTACTCTCATGAAGTGAGACAAGACCTGCTAGTTACACTTTTTCCTTCATGTTTAACTGTGTTTGATTGTCCATTTACAGCAACACGATTATCTTTGCCTGTAAAGGACTTACTGCGACAAAACATTATATCAAACTGCCGAGGCGGTCTTTGACTAGTTTACAGAGAAAGATCATCGCCATTTACTGACCAGTAATGTCGGTGTTACGAGTCGCAATTTTCCGTTTTTTTCCACATTCTTTTTTTCCCCCAAAAGGCTTGCCATTATGAGAAGCGGTAAAACGATCATATGTGATAGAAAATATAAATGTAATAAGTACTTTACCGTGTTCGTGAGTTTAATTTACTTCTTTATGCAGTGGTGGAAGCCAGCTTTGAAGTTAACTTAAACCAAACCCGCGTTTCTCGTTTCCGGATGACAAAGTTACAACGTCATCACCAGTTGACCAATCGTTGCCGTGATCGTAATTAAACGGCCCATGGTAAGTTGATCCTGTCCAGCCTATGATAAGTAAAGCCTATGACTTTTGTCACACAACTATATTATACATTTTTTTAAAAATACATTTCTAATTTACCTCTTCTTTATGAATATAATTTAAGAAAGGACTTCAAAACAAGATACAAGATTCATCTTCTTTCAAGATACATGTTACGCTTCTTTTGTATGTTTTAAATTTAGCTTAAAATAGAGTGACAGTATAGCAGACTTTATAATTCTTATTCTAAATAACACAATTCAATAATAATAATAAAGATTTTCACGTCTTATTCTCCAATATGTACCACCTCCATTTACGGTAAACTAACCTGAAGAACTGACCTCAGAGTGACACATTATCTTTAAGCATTAAAAACAATATTTATGAATATATTTTTCTTTAGTTGGTCAACTTTTTTTGTAAATTTACACTATTTATTTTATTTTTTCCATTAGTTTGTGTTATGTTTGCACCATTATAATCAGAGCAATTTCCTAGTCTGTGAACCTGTTTCACTGGCATTGCCCATAAAGTGCTTCTGATTCTGATAAATGGATGTGAAACAAAAAAAAAACTTGTCTTAAATAAATTTAATTACTTTAAAAATGTAAACCAAAATTAACACGTTAATTATACATCTTTACCAAACCATTTTGGCAAGTAATCAAACATAGCTGTGACCGCTGCTGCCTTGTTGCTAGTGTTATGACCATTTCAAAATTCTGTATTCAATCCAAGATTGCAGAAAAATTAAAATCACACATTAATCCTTGGCTCATCACTGTGTCGTGTGACTCTAAAACAACAAATCTTTGTGCATGTGCTTTTCTGAAAAGGGTGCCATCAGTGATTTGGCTTTGTGTCAGTGAGACAGTTGTCATGCACAGGCAGTAAAATAAAGCTAATTATAAAGTAAATCTTTTGAAATGGAAGACATTAAATGCTTAATAGTATAAGATCAATATTGCTTGGGAAGAGTGGCATAAAAGAATACAGATCAGTTCATAACAGAGTGCAGGTCATTACAAATACCATTGACAGATATGCAAATTTATATTAAAAAAGCTGGATTAACATTTAAAGGTCTTCACACCAATTCTTAATGTACCATCTTACACTGCAGGACGATTTTGTGTTCCTGACTTGACAAAGTTCTAACGTGTGACACTGAAATCTTCAGAAAACAAAACTGAAAGACAAAAGACCCTTTAGGCACTTTTAAAATCATGTTTCTACAGTTCAGTGCTTGTTGCTGCCAGGAAAATGACACTCAAAAATGAAGAATGTTGTCACACACTTGACTTCCAGTGAATTGTTTGGAAAGGCTACTATTGCTTTGTTGAGGCCACTGGACCGATAGATCCTCTTCCACAAGGATGGCAGTAAAAGTCGTCTGTACAGTTTCACCCACCAGGCCTCATCAGTTAGAACTGAGCTACGTTTTAAGTGTCCATGTCGCACAAGGTCACGGTTCTGGCTGTGATGTGAAATAATCATCTGTCCTGAACACGCTGGGGATCTCTTGACGCTGATGTGCCGCTTGTCTTCGTGGGCTGGCCTGTTTCTGGGATTGGAAAGACAAATATTGTATTTCACTGTTCGATAGCACTGATCACAACTGCTTTGCATGACTGCAAGATACTTTGTGGACAAAGCTGTATCTGTTTAACGCTGAAGCACAAACTTCACAGGTTGATTTCAAAAGTAATCAGACCATTTAAAAACAATCAATGATTAAGTGCATTAACTTACATTTAAGAAGCCAGGGACACTCATTGTGCGGAGGATCTTCTTGAAAGCACTTGGTAGTGTTCCTAGTTCTCCCTCGGCCTGCGTGACCTGCTCCTCCATAGCACTGACGTTCGCTCCAACCATCTTCACAAAGGCCTGTAGGCAAACCGGGATAAGACAGTAACAACGTGATGAAATCAAAAGTGTTTTCATAATTTCTTCTTGCAGGTAGAGATGCATCAAATAAAACCAATAACACATAATGGGTATAAAATAATAAAAACATACAGAAAACCTTTCTGAAAATGTATTTGAAAGAGAACTGACATTGTTCTTTAAATGAGAAACTGATGAAAACTGAACTGTGAATTTTAAAAAATATAGTAAACATGAGTTGAATGCTTTTTAATCACACGGCAACAAGTTCAGATTTCTTTCTTTAAAAACAAAATCATATCTTTGGGTTAAACTCTTAATTCTGTTAACTGTAACTTTTCCTTAAATGTGACCTTGTCACAGATCTTATAACAGTTTTAAACGCACACTTCCAGTAATGAAGATCACTGCTATGGTATGACTGGTCCACATGACAGGGGTTAGAAATTTACTCACCACCACCCTTAAATATGGTTATTTAGTGGTGGGTCAGTTTGCTCAACCTACCAGCCACTGTGGTGGGTACATGAAACAAATAAACTAAACAGCAGACTGGGAATTTTTGACATCTCACAATGGAGATTGCATCCCAGGTCTTTTTGTTTTGCCAGGATCCTTTTGAGTGAGACACAGGGGGTCTGCCAGGTTACCGTGGTAACAGTGACACACCAGAACTTCTTTTGCATTATGAACAAAAAGGAAAACACACCTTGAGCCACTCATTTTTGTCTACCTCTTTTTATGAATAAAATAACGTGGCATTACATAGCAGAAGTTAAAAAGTGTGAAAACCCCAGAGGAGCTATGTGGCAAACAAGTGAATATTAAAAGCTTTTTTTCTTTTAAAAATGAAGAAAATCAGACAATAGTTACCCCTGGGCAGGTTCATGTATGATAGGACAAGCCTAAAGCAGTTTGGAGTCTGAAAACAGTGTGGATGGAGAATATAACCATTTCTCTTGCTGCTCCATCATTTTAAAAGAGGATTTTGCAGGAAAATGAAACTGAATCTCATTCTGAGAAAAGTAACAGTCACTAGCAATTGCATTGCATTTAGTGGATGTTTCCATTCAAAGCAAGTCAGACCAAGGAAAACAATCAGCCACAGTAAACATGGTAAATTGCAGAGTAAGCACAGTTAAGACAGCATTCAGGAGCAGGTTAACAAGTTAGAGAGATAACATAGTTTATGACCTGAGGTAGTCTTGGAAGAGGAGAGTTTTCAAGAGCTACTAGACCGTAGAAAGAGACAGCTCTGTTCTGTTCACCTTTAATCAAGCTTGTAACAGTGAGTTTCTTTACAGTTTATCTAATAAATAAAACTCTGCCTTTGCTTCAACCATTTACTTCACTATTAGAGCATTTATTACACCATTTTTAGCCTGCATTACATAATGCTGGTTAAAAAAACAAAAAACATTTGAGTGGCTGCTAGATTTTGAAATCTACTTGTTACTGAGACAGGTCACGTGTGGGCAAAAACTTAATTTCCTGCCCCACATGACACGTGCTTTGGTTAACAATAATCCGTTAGTGTGTGTGTGGGGTTGTACCAGGTTGAGCCTGTGACAGACTTGCTCATAATGCTACAGCAAAAAAAAAAAAAAAAGCATTTTACAATATGTAGCTACAGGAATGTTAAAGTTTACACCTTTTCACTTCAAAAGGTTTTATGCATCACGATGACATATTGAAAATTTATCTCATTCTTACAAGACCATAAAAACTATTTTTTTACAACCTCAGATGAACTGTTGTTCAGCATATAAACACTTTCATTTATTGAAGGGAAACAAACCAAAATGCAGAAGTAGAGGATGAAGGCCACAGTTTAATCTGTCATGTGCTGTTGTTCATCTGACATTGTACTAATTTAATTTCAATATCTGGAAAAGACCAGATGAATGAAAATGAATTAAATTAATCAAAGCTTCTGATAAGTGAACATTTGATGTCATTGTTCTATGTTAGGATACACACTTTCAGTGAGTGCAGAATGCCTGGATAATGGTGAATGTGTAGAAATCTGATTGTGATAATGTTCTCCTCTGTTCAGACTTTCAAATCAATCTGGAGACAGTCTTGGTGTGCCAGTATCTGGATACATCTCTCTGAACGAGATTTTTTTGCTGTGTTTAGCTACTATTCAATCCAAATACTGTCTACATCTCACCACATAGTAACAGTCATATTGCTTTCAGATCTGAATTCTTGTTAGGGCTTATATAAATTATCAATCATGGTTTCCACTGAATCATGTATGTTTCAAATGTGTCAAAATAACATTTTTTAAAATCATTTTGTCCCCCAAACACTATAATGACTTACCTCTAATTTATCAATTCTTTTATAAATTTGTCTCATTTCATCAGACTTCTGTTGGATTTGAGGTAGATTTTCATTCACTATCTGGGAAGTGTCATTACGAATCTGAGGAGAAAACACAAAACGGTGTAACTGACACAATGAGGTATAATATAAACACTACTACACATAAACATCAAATTGTGTAACAAACTGGACCATATCTTACCATATCTAGCATCCCAACAAATTCATCTACTCTTGTGAGCATTTCTTCCAAGCTTTTTTCTAAGCACAGGATCTAGAGAAATCATTACAAGAGAGACATGATGAATGGATAACAACTTCCTAGAAGTAAAGCATATCTCACAGTTAAATATAAAGACTTTTGTGTGGAAAATTAAACCCCACACACATTTATAAATTGAGTCCGAATTACAACACAGGGGTTTTTGTCTTTCTATGAGGCTGTCTTTAATCTAAAGTGGCTGGTGTCACGCTTGTCCACTTAATACCCACCCGTGAGTGGTGATGAACCATGTAGTCAGAAAGCTTAAACAGACCACATGAAGGTTTCCACATTTAGATACAACTCTCTCTCTCTCTCTGAGATGGAGAAAAGTGAAAGATGATTTTTTTTTTTCTCCATCAGGGATATCATATCCTAAACGTTGGACGTCCTGTCAGCCACTCATTTGTTTATGTAAATTACCTGAACTAACTTACTGGAAAATGAAAGTCCTGGGACAAAGAAGTACGGTACTACCCCACAACAAACACACTCAAAACCACAGAGCTGACGTCAGTTTAGCTGCTCAGTCCGGCCAGTTTGACTTGACTCCACAAACCTCTTCTCCGGCAGTGACCCGGACGTAGGAGGAGAAGTCGAGGGCAGTTTGTTTCAGGACCTCGTCGTCCTGCTCTGGCTCGTGCTGGTCGCTTGTCTCGTGCTCCGCTTCTTGGTTGAGGCTCGCGCTTCGAGGGATAACGTTAGCCCCCGCGGCCGCCGCCGCCGCCGCTCCGAAGCTGGGGCTCTGCGACACGGTCCCGCTGCTGAGAATGTCGCTCACCATGGACAAGCTGCTCGCACTCTGGGAGACGATGCCGCTGTCTCTGCTTATCTCCGCGCTGGACTCCTCGAGAGGGGACAACAGGCCCACTCTGTCCACCCGGTGATGGTCCATGTCGACTGTTTTTCAGCTCCACTGCCGTGTTTTGTCTTGTCAACTGACTGGGTCACGTGCCCTCCGCGGCGGACGGTATGTTGCAAGGGTCAAAAATACGGAATTTCGCAGCGAAGTGGCGAAAGCGTACACTACCGGTGACGTCACCGATAGTGTTTTCTGAAGTGGTTTTTGAAGCCTCTTTGCTAATGAAAGGAAAGGTGTACAAGACAGTGATGAGACCAGCGATGCTGTATGGTTTGGAAACAGTGGGACTGAGAAAGAGACAGGAGGCTGAGATACCATAAATACATTAATTTCTTTAAGTAACTTCACCTGACGTGGTAGTGCAGTGTGGTCCATTATATTGAGCAGCTTGAGCCAGTCACCACCTTGCTAAAATAAATAAATAAATAGATAAATAAGCATCTGGATTTAACTAAGCAAATAGGTAAGAGCCTCCCACTGGAAAAGTGCTGAGCTGATTACATGTTTCAGATGGAAACAAGTTATTTCACCCTAATTGATGCAGTGAGGAGCTTCTCATTCCTTTCACCGCTGCCAGAGAAGATGTATGTTGTGGTTGTGGAAACGTTGTTACTCTCTTCCAGATGTGAAAAATTACTGGTCTGCACCCAGCAAACGAAATAATTTAGAAGATTGCTTAAACTCGTAAAACTGGATTAAAATCTGTCAATCAGATTCTTAAAAAAGAGGCTAGAGGTTAAAGGGTTAAAACTGGAATTGATAATTGAAAACTATTATCCTCAAATAAAAAATGTGGTTGGAAAAATAAATAATAAATGATCATGATCGGAGATTATTTACATGTTCAGTGAAATCTAGAGATAGAAATTCAACAGTAGAACTTATTGCAAAGTTTAATAAAGTTGGAGCATTTCCACATGTGTGTACAATGTGACCTCAGTTCAAGGTTTGGAACTAAACTGTGTTGCCTGAATAAAATTTATTTGTAGTGCAACTATGAAAGTAGAAAAAAGACTCAAATTTGTGGGAAAATAGTTTATCTACTTTAGTACAAGATTTTCACCAAAAGAAATGCTGATCTAGATGCAGATCAATCTTGTGATCTTGCATAAACCTATTAAAAAGAACAGTATATACAAATGGACAATTAAAAAAAAAAATCAAACATAAAGTTTCTTAGCAAGATGATAGCCCACCACACACACTGTTAAACAGCCTCTGATCTTTATAAATGTTTTTGCTCATATAGTCCAAAATCTCTCATAGAGGCTTATATTGGGTGATAGACAACAGCATATGGTTCACATCATTTCCAGTGTTCAAACCATTTAGGCACTAAACATGCTCTATTAATGGATGGGTGGTTGTCTTCCAGAGACACTTCCCGCCTAGATAGTAATATTTTGTCAAAGGTTCAAGGTGATCAATCAGAATAGCTTTGTGTTACAGAGATCAAATGTTTTTGAAGGAGTTTCTCCTCTCTGTGATGTCATTTCAAAGTTGGCCAGCAGGTGGCAGCCAGGAACACCACATGGCTGTGGACAGATGAGAGGTTTAATGCTGAGGCTAAAGCTCCGTAAAAAAGGCTTATCACACTGTTAAACATACAAATAATAGTATTTTTATGACAGTTTTTATTTGGAGGAATTTAGTCACTGGATTTTAACTCACTCAACACAATAAATATGTATATACCTATGGGATGTAAGAAAAGAATCTGATTCTGGGTCTTTCATGGATGTTTGTGTGCTTTTTTTCCTCCCTGATCTTTCACCTCTCAGTGCTGAACCAATATATAAGTCTAAGGACTTGTGTTGTGTGCGCTTCCTCTGCTTATACAATAACAATTATGTCAATTGTCGATCATGTGACAGGGTTTTAAGTCTTGTGCTTCCCGCACAATCTGCTGATTGGTAGTCCAGCTGAGTTTGGTGTCAAGGATCTATTAGCTGTTTGAGCAGTTGTGGCATCTTGAGTAAACAAAGCTGACAAACATTCATTAGCAGAGAGGTGAAAGAAGTCTGCTGCTGCTGCTCTAGGGCCTCAGCACAGGATAAAACAGCATTCCTGATGAAGGCTGGCTGTAGCTAAAAGCCCCGATGATAAGGACTGATTGTGCATGACCAGAGGAATTCAACCTTCAGATAGTTTTTGTCTTCTCATTGTGACGTCTAAAGCAAATTATTCTGCAAAACCTGACCTCAGAGTTTTAACATTCCCTTTCACCAGGTTTGAGCTTGCTGGATTAAACTGGAGACTTCACCGACTGGCATTTCGTCTACAGTTGTCAGATCAAGTTTATATTAGTGAAACTTTTATATTTAAGCTTAAGAGTGATAATAATAAGTCAAGCTTTATAAGTAAGCAGGACTGTTATGTTATCAAAGAAATTTTGATCAAAATAGTACAGATAAAATTGTGGAGTTGAGTATAACACTAAATATTTTCAAAGCTTTAGGCTAAAGAAAAACAAAACATGGAATTATTCCAATAAATCCTAAAGATGAGTTTTATGAGAATTGTACAGTTGTCATGTTATGAAACACTTTAAACAGTCCTTACCATAGACGAAGGAATCAATCGCATTATCGATGCAATCCAACCAAATAGTGATTTGATTAAAAAAAAAAAAAAACTTACTAAGAAGTTGTCCTGACTCTCAAAATGGAAAATTTTGTTCTGATCTTGGGGCCCTTTAGAGATTTAAATTAGATTTAAAAAATTGGGCTTATACGGGGTTGCCCATGGGCCACATTTTTGACACCACATGATTTACTTACAATAGATACAATTGCAATTTAAACACATGGGTTATGAGTGATTTTGGTCCAAAATGGGTGTCTTACGTGGATATGGAACCAGTGGATACTCCATATGGGCCCCACATCCTCATTTTCTTACTTTTGTCTGTTTTGTCTTTTGATAAGATTTTTAACTGTGTAGTTCATATGTCACATTTCATGTGGATTTTCTTAGATCTGGTTTGAACAAAAAATATATTTACTACTCTGCCAGGAAAGATGGGCTTGAATTTTCATGTTTTACCAATGTAAACCTACACTAGAATCAGAATCAGAATCA
>JAOWBL010000003.1:10367113-10378170 GCA_028564865.1 Zenarchopterus dispar | reverse complement strand
TTCTTCTTCTTGGTTGTAGTTATAAGAAGAGCAGAGGAAAGAAGAAGAAGAAAAAAAAAAAGTCTGTCGCCTTTGCCCGCAGAAAGTGGGGCTCCGCTGCTCCGGTTTCTCCCGACAAATCCTCCCGGTTCGGTTCTGGCGGACTGGTTTGGGTTTGTGTCCGGTTTTTCTGACGCGCTCCGTCACATCTGAGGGACGACTTCTCGGCTGGATCGCTGGTGAGCAACTCCGACCGCGTTGATTTGGGAGTGTGAGATAAGTTTTGGAATGACGTCAGCCCTCCTAAAAAAAACAAAAGGGCTCTCGAGTTGCATTCGCGTACCGCTCGTAATCCCCAGCTTCCTTTCTGGCGACAGTTTTCCATCTGAATTTTGATGCTAGTAGTTTCACAATAAACACAGAAATACGTCTTTTGCCGACTGGCTTAGCAGGAAAAACCTATCAAAAACACATAAACTGACCTGAAATACACAAAACTGCTTCAATCAGAAGCAGGAGTACACGGAAATGACCCAATACGACTTCAAAGTGAAGCAAATTGATTAAAAAAAATAAATAAGAGAAAGTTTTAAAATAAAAGAGTAAAAGATAGGGAAAAAATAGGAAAAAAGACAAAACTGCCTTTGACACAGCTACAGGACAAAAAACGTTTAAATAATCACAATGCCAAAAGAGTGCAAGTGGTGTAAGCAAAAGTAAATAGAAACAAAAGCACACAAACACAATGTCAAACAAAGAGATGCAAAAATGGCTACACATATAAACTACTACACAGAACCACAAAGAAAAAGGCCATAAAAATGACAAAAAAAAAAGAAAAAAAAGCACTATATGGAAACAAAACTATGTGCACGAGCCCCTACAGCAAAATCCATTACTAAGACATCATTTATAATCCATAATTTGGGGATTTCTCAGGAGCCTTGTAAAAAGACTACAGTGAAGACAATATTTATAGACATTTAGAGGTGGCAACAAAAATTATTGAAGAAAAAAAACTATCTACAGTATACAAGAAAACAAAATTGCATTAATTAGTTTTTAAAGGAAACTGAAGACCCACTGTTAGTTATCTTTTAAATGAGCTTTTACATTTTTTAAATAATTTAGCAGAGTTTCAGAATTTGATTTTTATTTAGACATATTTTATTACATACTTTGAATTTCTATCTATTTAACTTACTGTGTAATACTCTACATTTAGCGCATAACTATTCATTAACTGCTTATTTATCTGTTCATGTGTTTTAATTGACAGTCTTCAATGTTTTTACTTATAGTCTAAAATGGTGTTTCCTTCATTTCTGCTCCATTTATTCCAATTTTTAATATTATTCTATTTATTTTGCTTCTGCTTTAAAGCAGCTCTGCTTGGAAACACTTTGTGTTGAATGAAAAGTGCTACTGAATAATTGATAATTATTAAACTCTCTCTAATAATAGTCTGCAGTAATGGGTCGGTAATTCAGCGGTTTCGGTTGCAGAGGTGGACTTGAAATAAATACTTCAGAGGAGAAAACATCTAATAGAAAGTTGTGATGTCATTGTATTTGTTATAAGCAGCTGGTGGGTTCAATGGCAGGATGTTTGATAAGTCATGTGACTCCTGCTGTTTTCAAAGAGAACATCAAGACATTTTTTTTTCAAGCAAGCATGCTAACTATAGCACAAACTTTTCATTGATGCAAAAGGAAGGAAAAACCATTTAAAAAAGCTTTCCAAATGTATGTACATGCAGAAAAACAAATTACAGAACGGCTCAGCAACCCACAAATTAGGAGTTGCACTTAACTAATAGCCACTGTTCAGCCTTTAAAATTAAGCAAGGCTTTATCTGACAGTAAATTAAAAACAAAATAAAAATGGAAGATTTAATCAGTGGGTGAACTGAGCTCATATTGTAATTAAATCCTCTAACATCTCATTTAGCTGTGGCCAGTTTCTGTTGCAAAATGTGGATATTTTCTTGGAGCTCCCATATTTTGGGAGGAAGTGAACGCAGCACCACTGAGCCTGGACCTCCTGCTCCAGAGGTGGCATTTCTAAACATTTTTAAAGAAAAGAATAAAGAATAATAGCTACAATTAAGAATAAAGTATTGCAAACATGTTCATATTAATTCAGTTTGTATTCAGAGTTGGTGAAGAGGCATCAAAAAGGGTTTTTGATTCTTGTTTATGTGAGGTGTGAGTTAAAATGATATTTCTCAAGAATTTCTAAAAATAACAACGTTTTACTTTTGAATAATCATGGGTAAATGAGTTTTAATGTAACTTAAAAACGGACGACGCAGTAGTTTGTATGTTTGGTTAATTTAAGTCAGTGTGGAGCATCAACATAAAAAAAAAAAACATTCAAACAACATGAAATATGTTCTCCGTAAAACAACTCCTGTCCTCAAAGTAGGAATCATTTCCCCTTCAAAACCAGACTGTAACCAACCTTGACAGGGTCGGAGCCAGCTGATGATGGATCCTTGTCATCGGCACACTGGATGAGCATCTCTGACTGACTGCTGTCCTGTTTGACAACATTCCTGCTCTCCTGAAGCCTCTGCATACAACAGCTGCACACTAATTATTCCCCAGAAGCTGAAACTATTCTCCTCTTCTAACATCAAGGTTGCTCTGAATGCTTACACAACCGACCCAGGGTCAGGTGGGCCGACACTGCTCGTTATACTGTCGATGTTCACTGCAGATGTTACAGATGTGACCTATATTACACATATTCCTGTTAATCTAATCAAGACTGCATTCATGTTAAATCAGTCGTTGCGATGAATGCTTTTTTTAAAGACACTCTTCTGAAACACGTGAGGCTACTTATTTTTGTAAAGGAAATGATGAGAAAGATTTGAGATAATAACCATTAAACAAATTAGGAATGATTAAATGAGCTGAGCGCTCTGACGCTTTTAACTTCGGTTGTCTAGCGTTTGGCGCCCACTAGGGGTCAGAACATGGTACTGCACTGCACTGAAATAAACTTGTACCTGAAGGTGTGTCCTAACTAATTTTCATCTTTTGCACCAAATGAAACAGAGAACTGTTTTTGCAGAGATTAAGTATGTATCAGAAATCCTGATGAGACTTATATTTGCATTACATCCAAAAGTGAACCATGCTGTGTGTCACCCTTCTTTTTAGGGACGAGTATTAAAACGTTCCCCCTACTAGACTAGCCATTTTTAGTTGAACTGATTTAAAGTACCATACTGAGACTGGCGGAAAGACAACATCCAGAAGCCTGTAACATGTGGAGCCATCTACAACATTAATTTTCGTTGCCTCCAGAGCAAACAGGTGTTGCAGTATATGTATAGTAGGTGGTGCTCTGAATGCAAATTTAGTCCACATTTCCGCAACAGATGTGGCAGAGTGTGATGGGCTTGGAGTTACTCTTGGATGGTTAATTAAATACGCATGTTAAAAAAATATGATCAAAAGATCTTGGAGGACTCTCAGTTGAAAAACATTTTCAAGGGTTGGAGGGCTGCATGCATGGTTCTGCTGATTTCAGACAAAATAGTGTTTGCCTGAGCCTTTGCTGGCCAGTAAACATGCAAATGCAGGAAAGACACATGATTCAGAAATAAAAAGAATATGAACACTGACCGAAAAAATGTAGTGCACATATGTAAAGTCACCAGTTTTGCAGGTTTTGCAATTTAAATAAGACCTTAATGAAACAAAGTCAGTCAAACCGCTGTTGCTGACTGTTGATCTACTTTAACATTTTTCAAACATAATTAAACATTATTCTAGTAGTTTAAGTCAAAATCATTTTTGCTATGACAGCTGAGAAGGGAGTAATGTGCAAAAATGAATCTCTCTTGCTTTTTGAATACATGTAATTTCATATATGACCACTAGAGAGCAGCACACACCAGTAAAACACGCAGAGCAAACACTCCCAGTCAGCTGGAGGCTTAGTCAGGCACTGGGGGCTTACAAAGCACTTCCACTTTTTTATTTATTTATTTATTTTTTTACCTTCAAGTAAAATATGTCTAATCATGTTTGACTTAAAGGGCACTCAGATCTGGCAACATACACGCACACATGAAACTATTTCTGTGTCTGAAAGAAAGCTGACTGCTGAAAGCACATTTGACAATTAACAAAAACAGACAAATTAAATCAGATCCAGATTTATTTTAAATGGAAGTTTATATATATATATATATATATATATATATATATATATATATATATATATATATATATATATATATATATATATATGATAATACAGATTCTAGGCAGACAACTGCTTAAGAAAACACAATTTCTTTATATCAAGGGATCAAAAGAAGAGATTATGACATAATGATTGGATTACTTTCTGAATAAAGTTCTTCATGATGACTATTCTTAGTCCGTTTTAGCTGTGAAGTAAGGTTAGATAAAGAAGAGGATGAGACCAGATAATTACTGCAATACTGCAAAAAAGAAGCAGCAAAAAAGACAATATAATAAAAAAGATAAAGAAAGAAGGGAAAATGAGGAAGGATCATAAAAAATGAGGAAAACAGGTTGGGAACACAACGACGGAGAAAAAACGACTAAGAAATAAAGAGAAGACAGTAAAGCATGAAGAAAGGTTAGAAAAAGAAAAGAAAAGTCTTGGTGAGTCATTGCTTTCAGAGTGCAGCTCTCCTTTTCCCACCAAAGATGTTTTGTGTATTAAAAGTCACGGCAGGCAGTCACTCTACACTCAGGACTCATATCACTGGTGGGTGTTTTTAATCCAGTTAAATAAATTTGAATTGAGGTGGTAATCTGAGAGTAGATGATTACAGTGAGATGAAGGGATGCTTGCAGTAATCCATCCCCTGTGCAGGGACCGAAAAACATCCGGAGCTGGTTATTTGGACGGCATGAGTGCCAGGTTTGGGCCAGGCAGACCGGCAACAAAAGCCCCTGATTCGACCATCTGCACTCCTCTGCTTCACTCGCTCTGATTAAAGAGAGAGCAGGATGCATATATACACACAATCAAAGAGGAATCACAGGATTTGGGTCATACCGAAGAGACATTTATGGTTGTACTTTAACATGAGCAGATCTGAAGCGTTCCTCTGGATCACACCGAGTCATGAAACACCATCGGAGGGGGGTGGGCGAAATGAAATGCAGGTGCTGTGCAAGTTTTAAAAGGGGAAATAACCTTTTTATTTCCCTCTTTTAGTTTATTACCGTTGAAGCATACAGTATATTTGTGTTGAACGGGGAGAAAGGAGAGGAAGTGGAGGAGGAAGAAACGGGGACAGTGAATGAAAGAGGAGCTGTTGGCTCTTTGTAAGATTTTCCTCTACGAGCTGACGGGATCAGCTGTCTTTATATTTAAAAAAAACAAAAAACAACAACAACAACAACAAAAAAACACTATTCTGGTACTACTTGACTTGACTCCATTAAATTGTCTTGAGAGGTCAGCAGTATCACATTTAAAGACCTCTTAAAGGCTCTCGTTAATCTGTATGAATATATATATATATATATATATATATATATATATATATATATATATTTTTTTTTTTTCACTGTTAGTTAGCGTGGTATCTTATAACCCCGGGAGAGCTATTTGACTAATACTCATATTTTGTTTTAATTTGACTAATCCTGAAACGTAGTTTTGACGTTCTGCCTCCAAATGCTGTTTTCACCTCGTCTCACGTTGACAGGAGGGAGTTACAGCATCACAACTTTTCTCTACTGTAAATGCAAATATTCCTGATACGCCTGAACTCAGCAGGATTTAGATCCAAGAAGAAAAAAAAAGAGCACTTTACCTCTGGCTTATCTTCCCTCCAAAAAACGGCGTCTGTTTACATTTAAGGCAAAATGCGGTCGGGCTTTAAGTACATTTAAAACATCTGATCCTCTGATAAGGATTCCCCGGTGGTTTCTCAGCATGAGAGGCTGAGCTGTTTCATTTTTTTCTGCTTCGTCTCCTCGAACAAATGCAGGCGTGGTGTTTCTACACAATCTGTCTTATGAAAGACATTGTTCTACTTGAGATGCACTTTTTTTCCTTTCTGATCTGATTCTAATATAAACTTCCTAAATCCAATATTGATCCTTATATCAGAGGGTTATTTTTATCTTCATGAAGATAATTATTAATGTTGTTGTTCATGTTGTGTGTAAACTTACATGAGACTTATTAAAATCACAGAACTCACTAAAAAGGAAGAAGAAACAGCGTTACATTTAAGATTTTTTTATCTTTTAGAAATGTGTCTGAATTGAACAGATAAAAGCAACAACAATAAGGTTTTTTTAAATGTGATATTTTAGATAGAAGCAAAAAAGATATAGAAAAAATATCAAACAGTTAAAACCAATAATGCTTTGAACAAGATAAATCATGTAGGACTTTAAAAGTTTTCAAAATGAGTATTCGACATTTACATTCAAGAACTGTAGAAAAATAAATGATTACATTTACATATCAAAAAAAAAATCCTTTTCCATTATTCTGATATTCAGCCAGTATATCAAGTTAGAATAAACCCTGATACCATCACTGTCTTCAAGATGGGAACAGATTTATAATTTAAATCACGTTTTAGTTATTTGATAAGTACTACCTTCAGTGAAATGGTGTCCTCTGATGTCAGGTAATGATTTTTATTTTCTGTTGCCTCAATTTCGGTGAATTTGTGATGTTTTATTCATATTACTCTTTTATCTGGCTCTCTTCATCCTCATTCCTGAAGAACATCATTTATATCTTCTTTGAGACGTTTTACAAGAGTTTTACAAATGAACTTGAACACGCGCTCACCCGGGTACCCCCATCATGGACCCGCCGCCACCTGAGGGTGCCATCGTCATCCCAGTAGCTACGCTTGTACATGCACTCAGGCACGTACACAGGCCTGCTTTCACTCATTGTCTCCGACTCTGTCTCTCACGCAACACACACACACACACACACACACACAGACCCAAACTCTTTCAAACAATCCCACCTCTCAGACATTGCAGCCTGCTTACTTTCAGTCCTGCGCGAGTGTTGCCCCCTGGTCGCTCTGTGTGATTTGTGGAGTCTTTTGATGTGTAAAGTGGTAAAGGCCTGCAGCCTGATCTGGACTTTGTCACCGTTTCTGGAGTCATGCAAAGCACTCAGGGCCAGTGGAGGAAAAAGGCGAGTGAAAGAGTGCACTTAAACTGGTAATCTACTCCAAATCCAGGTTAGGATTCATCTTAAAAAGAGGAAACTCTTAACTTTTTTTTGAATTCTTGTAAAATGGAGAATACATTATCTACTGCTTGGCAGCTTTCTCTCACGATTTCTAAAGCTATGTTCGGCCTCCTTGCTTCCTCGACTTCGTCCCAAAGAATATAAACCTGCAGTGTTCCTGGCTGATTCAGCAGTACGTCTATGTGATCCCCCTGTTGATAGACAAACACCATCATCATCCTCCAACACACTTGTCCTCCTCCTCTCTGGTGATCCTGTGCAATGTGGAGCCACTCCGGGTCCATTTCTTCTCCCTCCAGAATGAAAACATCAGCCATCTGGTCGAGGGGTGAAGGGTCAAACCTCAGGCTGGTAATGAGGATGGCGTCGCTAGGGGGATGTAGAGGGAGTGTGTGTGTGTGTGTGTGTGTGTGTGTGCCTGCAAGCTTCGCTAAGCGTGTCTGCTTCCTGAGAGAGCATTAAACATTAACGAGCCAGCTCTGCACGTCTAGAGGGAGGACAGGAGATGTGAGTGCAGCGGGAGAGACGCTGCACGGACAAATCACTTCAGAGAAAAAAAACGTGAAGGTGGATGCAAGCATGCATGCATGCAATGTACACACACATGCACACGCGTGTACGGAAAGGTGGATGCACTCTTTCTTTCGGTCACTCGCTCCTTAAAAAGCTTTTCCTCTTGTTTATTGACTCAGCCTTCCAACATTCACTACATCAATACCTCTGGTCGATGAGAAAGAAAAAGCCACTGCTCTGATAAAGGTGTGTGTGTGTGTGTTAGCCAGCCTTTTTCTTTTCTTTTTTTTTTTTTCTCCAACTGAACCACTTCATCCAATACATCCTGTAATTTGTTCCAGCTATTTTCCACCTTGGCTGTAATAATCTTCTCTGCACTTATACTTGAGTTAACTATTACGTAGAGGTCTATAAAAAAAGAAAAAAAAAGAAAAAAAAAAGAAAAGTAAGCTGTTAGATAATAGTAAGAGGTCTCATTTGGCCTCTGCAGTCCCGCTGCCTAATTGGTTGGAAATCACAACGGCGAGGTGCAAGTAGAGAGAGAGCCAAAGTAAACGGATTTACCCTCAACGTCTCATTTTTTTTAACGGTCTGTAAGATTATTGCACGTGCGCGAATGTGTGTTTATGTGTGGGTTAGTGGTGCGGTTACCATGGAAATGAAAGCAGCGGTGGGCATAATAGAATACTTACGCTTATGGCACGAAACAAGCACTCCTCACACTTTTCCAGTAACCTTTGGGCGTCTGTTTGAGTCTTTGTCCTTGACTGAAGATTATTAATCACGACTGCACCGTGTAGAGTTCCCTCGTATATAACACACGTCAGTGGGGGACTGAAGGCAGTGTGAGCAGGAGGGCTAAAACTGAATATATACACTGAAATACTGACATGTCAATGTGAGAACTATTATATTGATAATTTTGAGGATGTTTCTGTCTTTCTGTCTTTACTCAGCACTGATGACTGATATAAGTGTCCGTTAAAATAATAGCGTTACTCAAACTGACAGGCCATCGCGACTGATAAAGTAGAAAATTTGAAATGGTTGTTTCCGACGGTTTATTGTCACATATTTCATTTTTTAAAGTTATAAAAGTGGTATATATGCAACATATTTTAGATCTGTTTTGGTTGTTAATGCTTCTTTGTGGGAAAAAATATTGTAATTGACGGTTATCGCGATGCCGTAGACGCTATCAGGAGTGCTAGCGCAAGGACTTGTGGGATGCCATTTTTCGGGGCCTTTCCTGGTCTGACCGTGGTTAAGAGTGGTTGTTCTTCTTGTGTTTTGTTGTTGTTGTATGGTTCATTTTCTATGAAGTATTGGTTAATTTATGAGGTTGTGTTTCATTTGTTTCACCACCATAAGTGAAGTGATAGTGGCGGATGATGACACCTCTGTCTGGAGGTGCGCGTCGTGGTGTGTTTACGGCCTTTAAGTAAAACGGAGATTATGTGTTTCTTACAAGAAGCTCTTATAGTTACTTTCAGTTTTGTGTAATATGTTATTGTAACAAATTACAAATATCATTTAAACTGAAGCATGTTTAAATCTATCTATCTATCTATCTATCTATCTATCTATCTATCTATCTATCTATTGCAGATAAAGCAGAGGTAGCCAGTCCTCCTCTTGTATTGTTGATGTGTTCAGATGATGTTTTTTTTTCCTGTTTGTAATTAAACCATTCTTTTTCATTTAAACCCCTGTAACATCCTTTACTCTCTCTTTTGAAAGTGCACACACTTCCAGGATGATTGACATTTATGAAGCAGAACCATATGGATGAAAAAAAAAAGCATCTTCACATTCCTACCTCGTGTGAAGACACACTTGCAGTGATAAGTTTTAATATATGTATCTGCAACATGTCAAGTAAACAATCATGACATAATTCTTCTTTAAAAACTAGTATAATATATCTACTGGCTTAAACCAATAATTTGATCGTTAATCTTTTGAGGCCTGGAATCCAGACGTCTCCAGAGAGACTTAAATCTCTGAAAATGACCAGTGGTTTGTCTGTTTTTGAGGGCATTATTTGACTTAGCTTTACTTTCATATACAGAGCCTTTCTGTGAAAATACATCTGTGGAAATTCAACTTGTAGATTTGAACTCCTACCGGCCCACAGGGCTTCTGATAGTTTGCCTCCCGAACACGAGTGAGTCAGAGCACCGGTGATCAGAGGGAGAGCTTGACTCAACAGTGTTTGATGTTTGGCCTCCAGTGTCTCTTTGGTATCGTTTGGTATTAAAAAAGAAGAAGAAGAAAAAAGAGATTTGCTTGCATGGAGCATGCATGTGTTGTATTGATTACTTATATAATATCAGTGTTAGGCTGAATCTTTCACTAATGGAGTTTTGAGACTTGCTCCTAGCCTTCGATGGTGCAAATTGTTTCAGACTGACTCTTCCAGACAGGAGAAGTTATAAATATGATTCATAAAGCATTTGCAGGGTGACCTCTGGTAGAAAAATTTAAAAAAAAAAACATTTTTAATAGATCTCACGTATCGAATGCCTTCATGCTCTGATTTTTAAAGAAGTCACAGAAGAAGAAGACACCGTTTATCACTCTAATTATAAATGCTGTACCTGACTAGACTCGGTTATGTAACATTACCACATACGGCGTTTGTCTTGAGGGTACAGCCGAGCTCTGCTGTGAATAAAGCAACATTAATCCTGCATGAGGGCCTGATGCGGATGACAACAGAGTTTGTCTTGTGTGAACCTGCCACCGCCGCTTTGTTTATGTACCACAAGAAACAAGGCAGAGTATAAGAAAAAAAAAATCACTGTTGAAATCCAAAGTGTGCAGCAGACAAGACTTGCAAGACAGATTTGTACAGTCAGAGCGAGTATTGCTGCATAAAAAGATCCACGCAGCGATTTGTTCTTTTTTTATTGGCCGGAGGACTAATCAAGATTGATTGTATGTTTCAAAGCGAATGGACCATGCAGCATCTCGTGTCAGTATTTTAAACTACTGAGAAAAATGTTTATTTCATGAAGTAGCTGCCAAGTTTATAGAAAGTTTGCTAATCTTTGAGTCAGGAGGAAGAAGAGAGACGGGCTGATGCAGACTCGGAGTCTGTGCCTGTCTTCCTACCTATGAGAGCAGTAAAGGTTGTTTATGCGCACAGTCTGCAGCATGAGCGCGTCCCACACGGCTCCTTGATTGAAAGAAAACAACATCAATCTGGCAGGGGCCCCAAGGCCTTTAAATAACCAGCAGGCTGTTTAGAGCAGAGATCTCATTCCCTCCTCGCAGCTCGACTTTGGACACACTCTGTAATACACACACACATACACACACATACA
>JAOWBL010000003.1:10351758-10363468 GCA_028564865.1 Zenarchopterus dispar | reverse complement strand
ATTTAATGGTCTGTGGGTTTATGCTGTCACGTGTGACTATCACTTACAATGGAAATAAAACCTAAGCACATTACACTTCAATTAGCCGTTTAATATGTCCCATTAAAAGACTCCCATTTCAGCTCCTGAATGATAACAGTTTGAAAAGTGATATAAGATTTTATGGGCTATTCTCGGTAAATCTATATGATAAGGGGGTGAAGGTGGCTGAACTAAATGTGGTAAAACTGAGGCCCAGATGTGGCTTTAAGACCACACCTCTTAAACATACTCTGCGTTGGGAAGCTCAAGTAATTCATCATTCATTTGTGCATCGATACAGAGTCATTGTGAGAAGTAAGCTTAGCTTCACATCTCCAGATTACAAACCTGAAACGGACTAAAAATGAGAAGTCTCTTTTTGACCTTTTCATAGTTCTTGTAACTATTTCATTATTTGCTCCTCTTTTTTTTTTTTTTCTTTTTGTCTGAGTCAGCAGAAACTTTGGCTGTTCGCAGCTGGTAGAGCTCTATGAACTATGTACAGTTTGTAAAAACCGATTTAAAGTAAGATACTACACTCTTGCAGAAATACTTAAAGGGGTACTTAATTTTCCTTGAAGCGGTGTTGTTTTAAACAAGTAGTGTCTTCCTAGCAGACTGCGGTCATAGTTTCTCAATTTGATCAGAGAGGAAGTCTGATGGCTATAGGCTAACAGCAGCTCAGACCGAGGACTATGGAGAAGCGAAATTTCACAATGTAAAACCAAATAAACCTCATAGATTTCATAGCAGTCTGGGTGAATGCTGCATTGTGGATATTTACACTGCATCACTTTGCATCATCAGGACTGATTTCACGCAGCATGGGTTACTGTGGGACACGGTGTTGCAACACGGACCATGTTACCCGGCATGACTTTAAAAGGGGTGACATTAATCATCTCTAAACTGAACTGTGGGTTTGTTGCTTGGCTTTAGGAGCATTGCTTTGTTAGAAGTTGGGAAAAGGTTACTTTGTTTAGGTTTTACTCAAGTCTGGGCCAATCAAAGTGCAGCTACAGAGCCTAATGTTAGAAATCCTACAAAGTGGGCCGGACCATGTCAAAGCGCCAGGATCTCTAATGTATGTAGCAGGAAAAATTTAGATCGGCTACATATTGGTATGACAAAGGCGGCAGAAGAGCGTGCACAGTTTTAAAAAAGTGATGTTTTGTAATCTAAAAGTAAATAAATGTGGATGTTGTATTTATATACAGCCCATATTCCTTTAAGCATCATGAATAATCATCTGCAAACACACTGCCCTGCAGGTATTGTGTCTATGCAAACTGTGCCTCTGCTTTGTCTACGTCTTGTACACAGTCGTCTCGTGAGAAAAGAGTTTGAATTAGACTATTAGTTTAAATAAAATTGTTTAAATTGACCAGTAATATCTTCAATCATGAGCTAAGGGCTAGAGCAAAAGAATAAAATAAAATAAAAAACAGTCTCCAATCACCAAAATGTTAATTAAAATGAACTAACTGGAAAGGTTTTGGATTCTTTTGTGCATTTTCTAAAAATTACCCCTGAGTCTCTATTTATAACAGCTGCAGATCTAGAGATGGCTGATCACCGTATGGAAACAGTGTGCATTCACCGTCTTTATATAAACCATGTGGGGAAGTGCATACATGCAGTCTCCCTTTGTTTACAGACTGTAAACTTCATTGAAGCTTGTGATTTTGATGTGTTGTGCACATAAATGCTATGGGAACACTGATCCACGCTCGACATGTGTTTTAAGACAACTTGTAAAATCTAAACACCTTCATCTTACACAGACTGCACCTTACATCCTGTGTCTGCGTGTGATCACACGGGAGAATATATGTCAAACCGCCGCCGTGCCTCAACCACACCTTGAACACACATGTCTCTCTGCAGCTACGCAAGCGCACGCGTTTGTACAAAAAAAGCGATCGTGCAGCCGTTTAAGCTGCATGCAAAACAATCCTGAGCAGCAGCAGCGGCGGCGGCGGGACTATGATGAAGCCTCTGTATTCACCGAGGAACAAATGCATGCAGAAAATAAGCAACTACAAAGACACAAGCACTGCCTGTTCAGCTGGAGTCTAGTTTGGCTCTTGGAAGCTAAAATAAATAAAAACAGTGTCTTAAAAAGTACAGCGATCAGTGTAATTCTTCATGCCTTTCTGTTTGGAGACCAGAATGAACTGCAATTCATCATTCCCAGCATAGATGCAGGGCTGTGTCTCGGTGCTTGATTTAACTCCCTGCATGTTTATGCTGCACATTTCCACGCGTACACAAACCCTTAGCTACGTTTGCGTAGTCTTAAGTGTGTGTGCGTGGTGTCAATGACACACTAACCAAAAAAAAAAAAAAAGCAGTGTGATCAGTCATTGGCTGACTGGTGGCACTATCTATTAAAATCTCTATATCATGCTAATGAAATTTCCAACTCACACACACACACACATACACATATACTGCATGCAAGAGTAAAATAGCAAAAGAATGAGTGTGATGGTGTGAGGATGAGAGAACATAACCTCGTTATTTGACAGTCACTGTATATTCTGTCAAGTGTGTAAATGTGCTCTGCAGCTTCTGCTTTCGATATCAGTTTTTTCTGAATCCGAACATTTGCGGCGCGTGATCTTCCTGCTGCTGGGAAATCCACTCTGTAATGGGTAGCGACAGTTCAGCCACTCCTACCTAATTATGTTGTTATCAGCGCTCACTGTATATTAATTTAGGTGTCATAAAAGCAAGATGGTAAAGCGGGATGCTGTATTTAATATCTTGTTTCTACTTATTGAGTGTAATTGAACTGGTGCAGCTGCCCTCGAAGAGCGAAGCACCACCGCTTCCAAATGAAACCGTCTGAAGACGCTAAAAAGGAAAACTAAAGACAAAGATTTAGATTTCACACATCCGAGTGTGGAAGGAATTTACTACCCGAGGCAGACCAACCCACACCGCCCCCCTCCCTCCCCCTTGAGTGGTATCTGATAGACTACACCTGCAGGTAGTAAAGGAATACAGCGCTGGACCGAGTGTTGAGTGCCACAAAAAAGAGGAGTAAAAGCATCCATCTTGACTCCCTGCATCAGTCAAGATAGTGATCTGCAGAGGCCGAACCAAACAATTCAACCCTTTGGGCTATGAGGCAGGAAAAGAGTGATGAAGATTGAGCTGCTAGGTGAGAATAACTTAGCGGACAGTTTGACAAAAGGATGTTATATAACCGTGGTTATTTCCGAGTTTTCTCCAGTAAGAAACTGTCTCTGTGAGGGTGTGAGAGATCAATGTAAATGACTAGTGAAAGAAGTGCAATTTAGATGAACATTATTTGGCATTTATTGTATGAACTCGCTTATTTTTTTCTGCCACGTGCCCCAGAAAATTTGCACTACATAAATAAAGTGAGAGGAACTGAAGGGATTTTCGCGAGGGAAGACTCTTACAAAGGTGACATAAATTCAGGAAATCAGAAGATTCAAGAAATGATAAAAAAAAATAGTTGATCTCATTCTGAGGCCCTGCAAGTCACTCAAAGATGAGACAAGGCGAGAGAGATGAAACTATGTCAACAAATGGACTTTTTTGTTAGTTCTGAGGTATGTTCGTGCAACGACACGGACTCACAGATCCCATCTTCACTCGATAACTAATGTAGGCTTTAAGAAACAGGACTATTGGACTCTGGTTGGAATGATTGATTGATTATCCTGTTACAGTTCATCACTAAACAATGTCCTGCACAAACCGAATGTACAGTATGTGATGTCTTCCTGCACTTTATCAACAGCTTACGAGCTAAAACATTTATTTATGGGCTGCATTCGGACTGCAGGAAACCTTTTCAGGAACCGGCGTCTTTTAGAGGTTTATTTATTTATTTATTTACTTTTTCAGTCTGCTCCATTTCAACTGCAGGAGGAAGGGGCTAATCAGAGTCCTGGGAGAATCAGAGCAATAAAATGTTAATCTCTAAATGTTTCACAGCAGCTATGCACCGATGCACAAATAAAAACACCCAGGATGCCACTGAAATGTGTAACATATTTTAATTGAACTGAACCGGAGTGCACGTCGTCATGTGTTTCTACACTGAAGGGGAGAAAATTAAGGCTGGGACGAGAGAGGATTAAATCTCATTAATAAAACATGAGTCTCTGATTGTTTGACAGACGTTACATTTTATTGCGGAAACACAAACATCTACAGTCTCGTAGACCCGAGTAACACAAACAGATTTTCAGTTTATGCAGCCAAACAGCACTTAACGGTTTAATTGTCTGTGTAGGCTGCTCTGACCGGCGCTGTAGTGCCGGCGCTTTATCAAAGAGTGGCAGAGAGAAGCACCGCACTTCAACCGAATTAATTTGCTTAATCTACCCCTGTACTTTAGGTCTCAGTGGAAATGCAATAGATGCTGAGCTGAAATAATGTTTTAGCCCCATAAAACAAAAAAACAAACAAAAAAAAAACCAGTCCCGGTCTGCTTTGGCTCTGGGAGATGAAATGTACCTTTAGCTCCTACAGCTGTTGGAGGAAGTATCATGATTTTTGTTTTCATAACCGGTCCAGTTATTCTTTTTCCTTCTGGTTCCTCTTGGTCCTACTTTGATGTTCAGGTGGCCCAGTCAGCAGACACAGAAGAAACCCACACAGGACCCTGCTGGACGGGCATATAACCAGTCAGAGACCAAGAACGTGATGAAGGCAGAGTGACAACCAAAGAGGTCCATGATGGCGTGCAGTGAAGCAGGAGCACCGGTGAATGACTTTTGTCAGTAAAAACGTTTTGATCCAGTGTTTTATCAGCCATGCTCCACCATCTTGGTCGTATTCAACAGTGGCTCCTGGACACTCCAGTGTGAGTGATGGCATTAAACCCGCCCCTGTCCTGATGGTTTGGTACGTTCTGTACCAGCAGAAATGGCTGTGAATGGAGGACCCAGACCCGTTTCATGAGAAGTGGGTATGACTGGTTCCTAACAAGAACCAAGAGTGAATAAAATATTAGATCATAGCTTTAAAAAGTTAAGAAACGGACTAGAAGTTGAGTCCAGTTATATGGAGGAAATAAAACTACATCTTCAGTTATTTTTGAAAGGAAAATAAAAAACAAACAAACAAAAAAACTTTTGGCAGAGGTTCCTCTCAGCTTGCTTGGAGATCCATCCTTAAAGTGAAACGTTGTGAAAAGAAATGACGGCCGTGAAAAAGTAAAAACCCGCACATACAAAGGGGATTTAACCGGAAACCTTTAAGTGTTATAGCTTTCTGCAATCAGCCTTTAGCCATCGACCGGTACACGCATGCGGTGTGGGAACAAAGGTTTCTGAAGTCTGCCTTTCAGAGAAGTGTATCAGCCCACAGGAAAAAAAAAAAAAGAAAAAAGAAAAAAGTGGCCTGTGGAGGGTTAGCAGATCCTTTGTATGTTCTCGAAAGCATAAAAACATTTACTTAACTTGTAGGTTTAAACTGATAAAAATAATCAGTATCGGCTGGGTGACAAAGGTCCTGTGGAATAAAAAAAGACATGAAACCTTTTTTTTTCATGTTTTAACCAAAACTGATATATATATATACTCATATATTTTACTCAATTTATGCGCCATTAAATTATATAGCACTTAATAGGCATGATGTGTATAAAAGCAGTAACACAACACTCCAGCATCACATCTTAATAAATGTGACCTCCTACTCTTCTACGACAGCCTCATGCTGTCCTCCTAACACTGATGTTATTCTATAGATTTATACCTTGTCATTTCCAGGCATAAAACATTTAAAAAGATGGATCTGGCTATAGATTTCTTATGCGGCTTGTCAGATGTGATCTCGCTGGCCTGAGCTTGTTGATGAAAGGCCAAAGCTGGCAGAGGCAAGTAAATCAAATTCCTGCTTGAATTGAGGAAACTGTCTGGGGAAAGTAGAGCTGACACAGTCAGAGAAAAAACAACAACAACAACAAAACCAAAACATCAGATGTTCTTACACACAGAAAACCTCTACTGGATATGTCTGTCTATTTAACAAAGCTGACAAATACACAAAAAGCAAATAAGCACGTGTACTCAAAAACTCCCACAAAATACGTTCAATTAAATACTGAATTTTAAGCATTTTGATGAATGATTGTGTAATTATTCTTTTATTTATCGCATTTGCATAGAATATTTCATTCTTCAAAATGAAGAAAACTTACCAGTTTCTACCATGAATTTCTTTTACTAAACAGATTTAAAAGAGTGCATTCAAGTGAGATCATGAAACTATCATGCATATTCTGTCAGTTAAATGAAAATATCCCCCTCCTTGATAAGGCGTGCGTCATGCTGTTATTCAGCATGCCTGGCCTGCAGATGGCTGCTGCGGTAAAGACCTGGGGAGCGCAGCCGACTCTGCAGCTACCGCACTCCTCGGCTCTCTCCCTCGAGAGAGCGTCAGAAAGAAAGAGAAAGTAAGAAGTAGAGTCACAGTGTGTGTGTGTGTGTGTGTGTGTGTGTGTGTGTGTGTGTTAGTGGAGGGAAGCTGAGAGAGAGATATGGGTTTCACGGTAGTAGATATGTATGATAATGTGGCATTCAAATGCATAAGTGTATGCAGCAGTGTACATTTACAGCAGTGATGTAGTGCAGTGAAGCCATAGCCAGGAAGTATGTATTATAGGTGAAAATGTCAAATGAATTGTTAAATCAGTGCAGCTGAACTCAACCCTAAACTTTTTTTTTTTTCCACAGGCCTCATCGCTGCAGAGCATCTCATATTTGGTTTTCATGTCACAAGTGTTTCCATCTGATGATCTCAGATCCTCTGAAAAGTGTCTAAAAAGTCCCCGTTTATGGTTTATTATTGTGAAAAAGATATGAAATTAAAAACCAGAGCTGCACTTCCCATAAAGCTGGTTCTTTTTTTTTTAACCAAACATAACTAGCACACTTCTCCATTCATAACAATTTAAATGTATTTAATCGTCAACACCTCACATATTACAACACAGATGTATCAGTTTTATTATTTACATGTTTTTGTGGCATCATAGTGTCACCTGTGAGCACCTTGCACATAGTATTTGTAGCACTTGTGCATCTTTCTGTGGACCTCCCCCCCTTTTTTTCAACCGTCACCTTTGTCACCCAGGTTTCTATTTGCATCATCTTATTGTCACCTCAAAGACACCTCTGTTTCACCTGTTAGTTTGACACATCTGAGGCGCAGCTTGATGCCTCGTGTTACTACGCAGCGAAGGAGACAAGATAGAGAAGTCTGTCCTCCTACCCTTTGTTTCTCTGTGCCTTGCTAGACTCCCCCCCAACTGTGTCCATCTGTTCATCCCTCAGCGGAGCGGGGTGAGGAGGAGGTGAGACATGTATACGCCGACACACAAACACTTACGGGGGCTGTAAACATGTACTCTCTACTGACCTACAGTAAATATCCAACCAGCTGCATTGCCTTCCTACAACAACATTTATGGACAACAAAGTAAAATTTAAATCTTTTTTCGTTAGCTAATCTCAGTCACAAGGTCATTAAACTAAACTGAGTTAATATTAAAGATAAAAATGAAATAATAGCAATCTGTTTCTATACGTTTGTATGCGTATTCATGAGCAGGTGTATGTATTTATATTTCCAGGTATGCACTATTAATATTAGTAGCTGAACCATGTAACGTAGACCTATAGTATATAGTAAACACTATAATTATGATATAATTTGTCTGATGAAAAATACATATACATTTGGATATAAACCATATAAAATAGATTCATACACATAAATTCATGTACAGATTAGTATAGATGGTAAAATCAGGAAGATAATATCATGATAATATACATTTGTTTACTGAGGACAGCTGGGATTTTATAGGTAACGGCAATTAATAACCAATCAGTAAAAACTGTATGTAGGTGTGACTGTGTGTGTATGAATGTGTGTACGTGTATGTATGTATATACCAATAAGTATGTGTATATATGCTCAGATGGGTTTATGTGTATGTATGTCCCCTATTTACTTATTTATTAGTATTATTATTAGTGAGTAGAAGTAGTAGTAGGTATTTGTATCCGTATTGGCACAAATGAGTACGTATCTATGGGTAGGTATGTCTAGATATGAGTGCTCTTTAAGTATATGTGCTTGTATTTGTATGTGCTCACCTGTATGTATCACTACCTGTATCTGTAATATCTTGGTTATTTTGTGTCTATCAATGTTTTGTCCTTTTTTCTTTTGTTATATATACTTTGTTTATGTTTTTCTGTCTACTTCATGTTGCATGTTTGCCCTTTCTGTAGTAATTCACCTCCCAGTCACTTACATGATAACACATCTCACTGCACAACCTGCACTCATCACTATCTTGTCTCTTTCTCTGTCCTGTCCTTTCATGCTTCACGCTGGTGGTTTTAATCCTTTCAGGCAGAATCAGGGTCTCATCTGGTAATAGAGTATGTTTTAACAGTCTGTCGAGAGGACTGGTGGAGGATACATTCACTTTCACACACACCTATACACAAAAACTAACAACTGCTGCAAAATTAAAATCCATATATACTGGCAAAAAGGTTTTTGCCAATTAGAGCAGTAACCATTGAAATATATACAGACACATAAAAAAAACCCCAATCTTTAGGCAAATAAAGTATTTAAAAATAAAAATAAAACATTTATAATCTCCAATGGTTTATATTTCATATTCGTAGTTTCTTCAGCGATTAAAAAAGTTTTAGTTTTTCCAGAAAACTCTCAGGATTCAGGAGGCTGTTTTAGACGATTGGATCATAATGGATTTGCAGGGATGACTGACTCCATACATGTAACTTTTCGCTTGAAACCATCTCACTGACGGGGTTTCCGGATTTCACACTAGTGGGAGTGTTCCCCTGACAACAACGTTACCACGGTGATAAGGGCATGCCATTTGCACTCAGGCCCCTGCCCTTTGCCTGCTGCTCACTGCATCCCTCCAGATGGAAAAGGATATTGCCGAGCGTTCATGAATTCATGTTTTCTCGCATTCGTTTTCATTGCTGTACAATATTGACACCTATTTTTGAAATTGCTTCACTGCGTGTTGTTCTGACAACAGAGTACGTATGTGCAGCATGTATGCTGACAGTATGAGTTACCAGCTGTGAGTCATTCAGTGGACTGAAACGTCTACACACATGTGCTGAAAAGAAATGGTGTTGGTAGAAGATCCAAGAGAGAACAGGAGATGGAAATACTACATAACGTCTTTTATTTGAAAAAAGATGCAACTAGAAGGATATCCCAAGGAGCAAAACTTAGAAGCAACAGTGAGGAACACATAAATCCTGAAGCAAGACTAACAGACTCACAAAACCCTTTCAAAGTCAAGCAAGAAATAAAGGAAACTGAAAATTTAAAAGTAAACCATAATTATCAAGAGAACTGAAAAAAAAGACTAGAATAAAACCCCAAAATGGACCAAGCCCATGGCAGGTGCACAATGAGCCCCATTAAAATAAATACATAAGTAAATAAATGCAAAAAACTACTACTACATTACATGAACAAGGAAGTGAGTGAATGAGAATGCAGGATTTCAGAAAAAGAAGACGACATGAAAGAAAATCTGATGGGAACATCTGAAAATCTGGTCTGGAAAAACTACAACGTTTCAAACATGGATGACAAATATACGTTAAAATATTGCTGCTAGGCTGCTTGACCACTATATCAGTAGGTAAAACTTAGTTTTCTCACCCAAAGTTAATCATTAAAAAAATAAAAAGTGAATGTTACGTTGTGATCAGGCCCACATCTTTCCACTCACATTGTTTATAATGATGTGAATGTACTTTTTGTCTGTTTAGTTTGTCTTTTTTGTTGTTGTTTCTAATGATACATGCTAGTTTGTTTTTACTGGAATACTGAGTCATAATTATAATTTATTTGCTCCCAGAATCACCATACCACACTCCCATCAAATTGACTGAACAATCAAGAATCAGACATTAACTCATACTTGTCAATTTATAATATGTTAATCCAAACTATTAGTAATAACAACTTGATTCACTGCTTTAATGATGCAAACAACTGTGTTATAGTTTCTCCCCAAAAGTTTAGGATTGAAGAGCTCTAGAAGTTGCACATTTTGACTGCTTCTGCCTGTATTTGTAATATTGATCAGATGATAGGCTTTTTACAGCTGCTAAAGCTTGTTACTGCACATTTTTCATTTCTATTACTTCAGACAAAGACAAGAGGACTTTGCCAACCAGAATCAGACAAGAGATCAAGCAATCCGATATAACAACGAAGCATAATGGTTTGTAATAGTAGCCTGGAGTGTATCTCTGTAATTCAGTCTTTGTTCACTTCTGTTATAGATGTGCATTCGTTTGTGGGCAGAACTCTTTGAAACTGACAGAGAAAACTAAATATTGTTTCTACATTTATCTGTGAATCTACTCGTCAACAATTGCGGGCTGCTCCTGATTCTGATGTCGAACTCGCTCGTCGAGAAGAAGCCTGCCTGAGAGCACAATGAGCACGTATCACTCGGCTGCTGCTACCAGAGCACTATGTTGGAGTGTGTGTGTGTGTGTATAATAAGTGTGAAAAATCTCATTAATGCAGTGCGGCTGCTGAGCCGCGGCTGCTGCTAAGTCTCTTGTATTGTCACTTTTCTCCAGGGCCCCTGAGTGCTAGCTAGCTAACTAGCATCATTGCCATGGAGACCTCAGCAGCTATGCCTCCCCACTCATCTTCAGCACTTTCACCCTCATGTTGGAGGCACACACACACACAGACACACACAGGGCAGGGAGGGCAGCTCACACACCTTCACTCTCCTCCTCCCTCGCTGCCTCGCTCTCGCTTTTTGTCCTCTGACAAAGCTTGACAAACCACATGTGACTCGGAGGGCTGAGCAGTTGGGAACTGTCGGAGTTCCCCCCTCTTCAATTCACACGAAACTCTAAGCAAGAATCCAATCTGACTTTTAATGATGCCAGCCGGTGGAGATCCATCTACGCCGTCGTGATGGAGAGACTGACAGCAGGAGAAAAGTTAAGAGAAGCTGATGATAGCAGATTTTTTTTTTGGTGACAAATTGAAACAACCTCAAACATAAATTTGAGGGGTTTTAAAATAATTTGCTTTGTATTTTGAGGAAGATCCGTCATCATTCAGAACAGTTACCTGTTTCAGATTATGTGACTTTATGCTGCAGCCATGTTTAGGTTACAGTGACGAACATATAGATATAAGGACCCAAGACAACAGCTCCATTTTCCAGAACAAATGATTATAGGGATCCATTAGAAAAAACAAGACAAAACAAAAAAGAATATTTATATCCAGTATTATGTTCGTCTATGTATGTGGCCCTGCAATGGACTGGCGACCTGTCCAGGGTGTACCCCTGCCTCTCACCTGCAATGGGCTGGGATTGGCCCCAGCAGACCCCCGTGACCCAGACATGGATTCAGCGGGCACAGGAAATGGAGAAAATTCTCTTATTTGTGAATTGGGTCTGGTTCTCCTCACATCAGCAGCCCAGGCAGGAGCATTTACAATTCAAAACAACCAAGATGGCTGCAGACTTGCTCCATCTTGTTGGCTCAGTTACCACAAGTTAGCTGTTTTGACTTGGCTATAGTTCATTTTAACCGATGATGCTAACTAACATTATCTTACAGTCATTAGGATCATATCTATC
>JAOWBL010000003.1:10338158-10351658 GCA_028564865.1 Zenarchopterus dispar | reverse complement strand
AACAGAGGACTATGACTCAAATTAGGCATAAATGTGTTGCTTTATGTAATTTTTCTTATGTGTAAATAAATAAATAAGCTTTTGAAACCATGCGCCCGTGTCTGTTAGTAGTACCACTTGGAAATCAAAGTCAAATTCAGAGAAACCCAACAAGATTTGATTGGAAAAGCTAAATTCAAGCATAATTCAGTGCTATTCAACTGAAATGTAATGAATCTAAGTATAATAATTTCAGTCCATTTATAATCCAATTCAATTTAGTCCAGTTTATGTTGAATTTTTTCCCTTCACTTCAGTACCTATCCTGAGCCTCCGTGAGCCAAGGAAAGGTGGAGAGGAAAAATGACTTTTTCATCAGGAAGCTAAACTGGAGCAGACCCAGACTCAGGGAGTAGATTCATCGGCCTCGACACAAAAACAATAAACCAGAGATGGTGGCAACAGGAATGAGAAAATTAAGAAAAAGACAAAGTTAATGACAATCTAACTTATTCTGTCAGCACCCCTCCAAAATCATTAATTCAACAGAGGCGTTTCATGTAAATACAGAGTGATTACAACAAATTCTTTTGAAACGTTGATTATTTTCCTCTTAGCTTGTCAGATATTTAACAGCAATTTTCTTTTCACGGAGTAATAATTAGTTCATTAAAATACATTAAATTAAACACAAAGGAGAGTTCTCAGAAAGAATATTAATCACCCTCAGCTCCTTACTATTTTATAGCTTTCTTTGTCTGCCGTACCACTGAAATTTTAGGAGGCGCTTAATAAAGCACCAAGAACCGCAATCCATCCAACCTCCACATCTCAATCCCCACTTCCCAGTACAAGACTCCTGCTGACACATACTGGGAGCTGGATGCACATATGGAGGTTATTTTTCAGATCAAAGTGTCACTGCAGCTAATTAATCTAAATCAGTGTTAATTAATCAACTTAACCTCAGGCTTTGCAGACCACCCTCTAATAACTGAGTGTGTGCTCACGTGCATGTGTGCTTTAATCGTTCAGTCGTTCTGCGGTTTACATAATCAAACACACTCACCTTCCTTGACTTTTATGTGCAAACACATGTAATTTAAGTGACGACAACATGCACAAAAGGATGAAATATAGGTCTAAAAACTTCACCAAGAGGGAACCTCCACACTTAAAAGTGCACTGTATCTATAAACTGAAGCCACAAGCTCACTACTTTAAGAGAAGTGGGAAAATGATTAACCTCCAAGACATTTACCTAATTAATTCTGCCTGGTCTTTAAATGAAGTAAGCAACCTTGGAGCTGTAGCTGGTCAGAGGAACTCATGTAAAATGCATTTCACCATATATTACCGCGCACAGAACAAGAGCTGCTGCCTCTTAATATAATGACACATGTAATCTTTACGCCGCTCGCACCCTGGAGGCACACAGCCCCGCTGTAGACAAGGAAACGGCTAACCCTTCAGCCCACAGCTAAAGCTAAATAAACTGGCAGTTTATTGACACAGGTGGAAGCCCATAAAACCATGTTTGCATATAATTATGTACGTTTATGTTGGTATTAATGATGCACTAACATGGAATTCAGGGGTGAATTCGATTTCCTGTTTTGCTGATGTGTGTGCGTTTATAGGTGTGTATTGTGGGGTGGGTGTGAGAATGGCAAAGTATTTTAATCTGTGGATGATTTTCCTGCACATAACCTACAATATGTCAAGGTTTTACTGTGTTTGCAGCAAATATCATGCCTTGTTGAACAGAGGATGAACATTTGGACAGCTTGTTAACAAAACTGAAGCAGAAAAGATTTTTTTTTCTTTTAAAAAAAAGAACAGAAAAAGGAAGACATCCGGTGTTGTCCATAGTGCAAGTACTATATACAGTGAAACAAAGGGAAGTAGCTAAAATAGACTAAAAAAGGGAAGAATAGGCTATGGCACTGTAAAAGGATCCCTTTTCTTAGCTAATATAACAAGACCAGCTACTACAGAAGTCAGAAAGAGCACATAATCAGGATGGTTTTCGTTTGGATTTCATAGACATGTTGCATTAATTCACAAACATTTGACTGCGGATGCAGAGATGCCACGAGTGCCATCTTAAAAAAAAAACAAAAAACAAAAAACTGAGCAACTGTAGGCAGCTGTCACGTGCCACAAAGAATCTGCTTGAACGTTCCTGCGGTTTAACGCGATACTCGAGGGTTGACCCCTGACCTTTCCCCTCACCCACACTCCACCCAAAAGAATCAGCAAAATAACCAACAGGAGCGAAGTAGGGGAGCAACATTTAGGCTCGTGAATCTGAAGGTGAAGTATTAGGACACATACACACTGCACATGCAGAAACACCTGAGATAAATACTTTTCATGACTGGGCAAAAACAAAACTCATCTATAAATGCATATCTAATGTCTGCGTTTCTTTTTTTAACCCTACTAAACTAAAAATGTGTGAATGGAAGTTCTCAAAATAATTTTCTTTTGGGATACTTAATAACACACATCAACACAATTTTATGATCCACTTTAAAATGCCCCCCAGTACGCTGGGTGGATGTTGGGCCCCGTTTAAACCTGGTATTAACATCCATCCTGAGTGATCTGATCACAAGCACAGGTGTAAACACATTCACGATGCACTGAGATCCAATCACTCAAAAAGCATTCGTAGGTGGCGCGGACCGCATGTGGCTAAATTGTTTCAGCAGTGAAAACTCAATTTATCCAGGAACACACTTCAGGGCCTCCTACACAGCTGACTTTTTCTTTTCTAGGCGAAAGGATGTACTCATTTGCATAACAATTGAGTCATATTAAAGTGCGAAAGAACAAGCGGGAGCCATAACCAACAACAACAAGCCTCTTTGTTTTATTGTTGATTATTTTCTGCATTGTTTGATTTAACCCCTCTGTTCCAGTTTTATTCATTTCTGGCTGACAGGAAGAGTTTTCCGTCTGGTTTATGCTTCTCGGTCTAACTGACGCCCTTGCGACTGAAAGCCTCTGCGTCACCGGATGTGCTTCTACAAAATGATCTGACTACACATCCAGCATCAACCAAAAGATCCTTCTGGAGCTCGATACCCTCCTCTGTTTTCGCTACAAATTGCTTCCACCTTGTTTAGCTTTTGGCTGCTGTTTGGAGGACCTTAACTTCTCAGAGCTAGAAAACATCACATGTGGACCTCTTGCTTATTTGCGTATGCAACTGCGAGTGGGATCCGATCACAAGTTGTCCGTCAGGATGGATGTGAAGATCCATGTTAATGCCAGGTGTGAACAGACACGTGTGGAGCTGTCTACTTGTGATCTGATCGCTACGATGGATGTTAACACCTCCTCTAAGCAGGTGTAGAGGTCCTTACAGTTAGATGCGTTTCTATTACCCCTAAATTTGTGCAAAACCCAAATGTCGCAAAGGAAACACCTCTAATTTGAAAAAACTGCCAAATATCACAAAAGGTGGCTTTTCAGATGTTTCTGAAATACATTAATTTTATTATTAACTTTATTGCAAAAGTGTAATTGAAATGCTTTTTGCACATTTGGACGTCTCTGGCGGTGGACGTGACGTAGCCGGTCAATCTAAAGTCATCAATATCTAGTTTCTGGCTGTTTTGGGCCTCATTAATACAATGTAGTTGAGTAGTAATGCAACTTAATCTTTATGCATTACTGCATTACATAAGGACTTTGCCTCTGAATGATCATTTGAATGATCATCCGCTGCCTTCATCCTCTGTTGACTATTTTCTCAACAGCAGTAGCGGCAATTGCAATAACCTGTCAAAGACTAAAGATTTTTTTTCTCCATCTTGCACAAAGTTGAGAGCTTCGTTTTTAATGTTTTGTAGAGAAGTCTCAAAGGACGAGATGTGGAGAGAAAACAAGAAAGTTACACTCATACAGAGAAAAACACAGTTCAGTGGAAACGCAGAACCCCTGCAGCTCCACCTTTATTGCAAATTCAGAGTTTCGCTTTTCTTTTGCAGAAACGTGTAATGGAAACACAACCTGTAACACTATTCATCTTCACTTTTTTTTTTTTTTTTACTTTCACCTCACCATGTCAGGTTTTTACTCTTGGGGTTGGACTTTTTTTGGTTTTCACCTACTGTTTTGGCTGGAATGATCTCATCAGCTAAACGGAAACAGCACCTGACTCACCTGCCTCCCATCTGCTCGTGTCCCTGCAGTCCCTAAGGGAACCTGGATACCTCGACTCCACGTCGGTTCATTCGCTGTCTCTCAGTAGTATACGCTGACCATGTCGTAGTGGGACTAAGTTCAAGTCTAGTCAGGTCAAGTTTTTGCTTTGTTTCAAGGTCTGCTTGCTGCCCCTTTTGCGTTTTCCTCCATCTTCTCTTGTTAAAGGATTCGTTGGACCACGCTCAGATCCGTCTCCCCCGGCAACCCTCAGTCCCCCGGCGTCCTGAATCCCAACAGAGGCCATCCATCATTTTCTTCATTCCACAATAAACTTTTACCTTCATTTCTGTCTCCCTCCTGCTTTTGGGTTCAGACTTTAGAAAATCCTAACAGACCAGGGTCCAGTTTAATCACTAAAACCTGTCAGTGGCAGTAGCTGTCCAGCAGATCAAATCAGCAGATGAGATCAATACTAATGTTCTGTCTCACTTCACCACAGCTGCATGTTGGTGCTTTTTAGAAGTTTACTTTGAAAGCACATTTAAATCTGGCACCTTTCTCTGAATGATATCCTCCTTGGCAGCACTTTTATCACCCATCTGTTCCCCCAAGATACAAACACGGAAAAGATGTGCAAAGACAAGCATCCACGACAGACCGCGCGTGTGATTCTTAGAGCGAGCAGCTCCAGACGTGTATCCACACTTTTGTGATGCGTAGATTGAGACGGTGCTGTTCACCAAAACAGACATGGACAAAGATGCTTTTCTAACTAACTCAGAAGAACCTGGACCAAATGTGTATGATTTTAATGTGATGTTTCACGGGCCGACTGCAGCACTCGCAACCAGGCCAGTTTCCATCCTCTAAGTCATAAACCGGACCCCCTCTGCAACACCAAAAAGGCAAAAATTGGTCTTTCTTGTGATAGAAATAGGCTGTACTGCTCTGCAGCCAAACCAACAGTAAAAAAAAAAATCATTTATAAAATGGAAATACGTGCTGGATCAATCTACGGGATAATTTTAGCTGCAAATTAAAGCGCTTTCTCTCGGTTCTCTTGGTGAATTATTGTCCACCGTCAGGTGCACGTCAGTTCCCATTCTGGTCAAGACACTGCTGCTCTAATTTGATTTAATGGTATTATATATTTAGGAGCTTCTGCGCGCCTGCTTGAGGAGATTTTAAAGCCGCCTTGCACCTTCGGATTAGCGGCATTATATTTACATTACAGAGATAGATTTCCTTTTATGACTTGCAATGTCAGTGATAAAAGCCATATCGGGATACTGTGCAGGCTACTATCTTGAAATCAATCAGCTGATTTCCATTTTTGGGTGGGTGCGCTTACACAGCCCATCTAATATTTATTCAGGTCAGGCCAATGTGTTTTCCTGCATGATATGAATTAATTTTGAATTAAAATGTGTTTATATGTCTTGTATGCATTGAGATTTGTCCCTGTCTTACCAGTAATATAAACACCCACACAAACACACTATAATGTCCGATTTTGGCACGCTGTTGTTTTTGGCCAGCTTAAATGTGTAAATAGGTGAGTTTATTCCTGAAAAATCAACAACATGAACGTTCTGGAGATGCCCAACTCTCCAAAGCAAGAGTCCTCCATGACTCAGTCAAGCACCAAAACTTTCCTACCTAGAAGAGGGGATGAAGGCAGGGAGGAGAGGCGGCGTAAGGGCACGAAGAAAAAAAAACAAAAAACAACACTGAAGCGTGTGTGTTATTGGTCCCCAAGTCTAATCCCTGCTCCAATCAGAGACCACATGGGGGGTGTTTGGTGTCCCAAAGCCAGAGGCGACGTCCACTTCAGTCAGAGGTTGTCGGGTGGAGCTCTGAGGTCAAAGGTCATCATCTGGATAGTTTTAGCTATTTGGGAACGCACCCTTCAGTGCTGATTGAGGTCATGCAGTGTGGCCTCAAAACCTGTGACCCCTAATCCCTTCCACCGTCATCTGGCTTCGGCACAGAGTTTCCACGCACAGGCGAAAGGGCTTTTCACAATGCAAACAACTGAAAAAAAAAAAAAAAAAAAAAACCTCACAAAGGAACCCTGTGTGAATTCACTTTTCTTTTTCTTTTTTTGTAAGATCAGGTTGTCCTATGGCGTTCATTTTGGCACGCAACAATCAAGAAGAAATCTAGAAAAGAGGGTGTTACTCCGGCAAAAACACATTTCATAATCGAGATTCAAACATATTTATACAACAGCAACAAATAAAGATGCAAAACGGTCTACCTCAAACTTCTAAACTTACGGCAGAAACAAAGTGAATAACCATCAGTGGCTTCAGTCCTCGTTTGCATCAGCCAATGACTGGTCGAGTCTTTGTGTCACTTTATCCAATATACTTTTATGTGCTCCCACTGTGTTAATAACACGAAGTTTATGGAGTGTGCGCTATAATTAAATAATGCAGGATGACTTTGAGGGGAGCAATGGATTTTTTTTTTTCGTCCTAAATGCTCCACGGCCCTCTTGTGGCTCTAATACGATGCAGATGGTGGACGGAGGTTGGCGAACAGGCGGTCGGCACTGCAGACGGCGGCCAGCAGGGAGTGTCCTGAACCTTGTTCACTACATAACTGCAGCAATAAAATCCCTGTCAAACAATCAAAGAAAACACAATCATTTTAATTCATTTTCAAAGCGACTAAAACAGAGCTTGTATCCTTTATGGCTGATTTCTCTTTATCTTCTCAAAATCAACCCCAAAAAGTAACGGTTTTCAAAATATCTTAACAATGACTGTTTCCCCTCAGTAAATGTAACTCTAGTCTTTTCCAGACTCTCCGGTTTCACAGCCTCCATGCCCCGAAGCAAAGCTCCAGCGTTAAAATCCATCACCAGAGAAGAATCTGCTGGGTGGAAGGCATTAAACACAAGCAATTTGACAGTGAAAGAGCCAATTTACTCCAAGTTAAGGCTGTCTGCAGCAGCAGGACACTCCCTAATTGTGAACCGGTTAGAGTGAGACGAGGTGAACATTTGACTTGGATTTTGATGAATGTGCTGACAAGCAGCACGTGGTACACCTGGCACCACTGTTAGGAAGTCTCCACACCTTCGTCTTCTGTTAGTATAATTTCCCCCCTCTTGTTTCCTCTCGCCATAAAACACCAGAACTGTTTGTTTTGTTGTTGTTAATGGTGTCCAGCTTTTTGATGTTTTTTTTTTTTTTTTTTTTTTTTTGGAAAAAGACTGAAAACCCTGCACTTATTTTTCTAAAACACCTCACAACTTTTACCTGACAACACTGATAACTGGATAATATTTACAACTGAAAAACACAAAAGAGAACCATGTAGTTCTTTGCACTGCTGTGATGTAGGTGGGGGGGGGGTTTTTTCTACAGGTAAAGTTTGACTGATTTGACTGTGATTCCTATAAATGCACCATTCACACTTTGACACCATAACCATTCATCGTGCATCGGCCATGCATCTAAAACTATTACAAAATAAGTTTAATTTGCCCGGCTGTTCCTTGTGGAGGCCTCCCTCTGGGATGGGGCTGAGTTTGGGTCACTGGGAGGCGGGGAGTAAGCCTTTTAATTTATCATACAAATCCTCCTCCGAATGCTCCACAGAACTGATGGGATGCGACGTTTCAAAAGATCCGTGGGTCAGAGAGCCTTTGAACTTTGACCCTTAAACCGTGGCACCTCACAAAGGCAGGAGACAAAGGAAGCGAGCAAAAGTTGCACCTCCTAAGCTGCACGGTGGGATCGTCCTGGCACATGTGTTTGAAAGTGAGTGAGTAAAAATGAGCTTAATTGAGGCAATGCTGAAAATCTAAAGCTCTGCAGCAGAATTGAAACATATGTTAATTGTGCTGGTTCAGTCATCCTGATGACTAAAGAGCAGCAGAGAGGGAGAGCAACCAAAGAAATCCAGTCAGGCTGGAGATCCTCCTCTTTGATTAGCCATTAGCTTCTTGCGATGGCAGTCACAGCCGATCCTTTTGATTACAGGGCAAGACAATGCCTCTCCCAAGCCCACATATATCACTTCAGGGGGCTGATTTGGTTGTTGTTTTTCCACACCCTCTCATGATGTAATCAGAGATGCTGTCACAGAAAAAAAAAAAAAAAAAAGCTATGAAATACAGTCACACTTGTGACTTGTGTAAGTGGCTATTTATGATTTGAAAGGCTTGAGAGATGTTGGCATGAGCCACCAAACTTGTCGAAACAGCTTCTGAAAGACTTTCGGCGGGACTGAAGTTGACAGATGGCTTTAGGCACTGGGAGAAATGTCCATGTAGTGAATCCAAACGGCATAAATCAACGAGAGCGGGGAGGAAGAGAGGAGGCATAAAAAGAAAAACAATACAAAAAGAGAGTGGATGAGTTTTAACTACCTGCCCTTTCTCAAAGTGGCACGGTAAACGACATCTTTATGATGCCAAGGACTTTGTGGCGACTTCATAAAACCTCCTGTCACCTAAACACAACGCCAGCCTCACGCAGCGGACTTTTAACATTTTATGACGAATAACTTTCAATAAGTACCCGGGTCAACTGAGGATCAGTGATACAAATGTCAAACAAACTAAAATAAATCTGTCTTACAAAAATTAAAAAAAAAAAATCTAACATGCTCATTCCTTGGTGCCATTTTCTCTCTAACACATCTCTAATTTCTGTTTGATCAACGTCCCTCTTCTTTCTTCAACTTCTGCTTTTGTGCTGTGGCAGTGGGGTGGGGGGTGAGGCATTGTTGTGACCCACTGACTGAACTGATGGAAAAGGTTTCCTGCTGCCTTCATCTCCTTCAGATGTGCAGTCGACACATGAGCAACATGCAGTTTTTATACAAAGGGCAGCCAGTTGTGAAATCTGTCAATGAACTCATGGGCACAAGCTGGACCTGCTCTCATCTTGCCAAATCGCCCTCAGTCCTGCACAGGGAACCCACTTAACTGTGTACCCCTATTACTAATTCAAGACAAAGCCGTCTCGCAAATGGATGCTGGGTCCTTTCCATCTCCCGTCTCTACTCCACGGATGAAGGGAGAGTGTTTGATACGGGAGTCTTAGAGCAGCTGGGTGTAAATCTTCTGAACAGGGACTTTGTCATCCAGAAAATTTGTACTCGCTGTTTTTCAAGGAACCCCACCTTTCTGGCCATCAAATCAACCTTAAGAACGTATCCAGACCTGATTGGACTACAGTCTGAAGTCACACAGGCTGAGGGGGGACAACATGGGCCCTAAAATGAACACCAGACAGCTGTTTAGCTCTGGCCTTCCCCAAAGTTGGTGGATTCATAAATGTTTGAGGTCGGATTAAACTCACGTGAATTGGTCATCGACCTCCAGCCCTTTTGGAGATGCTTAATGTGATCTTGCTTTTTTTTCACAAGGTAAAAAAGTTTGATAAAGTCATTGTTGGTTGTTCAAGACTATTTAATGCAGTTAGTTACTGTGTAGTAGGCATTAAGATTTGGTATAGGAATGGTATAAGTGGAGCCAATTAACGTAGATTTTAATGTCCAATCTGAAAAAAAAACAACCTTTGTATGTATTTTTATTTCTCTTTTGTTTAAAAAAAATATGTAAAATACAATGACAAAGTCAGCAGCACTTGTAGCTCTGTCTCCACGCCGTTGTTTACACCATCGTCAAGGTGCGTCTGTCAGTCAGTGGTTATAGCTTGACTAGAACATTTAATTGGACTCCTTTCTTTGCTGCAGTGCACATGCACGTGCGGGGAATCAATTTACTGATCGAAGTATGCCAGACGCCGCCATGATGGATGGTAATCCGGCTGCTTTCAGCTAGTTTGTATTCAGCTTTGAACTGTTACGCCACAGAGCAAAACACCAGGTAAAGATTTGGTTTGGAACATTTTCATATATCCCGGAGTCTTAGTTTTTATTTCTTCTCTGTATTTGTATCTCTGTTTCCAGAGAGCTCACATGTCTGTTTCGGTCCTCTTTAAAGTTTATGTGGAGGACTTCCAGCTGCATTATCTCAGTGTATCAAGTCCAACTTTTAAAAGTTTGGTTTAATTTTCTCTCAAGCTAAACTACAGTTTCAGCTGCGCTAAATCAATAATTTCTTTTTTCTCCTAACCTCCAGTAAACATTTTCTGCAACCCTATCTTCTGACGATGGTCATGTGACACAGGCTCGGTGAATCGTGGATGGATACACGGTGACCCAGAGGAGATCAATCACGTTACACTGAAACAGTACATCCAAAATGTTAGTTATCAAGGGTAATCAAGTGGATCCCAGGGAACCAAATCTACAACAAAAGATTTAGGTTTTAGAATAAAAAGGCGTTAATATGGATGAAGCCTTACTTGTTGGGAGATTAGTCAGTGAGAGACAGAAAGTAGTCTCCTTATACCCAAAATGGAACAATTTGCAGTCATGCACAAAGTCAAACACAACCCCCCCCTTTACCCCCATGAACCCTTTGTGTCACTGGGTCACAGGCCTGGATCCCTGCTAAAGAGCAATTCATGGTAGCATGTGTGGTTTTTCCTGTGTTGCTCTCACCCCATGCAGAGAGAAGGCATATAATCAACCCAGATGGGCTTGTGTGGAGTCCTCCAGACGCCTAACGTAGCATACCCCCCTGAGATGATGCTGTGTGAAGGTTATATGGTAACTAGGGTCTGAAGGAGGACAACAAAAACACCTTTCATGACTGAGAAGATAAAGCATGAAATGTGATAAATAACCTAGAAGCATGAGTCAAAATCACACGCCAAACCTGCAGCAGACAATCAGAGTTATGTTTTTAACACTTCATTTGTCTTTTCAGCCTACAGACCAGCAACAAAACCTACACGAAAAAGGTAGAAACCTCCTTAAATTGTTACACGGGGTTTTTGGTCACCACCATGCTGAAACATTAACCCTGTGCATCAAAACAACAATGTATAACTCTCATTTATAGGTAGCCATTTAATGCTTTTTTATCAGACTGGACAGGTATTTACATTTACATCAACTGCAGATTTATACACTTTAAGTCACATTCAGCCATTCGTACAAACATTTATGCAAGTGGACAGGGGAGGTGAGGGATGAAACTACCAAACTGTTTATGAAGCAAATGACCAGTCTGCTTCCTCGTCTGCAGCTGCTTCTTTACAATGTTAAAAATTCAAATGAAAGACTAACCTTTGTCAGCTGCATTACCAGAGATGGTTTCATTGATCCCCCCACCCCCACCCCCAAAACTGAAATGTACTAAAAAGATCCACCTCATTTTGAACTGATGGAGGCCCGAATTCCCAAATACAAAAATTTCTACTGAGCACCTCAACTTTCATTAGATTTTTACAGCTGTCTTTTGTGTGTTAATTTCTTTAAAAAACAAAACAAAACAAACTCCACCTTGTATTTTACTTTATTCTGCTTTAAAAACATACTGTTCATAACTTTAAAATAGACCCTTCAGCTCTGTATATTCTGTATATTGTAAATTTATATATATATATATATATATATATATTGTTTCATTTTACTGTTTTATTTATGTATTTTTCTTTTCTTTTTAAAAATTTTCCTCCCTAATTGTATATATTTCTTTTTTAAGGTGCACGGTGGCTCTGCAGGAGCACCCCCCAGTTTTGTTGTATTGCAATGTACAATGACAAAAAAAGTTATTCTATTCTAAAAAAATAGCTGTCAAAATGACAAAATACAGTCTAAAACTCTTGTTGCAGGTGTAAGATAAGCATAAAGTGTTTTACATTCATGGGAGTCCCCTAAAACAAGGAAATTCACTTTCTTGTGCATCAAAAAAGAAGATCTAAAATGGAGAAAACTTGAATGGATTAATTATGATGAGCAGGGGTCATATGACCATATCTTTGCTGGTTGGCTTGTGCCGGATCGTGTTGGAGCCAAACAGGGTTGTTAAAATACTGCTCTTACCAGGCAGCAGCTTGATCTGCCATTAAAGGGGAGCAACCAGGTACACACATGCTAATCAACACACACAGACCCACTGGTGTGCTAGTGCAGACTGGAAACGCAAACTGCATGCAAATGGGCCAACGTATTGCTCGTTTTAATCAGACTTTTTGCTCCCTCCCTCCCTCCCTTCCTCCCTCCTTGCAGGCTGACCACGTGGTCGGTCCCCACAGGCCGGTAGCTAATTCTGCCATTGACAGCCAGCACAGCATGCTAAGCCATTACTGGATGGTGGAAATTGATTAGTGTGCAGACGACTTGTCCACGGTAATGAAGTTAGGGCTCAATCAGCTAATCATAAGACATACGTGTTTATGTGTGCACATACATGTTTACATTGGTGCACATGTATGACTGGATCCTGATAAACACCACGTCTGGACGTGTGGGGTTGCTTGTCTGATGAGCATATGCATAGAGCTGTAAGCAACAAGGCAATCCAGTGTTCACTTCTTCCCTTTCTTAAAAAGCCCCCCTTTTTTTAAAACCCCCCACCCCTTTTTTTTTTTTGCACAGGCCTGCCTGTCCATCTCCGGTATTCTAAGTCAATCAGCCCAAGCGCTCCACACATGCCTAATGAGCTCACGGGGGACATGACATGACTGCGGCGACAAGCGCCCACCGCCTCCAAAAAAAAAAAAAAAAAAAAAAAACCCAGCATCCAGCATCCAGCTGCCAGCGTCTAATTGTCAAGTAAATGGCAAATCCAAGTAATGTGGTGGACGGAGGGGAATCCAGAATTTTATAAGGAGGCTCGCATACAGAAACACATCAAATTAAAGCTAAGAAAGAAGTGGAGCCCCTGCCACGTTGATTGCTTCCCACTGAAGTCCACGTGTTTTTCATATGTTCCAGGAAAATGAAAAGAATGAGGCTATTATTACTGAAAATCCATCAATCTATATTCTTCACCTTCTCCATCCCAGCTGTCACCTTAGACGGGTCAGCAGCCCTTCACAGGGCTTTGCTGAAAGTGATAAATTTATAAAGGACAGCTCATAAATGTTTCCTGCCTCGGAGTGTGCTTGGAAACAGAATTTCTTTTTTTTGTGACATAACCACGGTAAATAAATTTGAAAATCATTTCTATACTTTTTGACCTGATCCAAAAGCAGAAGCCGACATTAAACCGCTGCCTGGCTTCATGAAAGCTCTTTTCTTCTTCTCCTCCTTCTCCTTGCCGAGTCCAGACTACGAGTTCACCGGTCTCCTTAGCAACGGATTTATAATTTATCATAACCAAGTGGCTAATATGCCTATAAGCGCTTTGCGATCTCTGACCCCACACTTACTGGCTGAAATACTTAATATTCCTTTTCCATTGTCTAGCAGCCCCCCCCCCCCCCCCCCCCCCCCCCCCCCCCCCCCCCCCCCCCCCCCCCCCCCCCCCCCCCCCCCCCCCCC
>JAOWBL010000003.1:10311726-10332185 GCA_028564865.1 Zenarchopterus dispar | reverse complement strand
GTCCCCCCCCCCCCCCCCCCCCCCCCCCCAAGCATTCTCGCACGCTCACCCGCTCTCGTTAAACGCATGTAATTGCCTAATTCAACATGCATTAGAAATGTAGTGTTTAAGTAATCATCTCAGATAAGATTGGGATAACATTTCAATTACCTAGTCTGTGCGTTATCTTTGCTGCAGTGTACATAACAATTAAATCATCTGCACAGCTTGACAGGAGCAGCTGGTATGTACACTACGTGTGCGTTCACATATTCATAGATCTTATTCCACATGATGTACTTTAACGTGTTTTTTTCTGAACTCGAAGGAAGTGAAGGGACTGCTCTTTGAACCGCAGAAGCTGTCAATCATCCTGATACGGCGTGCTCTGCTTCCTACCGATGAATGTGTGCCTCCCCCCCCCCTCTTGCTTTGATGGTGTGATGTTGCTGGTGTGTTTGCACAAGACAACTGGCAAAATACTAATGATGAAAATTCAAAAAGATAAATATTTGTTGATAGCTGGCACCAAATTCAATAATCATAAAGATAACAGAAAAGTCATTTGGTTAAAGTTTTTGCTGCAGGTATTTTTCTCTTAAAATTGACTTCCCCTTGAACTTCATGGGCAGAGACTGCACAGATGACTTGCACAAACCCCGCCAGATGTTTTCGGTTAAAAAGGGGGGTTGCCCTTAAATAAGGCTGGATTGCCGTTTTAACACTTTCCCTTCCCAAGCTGCAGATTTTTTTTTTCTTTTTTCTTTTTTTTTTTCTCAGAAGACATGTGAGGAATGTTGGTTAATAGCTTCCTTACCACAGCTTGTGGGTTTCTAGGTGAATAGCGTTCTGCATGTGCGACCTTGTGTGTTACAGGAATGGTAGCCAGCATGTGTGTGTGTGTGTGTGTGTAAGGTTTTCCTCTCTGCACATTCAGAAGCTGTACCGAATCACCACTTACTCATCACACTCATCCCTCTCTGACGTAGATAAGTTGTAGGAGACGAAGGAGAAGTAGTGGAAGATTTTTTTTTTTCTTTTTTAAAGAGATAAAATGATAAATGTGCGGCATGTGAGCTGGGACAGTTACAGCCGGATATGAACCTCTGCGTCGCTGCCTGAATACTGATAGTAATCTTGCAAGTTTGATGTAGTGGAGTTCTTATGAAATTATGTTCATCCTTTTGAAAATTTCAGTCAAGTTGCTCTTTAGACTGGTGGAAATCATTGTACGCGTCATGAAAACGACGCTGAAAATAGATGTGCGTCATGAAAAGCCGCTCCGCTGCAGACAGGACTGATTGGGCTTTTACAATTTGGTAAAAAGCCAGAAAGGAAGTTGTTGCTGTTTTTAAATCTCTTGTTTTTTTTTTATGCATGGGAGGATGGAGAATGGTTGGAGAAGAACGTGGAAAGGGAGGCTTTATAACTTAACAGTTCAACAAATAATGAGGTTTTTAATTCAAATAAAATATTTCATGTGACAACAGGGACATTTAAGACACAAAAGCATCAGCTAATAGATAAATAAAACCTCATTTAACATGTCACTTTTAGTGTGTACAGAGAAAAATAAAGAATTTAGAGGGCTGATCGTTTAATCAACAACACATATAAAAGATGATTAATAAAGAAACAAAAGACTATGGCTAAGAAAAATAAAATACTGCATGTAATCAGCTTTCTCACACGGAGAATTAAAATGATCGAAACTTCTTTATATGAATGAAATCTGTGTTGCATGTGCTGAGTCTAATAAATGTGAAACTAATGCCATTCATTCAGTGAGACCTATAACATTTGACAACATCTGACAAATCGATAAAGGCAAGCAAAATGTAGACGCCTTTGGCGAATTGTAGATTTTGGTATTTCAGATACTTGTGACTGTCAAGCAGAGAAAAAACACACACACACTTGATAGAGACACATAGCAGTTAGTGGCTTCGACCACATACTTATATTTAGATCAGGGAAACCACAATTTGTTGTTGCTCAACCGTCTCTTCTTTCCTCACATGCAACATGGAAAGAAATGCTGTTGCTTCGCTCCTGCTGCCTCTCGATCTTTTTTTCTTTTTTACAACACCGCCTGTTTTGTTTTCTCATCTTTCAGCTCACCTGGCTCTTTTTTTAGTTTTTATTTTTTTAAAATCTCAGCTCATTTTCATTTCTTACCCGGTTTACGTGGTTTCTCCTGTTTTCTTTTTTCCCCCCTGCCCCCGAGGTCCGTGTCTTCCTCTATCTCACCAGGCTTTGCTCCCCATTTATTGTTCATCTTCATCTGCAGCTGAGTCTCAATTGAGCCGAGCACATCTGCCTCCGGAGAAGCTTCTAAAAAGAGATTTAAAAAAAAAGCCAACAAAGTACAATACTCAGGAGCTGTTGCCCCTGAGGGTTCATCAGACACTAGACAGCAAGCATGAGAGGCCTCCCTTCACCTTGCAACCTATTGTTCTCGACCTGGTCCGTGGGGGAAAAGTGCGAGTGGAGAACAAGCCGGCCTTGCCACGAAAACACAAAACACAAGGCTGTGTAAAACAAATTTATCTTGGAGAAAAAAAAATCAAGTTTATTTGATGTTGCTGAGGTTCTTTTAGGGGGAAAAAAAAAAAAGAGTCTTCTTTCTTCTGACTTTTATTTGTTGTTGTCAGCAGTACCTTGTCTCGTCTCTGGTAACCCGAGCCCGGAGTTGATGCCCGAATGCAAATTAGCAACAAAACTTTTCAGCGTGATAGTTTTATTAAAGGTAATTAGAGACAGTAAGAGGGAGGCAGGGATGAGGGGGAGGGAAGGGAAGGAGGAATGCACATCCAGTGATCCCATGATTTGCTCGCAGACAAGTCCTCTATAGCTCTTTTCAACGCAGGCACAATGAGCACTCTATCGGGGAGCTAACCAGCCATGTCAAACCGTTGCCTGTTTGATTAAAGGGCAAGAAAGAGGGGCTTTATCTGCTAATGATTGGGGGGAGAACAAAACTTATTCTGTTTTCGATTGGCATGGCTGGGAGGAGAAATCTTCTGCGCTGAAGTTTTTGAGTCATGCATAAGAGGGGGAAAAAAATGTCAATATTTGACCCGGAGTTTGGATGGAAGGATACTCGGGCTTATCCAGGCAGAGGTCAGCGAGTCCCAGAAAGTCAATATCAGATGCACACATGTATGCAGGCATTCAGGCTTAAAGAAACAGACAAGCGCAGAGGCGATGCACACAGTTAGACATCTGTACACATATATGCACAAAGGCCTTCTAAGTATACACAACCAGTCTGTCACACTTTCCTCCTCTCCACTTTTTCATTTTCTCATAGATTCAAAACACAACATGCTGCTAACGCAACATTATCGCACAATATCCACTTAGGACACAACTGTCAAACGGCAGCAGCGTTGAGTTTTAGATGTGGTCTTGGCATGAGTCCCAGGTTTGTGTAAGGTGCGTTTCCATTAGTGGGGGGCTCTGGGTAGTTTTTCCGGAGTCGGATAGTTGACGCGTGTCTCCATTACCAGGAACGCTCCTGCTAAAGTGGCTTTCAGGAACCTTTACAGGGACAAAAAACATTAATGTAGTAGGATAGGTACTCAGATTGGCCTACAGGAACTAGCTGGTGGGGGTTTCATGCTGATCAGGATTTCTAAATTAAGCTAATCACTCTCACGTGATGATAAATCACATGAACTCAACTCATCTGAACCATTTGGAGTACTTCAAAGTGCTTTTGGCGAAGATGACAATTACAAGAAAAACAGTGGATGTACTGATGAATCGGTTCAGGCCTTGCTGGCGAATTACACCAATGAAGAGGTTCAGGAGGGGGGTTTGTTTTAATCTTGATCGCTACCACCATGGTGTATCTTAAAAAAAAAAAAAATCAAATAAAAACACAAGTACCATCCCTTAAGTACATTTCTTTCTTCTTTTGCTGCATTTTTCTTTTTCGTCTACTTTTATCCCGCTAGCCATTTGCAAACAGTAAAAAAAAAGCACATTACTGCCACCTAGTGGTCAGATGTACTGCTCGTTCGGTCAGAGCTTCTTGTGTGGTGCTACATCCAGCCGAAGGGCCTAAGGACACGGTCGACCATGTTCAAGGTTTCTGTCTGGCGGTTTTACCTTAAATCCCCGCAAACAGAAATGCACCTGTAAGCAACATTAGTAAAGATTATTTTTGTGCTGCCTGTTTTTTTTTTACATTTTAGTTAAGCCTATGAGCAGCAACTTAGATGTTGATAAAAAGCCATCCAATATGTTATCTGCAGGTGTAGGTGTTTACCTGGAACAAGGGATTGAGGCTAAACAAATTCAGATCATTTGGATCGCTATAACTCCTCAAGATCAATTCTTACGCTTATCTAAGTCTCCTCCGCTGCTTGTTTAGTTAAGGTATTAACAAGAAGTGCACCCTCTTTCCCCAATGTACAGCATGAATGAACTCAGCAGCAGAAAATGAATATGTAACGTGGACGTGTAGGCTCTTAGAGAACCAACCTGAGGAGCGCTAAGATTAAAGCGCCTCGCCAACCTGTCTGCAAGCTATACTAAACCCACTCGTCACATAATGAGGCCCTTTGCTCAGAAGTGAGTCTGCAGATGCTCCTCTTCATTTCTCACATACTAAAATGCCATCTCCTCAGTGTGTAACTCACAGACGCTGACCTCCTCCTACCAATAATTCAATGTGCTTTTAGTTTCTCCGCTCATATGTAACACAAGCACTCTTTATGCTATTTTTTTCTTTTTACTCTACATACATGGTGTGTATGAACCTATAATGGATTTAACTGACAGTGTTACAAATAACACCTCCAAGACTGATCTTTGTCCTCTCAATACTCAGATTTATATTAGATTAATTTATATCAAATATTTATTTTATTACTCCCTCCTGCACAAAAGGATATTTTGTGTTGGACGATGAAGCGAGAGGGTGTTTGATTTGCTTGACCTCACAGTCAGTTTGTGTAATAGTTGTCCGACGCCTCCTTTGATGTTTGGCAACGAAAACTGGACTTCATACTGACAGGAAGTCAAGCAGCTTTGTACCACTCAGCAACGTCATCTCCATCGGCTCCTGGAGATAAAACTGGACCAGCTTCTGAGCCATGAAGAGGTTTCAAAGCATGTGAATGTGGACAACAGGAAGCTGGTGTGGTGTTTGCGCCGCTTTGGTCACGTTTGCTGCGTGGATGACGATCGGCCTCCAAAAGATCTCCTTTCTTGTGAATTGGTCTCATCCGGTGAGAAGCCCAAATCTGAGTCTAAGAGATACCCGTGAGAACGTTTTAAAGTGTGCCAAAGTATTAAATGTGCAGCAGTGTGTTATCAGTCATAGACAGAAGTGGTGTCGTTTGACACGTGTCGTTTGACACGTGTCGTTCGTGATTAACTTGATCGAGGGGTGTGAAAGGTGAAGAAGAAGAAGGAGCTGGGTTAAATCTGCTGTCAGATGGCAGGTGGCTAACGCAGCAAAGCAGGTACCGATAATTTAAGTTAATATATTTGTGTTCTAGTCAAATCACCAAACTCTGAGTGTCTCCTGTGTTCGAGTCGAGTCCAAGTCATTTAAGAAAAGTCTGTCGAGTCCAAGTCAAGTCCAAGTCAAGTGATAGTTGTCAACTTTTTAAACACATACACAGCCTTTTAAACAGATTTTATTCATATCTTTGTACGTATGTTCTTGTTACACTTAAAAATACAACAATCAGGGACATTTTTTACAACCCTTTGAAAAGGACTTATTTCCTAAATACCTGATAACTAAAGTAGCAACCTTGATAACATGGTTATAGTCAACATTTTGCAGATTTTTCTTAAAAGCACTGAAATCAATGAAACATACATTAACTTATAACTTGGCAGTTTAACTAGACACTGACAAACTGTCTTTACTAACTTTAAAAACTTAACCCTATTTAATGTCATATTTCTTATCTTCTTTATTTATTCTCTCATTAATTTGATCTCTCTCTGCAACACTTTTATCTCAAGAGGTTAAACTAACTAAACTGACTAAACTTTATCCAAAAACGATGTCTGTGAACGCATCTTCTGCAGGATTCTTGTCAGTCGGTGGGGTGGAACAAAGAAAATGTTTTGAAAGACTCTGCTGACCGTCACGCTGCTGTAATAGTCACATCGGACGTCTAAACAGTCCCCTGATGTCCCAACGAGCGCTAAATGTTGGCCTGTCGCTCTGTCAACGTGCAGCGTCTGTACAGTCTCTGAAGACAAACTTTGCCAGCAAAAACGTTATTGAAAACGTATTTGCACATGTGCCGAGTGAGGAATAAATTACAGAATCGATATAAAAGCTGTGAATTTCCTCTTGAGTGCAAATAAAACACAGCCCCGATTTGAATGCAAGCAAGACTAATAGATTTTAATTAAAAAAAAAAAAAAAAAAAGGTTTTGGTCTTCACGCTGAAAAATGGCATGTTGTTCGTGAAGATAATAATAATAATAATAAGTTAAATACAACTGAGACTGAGTAATAATTTGGCAATATGTCATGGTCATGATGTCACTTAGTGATTATATTGGGAAATAAAAGGTTGTTAACTTCTACTTGAATGATTTCCAATTTGTAGTCATAAATCAAACGTGTGGGAGTACCTTGCCAGAAACAGAGAAGCTCTCCTCTTGGTAATCACATGTTGTTTTTAAGTAATCAGTATTTACTCCTTGGAACAACAAGGAAATGATGCATTAAAGCGCTTTGCTTTAAATGAATTCCCATCAGAGTAATAAGTCATATTAACTTATTAACATATTCCAGCCATCTGCAAGAAGAAAAGAAGAAACTGATTGATTTCATTGCCTTTGTACGTTTGTCTGCCTCTTACAACAGACATTGTGATTTTTTTTTTTTTTTTTTTTTGCTGTTATGGCTGTCGTTTACGAACAAAATTACAATTCATAATGAAACCAAATGTAAACCCCTCGACTGATGAGCCTGGGTGTATTCACTGGTAGCATCGCTGAAAAAGAGCTGACTTTTCTGCTGGATATGCTTGAGCGGTTTCAGGGGGCCGTGCGGTTCTGCAGCCCCCGGTTAGCCAGCGTATCTTTTGAATGAAGCCGTAGGGTGCTATATTTTACAAGCTGTGCCACTAGAGAAAGTTTTTTTTTGTTGTGAGGAACAGGCCAGTCCATTTGCATTTGAAACAGCTTCGCCCCCCCCTTTTTTTCCTGCTTCTTTGCTTTTTCTCTCTCTCTCCCTTTGCCTCTGTGGCCCTGGGCTAATGCTTTCTTTTCTGTCAGGAGCGACTCTCTGCACCTGTGGATTACTCACACACAAACACTCACAGACACACACCCACACCCGTGCTCCCACTCCTGGGTCCAGCTGTGGCCTGGAGTGGACTGCGTGGCTCGGCTACGCGAGGAGCCCAGGCTTAGGGGCCTAATGATGCACGGCTGGCAATCCGCGGGACCTTCTGAGGAGACTCAGCATCTCTCCCACTTCATTTAAGGTAGCCCTGATAACAGAAACAGCAGACCAACCGCCAAACACACCTCCCTTTGACAAACCCGGCTTCTTAATAGCGAAAAGATACGATCTTCACACTTATTCTTGTGACACGTAATGGTAGTCGAACAAACTCATCTCGTGATAAGATAATGAGTTTGTGGCCGTCTGAGTGACTTATACTGAAATTGCTGCTGGTGTTAACTCCTGCTGTCGGCCTATATTTAATAGACACTTGTCTCTTCCAGGACACATGTGGTAAAAATTCACTTTCCTTCATCTGAGAGGAACTCCACATGAGACAACAGCTACGTCTGCTGAGTCCAGATAACCAGCCGGTTAGTGCCTGGCAGGCTTTCCTTGGTCAAGTCGTGTCTTCGTGGCGTTTTCAGAAATGATTTTCCTAAATGCATTTCCATGCCCTGAAACCTAATGTGAAAATATTTACGGTGGATAAATTGAATTTCTTGGTAAGCCAAACTGAATAGACTGTTATTATTAGTTTTGTGCTTCAACCAACACAATGTGCAGTGATGGAAACACACAGAGACAATTACAATTGATTGACTTGGAGGGATGCTGGAAGCTGTTTATCAAACAGCACTTTTTATGATTCCATACAGATTTTGTGTCATGCTTCATTTATTTATGACTATTTATGGTAAATATTTAATCATCGAACATGCAGTCTATGACCTACAATTAGAAAACAACATGAAACGGATGTTTTAACATGGAAAAAGAGTCCTTAAAGCAAAAAAAGAGCTTCCAAACTCAATGTAGAGCTGAATCTTTAAAAAAAAACAAAAAAAACTTATTTGACCTAATAATGTGTTATCTCATTGTAGTCTCAAAACAATAACGTATCCTAAACAGTCTTCATTGCAGTTTTATTTGCTCAAACTCCCCAAGTTTAAACATCTCTCTTCCTCTTTCTCCTGCTTACGTCCCAGCTTTGGCCAGAGTGGTGCTGATCATTGATCTATCAGGATTATTTAACAGAAACTTTCCCCTCTGCCCTGCCGCGGTGAAAGCACTCATTTGCATGGCAGCTCCTGCTTCTCACTGACAGTAATGTAATTCAGGGGGACCTCCCGGCCGTGCCAGCTGTCCCAGTGCCAGGCAGAGTGGCGCTGGTGGCACTCGACCATTTAGGGCGGTGACACGGCACCTGGACGCGGCCCCTCATCTGTACATTTTGGCATTTGTAGCTGCTGCTTGATGAAACACAGAGCCTGGCTTCTCAAGATGCTGGAGTCCATTTAAGTAGAGATTTTTTTGAAGCTTTTATCTAGTAAAAATAATAGTAAAATTAAAATCTGCAGTTCGAGTTGATACTTGTGGCATTGAGAGTTTTGGTTTTTTTCTAAGTTTCTCCTTTTTGATCCATTCTGTATTCTTAAAATCATTGACTTTTATATGGGATTTTAAACCGCAAACTGAATATTTATTTACACTTGTAAGGCCTTTCTTTCAGACAGCTTTTTTTTTCTGTGTTGACTGACAAAAATCAATGTCTTTACAGTTGGCCGTTAGTGGAGAGCGTGGTCAGACGTGGAATAATTTACAAACGCCAATGCAGAGTAAAAGAGGGTCAATTGGTTTCCGTGTATGGCATGATCATTGATGTGTTCTTTCCTGTAACTGGCCTGCATGAAACGTGCAGCATGCTCAGCCTGATAAAAATAAATAAAAAAATAAATAAATCCAGTCCACACACTGTTAGGATAATGACTGCAGGCTGGGGAATAGCTCGTGAACGCTCACACATACTACTTCATCTTTGTTCTGTCACTCTGCTGGCAGGACCGAATGTTTCTGCAATTCAGACGGTCGATATTGGAGAGCTCATATGTTGTACAGCAACAGAACAGGCCCGGATTGATGAATGCAATTTAAGTGAAAGGCAGAGATCTGACCACGCAGCAACACAAGCCCTTAGCGGACGTTAGCCCACTGTGGGAGGTAAGTCCGAGATCGTTGCCTGCTTGTTTTGTTGTGAGGTTAACCCTAACCACAAAAACCAGACCCTTTTTTAAAAAAATAAAAATTGCTATTCACATTTAAAGTAAACGGCCCAGAGGTGAGATCCCTGTTCTAGTTTTGCCAACAAAAACAAATGATCCCAAAAGACTTTCCTTGATGTATGATCCTAAGTAAGTCTAGGTATAAATTTAGTATTAAACCTGTTTTTTTCCCCTGTTTTTTACTAATGAGATCTGGTGTTATGGGACTGGGCCATGTGGAAATAAATGTTTAAATAACATCAATGAAATGCACTCGTGCACTAAAATGATCTGATAAATGATCATGTGGTCCAAAGTGTGGCAGAACAGCAAAAGTTTAAGCGGAGCTAAAAGAAAAGTGGATAACAACTGTAACTGCATCATTCGTGCTTTTTTCCCCCTCTTTTCTCCTCCTTGTATTGTCGCCGGGCACTTATTGAGTGAATCTGGGTGTGAAACGGCGCTACAGTTTAAGCTGCCATCAATCAACAGATCTTAATCTGTTGAGTCCCTCTCAATACTCCACTGGGAGGGGAAAACTATTAACTATTAGATTTCACTGATTTGAGCTCTCACGGTAACAAAAATACCAACTGGCCAACTGGGATTTCTTAAAACAAGAAAAAAAAATCTCACTGTCTCTTCGAAACACATTAGAAGATTAGAAATGCACATGCAGTGGTTCACAGGTTTCTGAAAACGTGCAAGGTTTCTGTAAACACACCGATGAACAGCTGTACTACAATGCTGGATTTTTTTTTTTTCCAGGATCAAACCTTAGACTAAAGGATTATTCCTGCTTAAATGATCTGTGCACTGCAGCTTTACCGAGCGCATGTGCGCTACAGAGCTCTTATTGCGGTCATGCATGAAAATTCACAGCTTTGGCTCTAAATGAGGGTCCGATGTGTATTGGCTTACACTTCCTGCCTTCTGCCCAGCGGTCATCCAACCCCCAGCTTATTTCCACCCACCCCCCACCCCGCCCTCCAACTCCATCCAAAAAAAAAAAAAAGGGGGTGGAGGTCACAGGTCAGAAATCCTTCATGCAAGACACCAACAATTCATGTTGCTTAAAAAACCAACTGGAGGATACATGAGCTCTTTTCTTCTCAATGGGAGGATTTCTGGTAATGGCAAAATTAATAAATAAATTACAAAAAAAAAAAAAAAATCTGTAGAGCGTGGTTGATGAAAACGGGAATATCTGTGGGCGCCCCTCCTCTGAGTGGGCCGTCTCATTTGCATCGCTTCACCGAGACCTGTCACAAAGACCAATGAAACTGAATGCGGGCGTGTCAGCAGGACAATGCTGGCCCGGGTCCATTTATCTCCATACGTCAACAGGCCGGGTAGGAGAGAGGCTTTCAGCCAGCAACATTCTGGTCACTTTAAAGAGTCTGCTCTCCCAGACATGAGTTAATGGGCTACTGATGGACATTCAAAGGCAGGTGCTGTTTTTGTTGAGTGGAGCTTTTGGACAAAAAGCTGAAGAGTCCTGTCTTGACTTAGAAAGCAGTGCGGAGCATTTTAAACGGCAAGTTTTATTGAAAAACTATTTCTTTCTTTATCATCTGAAAGACTATAGGTTTCATCTCTCGTAAAAAGCTCAAACTGTCACTGGAGCGATCACCAGCGTGAACGGGTTTGCACATGTGTTTGTGTGTATACATATAAGTTTCTTACGTTCAGCTGCTGCTAGACTAACCATCATGCCCTGGGAATAAATCATCAAAGTCTCTGGTTGCACATCAGAGTCAATCACACAGTTAAGACCGTAAAACTCAATCCAAGATGAAACGAGGAAACCGACAAGACAATTTGTTAACAAAGACCTGGGGAGACGAAAAGACAGTGATTTACAACAGAGAGAACAATTAGCGCCGAAAAGGCTCCAATTAAAATGACTCCTTTTGATGTGCAGATGGAAAAAAGTGCTTCACCGGTACTCCATCTGCGAGAGCACAGTCAGATCAATCTGAAAATGAAATAATTATGGCAAATTAATGGGTGTAAAAGTCACTCGCTAATGATACGGCGGAGATGATTTGGTATTGGAAAAAGGGACGAGTATCACGCCTGAGCGGTGAGAGATGTTTTACACGATAGAAGCGGCGGAGGGGAGAGACTTGGGGGCGCACTGACAAGAGATGTACGGGAATAGATAAATGACACCAACTGGATCTAATATAAAAATTCGAGAGAAGTTAACAAAAGACATCTGCATCAGTCTCCTCCCTTGCATATGACTGCAGACGTCATATTAAAGCCCACAAATCCTTTCCCGCTGCAATAATGGATAAAAGTGCCATCAATTCATTATGAATGCAGGAGTGGCCAAAACAGTTTGAAATCATTCCCGGTGTGGACGTGCTCAAATCCAAGAGCAGGGAAATCAGATTTGGACCAAATAACTGTCAAGTGGTATAGATTAATTAAAGCAATACAAGTCCTTTGACTGGGAGTGATGCGGTGTGAGAGTTAGCGGTGCAAAACAAAGCAAACATACAGCAGCTGCCAAGGACTGTTATTGGGTTGTATATTTCTGCTTCCACGCTCACCTGAAGGCCGTGTGACAGTCCTCGTCGATATTCAAATGTAAACACTCAAGCATTCTGCGAGGAGGAAAAAACAGAATAACTGAATATTTAATGTACCTGACAATGGAGCTGACTTGTTTTGTTGCCTTATTTAGACAGAGAAAAAGAAATTCATAAATAGAAAGAGGCCAAAAAAAAAAAGAGCATATAACTGTTTAAAAATAAGCTAATTATTTATATTTAATGCATTCCCAATCAGTTTTAATCAAATCCCTTTAAAAGGATAAAGGAAAGCCAGTTTCCAAAGCTTCCAATTTGGGGGAATTTTCTTCTTTCTTTTCTTTTGCTCTTCAGGAGAGATGAGTGAAACACCTGCTAACTGAACAGGTGCGACGATCTTCTAGGAGGAAAAAGGGAAAAAAAAAATAACAGGCTCCCTCTGAGGAAACCCAAACACCCCGAGTAACTGAGGTGTTAATTAAAAAGAAAAGGTAGAACGTTAAAGCAGTGAGAAAAACACCCGCTTCCCCCCCCACCCCCTGAAGTTGGGCTTGACGTGGCAGACGGCTGAGCGGGGACTGAAGGTTTATGCTAATTGTCGTGGCCTTTCATTTCAGGGAAGACGTGTCAGAATACTCAGCGGAGGCTAATTTGTAAGTTTCCCTCTGAGTATGTTCTGTCTGTCCCATCAAATATGCCTGGCTTCCACCTTGATACCCTCCCCAAACACACACAATGAGACCCAAACAAAAACCTGGAAAAGGAAAATTCGAATAACACCTAACATTTTTAACCTTTTAATTTGACACGACTGCCAGTGTGTCCGTAAACACAGCAGCTGCTTCTGCCTGCCTTGGTGATTTTGATGAATCACCTCGGTGCCCACGTTTCTAACCCAAACATGCAGAGTGTGGCAAAAAAAACACATTCTGCTTAAAACTAAGAAAGTCCTCCAAAGCTCATTTATTACACAATTTGAGGTGCTGAAGCTGCAAATAAACACAAATGGCATCAAGAAGAAATCTGAACTATTTTTGGCTTGCAGTGATGTAATACGGCCTGTGAAGCATCAAAGTGTGCGCGGGTGCTTTGGACCTGTCAGCCCACACTCAGGTTTTTCCTGCTGGTAGCGCCGGTGCCAGCTGAATCAGAGGGGATGATTACAGCAGAGTGGTTATCATGTTCCTCGCCTACCCTCGCCTCCTCCCGAGTCTCACTCTCTTTTCTGTAGCCCCGTTGATGTCAGCGTCCCGATGAACGCACTAAAGCAGTCCCACGCATGCAATTTCTCTATTAATGGAGCTCTCGCCAGGATTGTAGGAGAGTGACGCGTGCACGTGTGAGTGAGGTTGCAGCACTGAGCTGACTCACGAGAGACAGTCATATGAAGGCAGGCTACGCACACGGTGGGAGTGCACGTAGTTAGCATGCAACGTATAATTGCTGAATTGTGCCTGTTCCTTCCCCTTGTCTGGCTTGTGTTTACTTCCAGCTCAGTTTTTCATTTAAGACTTGTTTTGACTTGTCTTCAAGGGGGGGGGGAGCTCTGCAGCACCCGCGGCATCAAAAGTCTTCCCACAAGCACGCCTGTGTTGTGGTCGCCATCCATGCACATGTGCGTGAGAACATGGCGGCTTAACGCAGGGCATAAACATTGCATCAAATGATTTTTCAGTTCTTTGTAGTGTGTTACATTCAAACTGAGTCACTGGACAGTGAGTGTCATTCAATATTCATGTTTATTTTAGAGGGCATAACGCAAGTGGATGGATTTCAGGCTGGAAGAGGAGCACAGACATCATGCTGAAAGTTTTCTGCACGAAACCCAAGCCAACGTATTTCTCCTCCCTCCAGCACCAGTACCCCACAGCTTTTTTGTTGGATGCTGGATTTCACAGGTCAACTTGAGTAGTTTTCAGAAGCAGTGACTTTTTTTTTTTTTTGACACCAAACGTACTAGCTATGCTACATTTATTTGCATAAAGATGGACTAAACTCAACTTAAACAGCTCCACAAACATTGACCATGCGTCTTCACTTATCACTGAAACTACCGTGATTCCTACCTACTGGTTAGTTTGGTATAGTTACAACTGGTTGAGAAGTATTTGGACGAGGACAGAAGTTTTCTGATTTTGGCCTGCATACACCATAAAGATGAATATCAAAATAAAACAATAAAGATTCAATCAAAGTGCGGTCCACAGGCTTCACAAAAGCATGACATTTAAAACCTTCTTATTCATGTGACATCAGTGTGAATAGTTCGTATACCAGCAACCGACCTGTAACTAGTTTATAAAAGTTTGCAGTATCATCCAACAGTGAGCAGAACCCAGTAATTTAGCAGCATTCCTGTCTGTCTAAATGTGTCCAAAACACTGAAATAGGCTTATGACCTGCCAGCCCCCACTAATATGATTACGGGTAATCCTTTAAAACATGTTGAGTCTGAAACACAACAGAGCCCTTGGATTGTTGTGACTGGGTGGTGTAGTGTGACATATCACGCACAAATGCTCACCAGAATCCATCATGAGCTCCTCACTCCTCGGTCCTTAGTCAGGGACGAGGAAAATTTGGAAAAAGAAACGAGAGGGAAACTGAAATGACAACACAAGTCGGAAAACTGTTGTAAGAAATGTCTCTGTGGATAAGTGATGCTGATGCAGTCATCTGCTATAAAGTTGCTGAAATGCTCCATGGAGGCATCTACAGAAGCAAATCACAAGTGATTAATACATGGAGGAGGAGGAGGAGGAGGAGGAGGAGAAAACAATCCTGGTCTCAGGTAGCAGAGGGTGAAAGAGTTTTATATAGCCAGGAGGAAGTTCTGCTGCTGGAAGAGCTGCTGACCCGCGGGACCTGAGCTGCAGGCGGCTCTGCTGGTTACCATCGGAGGAAAGAGATCCCGTCTCAGTCTTTCTTTAATCACAGGTAGGGTAACAGTGCAAGAGAGGTGGACATTTTTTGATACGTGTACTGGTGAAGACTCACTCTTCCAGGTCATGGCAGCGCTCAAAGGCTTGAAACAAGCCAACTGGACTTCCTTTTTTTTTTGGTTTTGAAGATGTTTCACCTTGTCTCCTGAAGGCTTCCTCAGTTCAACCTGAACATGGTGACTGGTCTGTTGTAATCTCTGATTCATGTGTTTTTAATGCACGTGGGAGAAAAAAAAAAAAGAACATGTCCTTTTATTTGATTTTAAAACAAAAACTGGAGCTTTTTTAAAAATTATTTTTACCTTAGAAGAAAGAATTTACACTCAAAAACACATTGGGTTGTAAGATGTTCATGTTTTCTTTATATTCAGAATTTGGCTATAATTGAGGGCGCATTCACTTTGTTGCAGTTTCTAGTTTGAGCCACTAGATGCCACTACATAACATACAGTGTACCTTTAATTGCAATTGATCATTAAAAAGAAATTTAAATATGTAAAAAAAAGCTTCACTTGTAACCTATCTGTATTGATCTATTATGCACAGAGTGTTATGAACTGCTTGCATCTCCTTATTTTCTTATGCCTTCCAGGCCAAACAATATCTCTAATTTGGGTTGTCTAAGTGCTCCACCCATGCGGAATAGAAACAGGTGTTAGGTGTAGTCAGTAATTATTGTGTAGCCTTCTCCTTTCATGACTCTGTGTGCGTGTGTGAATGTGTGTGAGAGTGTGGTCCCATATGGTCTTGATGGGTATTTGGACAGGTGACAGCATGTCAAAAACCTGAAAGAAAAACATCTGACTTTATAAATTCCCTCGTGGGGTTGCTTTTATGAGGAGATCTTCGATTTACTAAAAGGGCATTCTTTTATATTGTTGGCTTTCACTTTGATTTTTTTCGTGGTCAGGCAGCAAAGAAAAAGAAACTTTAAGCTTTCTTTTTCTTTCTTTCTTTCTCAACGCATGTTTATCTTGGATAATTGAAAATGTAAAGAAGAGCTTATCGTCTCATGGCTTTGATGCAAATGACTCTTTCATTGAACAAGTTATAAATTAAACCTTGCTTTGCACGCAAGGAATACACCATTACATAAAGTGCACCTGTCATCGTTCAAAAAAAAAAAAAAAATAGCTATACTGAAATCTTCTGTAAAATAATAAGTTGGGGGTTGGGGGGGGGTCTTTATAAAGTAACAGCCGCTGGCTTTGTGAGGAAGGCTTTCAACAAGTTCACCGCAAGCGTCCCAAAGTGACTATAAGCTCAGAATGCAGAGGCTGAATTGAATTAAGTGCAACTTTTTTTTTTTTTAATGGTTTTACATTGTGTTTTAGTGCTCCAACATCCTGCAGTAGACTCGCCAAGACAAAGACAACAATGCCTTCCTGGTACTGTTTCCACCTCCGCCTTCCACGTGTAACAAATACTTCCCCAGTGGACTCTCTCCCGGCAAACACAATCAAATAAACAATACAGCTTCGTTTTTTTTTTTTTCCTTTTTCTTTTTTTTTTTAAACTGAAAACTAGAGTGCCGATTAGAGAAAGCAAACGACCTGATTGTTGATTGTGTTAGCATGTCTGAGTGCCTCGCTAAATTGCCCACAAGGGTTGTACACAGGAGAGAGGAAGCAGAGGGACAGCAGACAAGGAGTGACTTAAAAAAAAAAAAAAACTACACTCTTGACTTCTAGATGAGAAGGAATAAAATGAGTCCTTGCTTCTAGACAGGGGAATAGATTAGCTGGAGTTGTGGGGTTAGGGTGTGATTACACAGCCATTGTTGTTGTTGGAATGTATCATATCGCAGTGTCTCCTGCAGCCTTGGCTAAATAAATCTGTCGTAATCCCCCCGGTGAGCCCTGGCGGCTTCGCAAGCTCCTACTTAACCAGGCTAATTAAAACTCTTCCACGTCTTGCTTTTCCTAAATTTACATGCCAGCTTCGTCTGTGAGGTTGCACAGGCTCCGCTGGTGGGATGCATTTCATGAAGTCAAAAAAAAAAACAACTCTCGCTCCTGTAACGTTTGGAAAAAACAAAAACTGTGGAGCAACGCAGAAATAACATGGAAACTTGCCAGGAAGTATGCTTGGAAAATTGCCCTCCTGATAATTAATATAGGGCATTTCATTGATGACCCACTTTATCAGGAGGCTCATGAGGAAAAACGAGGAGAGCTGTGACTTCACACACACACACACACGTGCACGCGCAGAGCACTCAGCGTTATCAGTTAAACAATGATTGTCAGTGTCCTAATTATGAAAGGCAATTAGTACTGCTTACATGGCATGAGAAAGAAAGATGGAGAGAGAAAGACAGGCATGTGTTTTTTTTTTCCTGCTTTTTTTTTTTTTTGTTTTAAACACAGCACAACATTTCAGCATTTGCATTATGAAAATTAGCTGGGAGGACAAGAGTTTGGGGGTGGTTTCCGGGGAAATAAAGGGTCCTCATGTGGGAGTGCTTGTCACTTAATCATCTGGATTTGTTCAAGGTGACATGGGGATGCACTTGGGAGTCCACGGTCCAATTCCTCCTCTGAGTTGGAGGGACTTAATGAATGGATGTGGCCTCGGGCAACCTGCGAATTCCAGTCTTTGTGGCAAAAAAAAAAAAAGGGATGAGGAATTTAATGTGAATTCCTTTTACTTATACAGTATAGGGTGGATGGAGACGAGGATGATGGGAAATGAAGATGATGACATGTGGTCAAGGCTGGGAGTCAGTTAAAATCGGCTGCACTGAATGAGAATAGTTATCCTTTTCATCAAGCTGCAATGGCAATTCAGTTTGGGACAAAAGTAAAGGAAATAATAGCCTTGGAGATGTGTTATTGATCGTTCTGAAGCAAGCCGGTAGGGCTGTCCGCTCAAGAGAAGTAGCTATATTTGTAAGATTTAATGAAATACTAGAAATATCAGATCTCGACTTGCTGTCTACAGAGAGGAAGTGTAGCTTTGTAAACTTCACGGTCGGTTTCCTCGGATGTTTTGTATTTAACTCTGCATTTTGACAACAAAAACTGAACACAATGTCACTCAGATCAATACTAAAGGTCTGCTTTCACAGAAACTCTGAATTTATGACCGTAGTATGCTGGATATGTAATCTGCTGAGACCAACCGTAATCCCCCAGTGATTACTACTATAATAATGGATACTTATTAACAACAAAATTAAAGGAGACAATATTTAAGAGGCTGACAAAGTTTTCTGAGATTGCAAATGAAATGTCTGTGGCTTGGTAACAAGGATCTAGTGCAAAAGCTCAATTTTCAGCCAAGTCTTCACGACTTTGTTTATAGCAGCTGGTTTAAGGGAGTGTGGTCAGCTTTTCAGCTCCGCTCCACCCCCGTCTTCCACATGGGAGTACCATTTTCAAAGTAGGCGTTATAAGTTTCAAAGCTACAGCAAACATGGCTAAATCTGAAGTTGGGGGGAAGTAAAGATGAGGTACTATCAATACTATCTCAATTGGGTTTTAAGATGTCGCAGTTCCTTCCAAATCTTACAGATCAGTGACTGATGTTTGTCTTTACTAATAGGTGAAGTGGATAAAATTTGTCATTTTGAGAGTACAGGTACTTCTTGGAATCGCCTGATCCTGGCATTCAAGTAAATGCCTCTGATATGCACTTACCAAAGCTTCACCATTCCCCCCGACTAGTTGAATAAAAAAAAAAATACTCAGGTCCAGCCCAGGAAGCTGGACTTGGGTTGTCCTCCAACTTTGCAGAGACAAATCCAGTCGAGCATCCAACTGACGAGTCAGACTGAGCCAAGCGAGCTTTAACCAGGCAACCATGGAGGATTCAAAAGACCAGCTCCAGCTTACCAATGCCAGTACCCCCAAAACGATCGGAGTTGTACTGGTGTCCATTTAAATGCGTTCAGGGTGCAAACATCTGTTTTCAGGTTGTTTAGGACACACGTTCACACCTTTGTTGTTTTTCACCGTGAGCATGCTGACGGTACAAAGGGTAAATGCCCCATGATTCGCTGTCACTTACGGTCACATGGTGTGGGATATTTTTTTCCCTTCGTCATTACATGCTCTAAGGCAATTTCAAGCATTAATCTTTGACGAACTTCTCCAGAACTTCATTCAAAAGGAACAAAAATTGATATATGCGTTGCTTTCGCAGGAGCAGACAGCCCTCCTGTAGTGACAGACAAGCGCAGACTAAACATGACAATGTTGATTGATTGGGCTGCAGATCCTTTGCTCCCTGCTGGCATTGCATGTGCCCACCCCTATTGTGCTGAACGCTCATAATGTACCGGGACACCGTGGATAAAATGCAGCAAGGTTACTAACCCTTCATCACTTGATTGTGAAGGCGAAAACAGCAGGACAGAACAACTGGTGAGTTCCTGCATCTCACCAGAGCGACTTGTTTAATTGGAGCAGTCTGAGGTGGACTCTTGTTCCCATCAATCACGCCACCTCAGTGGAGTTTTGGAAGGGTTTCAACAAACAAAAAGGACAGGGGAAAAATGTTTTGGCAAGAAAACTGCAATTAAATGTTTACCTGAAAGTGCATTAAGAGATCCAGCCTGCCACTCCAAAGTTATTTTCTTCAGGTCGAACCTGAGGCGTGTGAAACAGCAGGCGGCAGAGTCGGTGCTTGTGATGGAGTGGGGGGTTTATCATCTGTAAAGGAGGAATGTGGGGCTGTCTTGCTGGGGCAGGGTATTCCATTTCACACTTGGGTAAAAAGAAAAGAAGGTCAGGAGGAGAGGGAAGGGGCTTGGCGGAGCTGGGTCTCTATCTCAGATGTTTCTATAGACCCCAGAAACCCCCGAAAAGCCAAACCCTCTCGAAGTAAAACAGCTGATAGACGCAAAGAAAGGCCTCATGATCAAAGCATCTCTTTAAAAGGTAATCAACCACAATAAAAACAACAAATCAGTCCAAAAAACAGTGATAATTTATGCTCAGTAACAGAGGATCAACTGTGCTCCACGAGGTGATCTACTCTATTTGGTAAGTTTTAGGAAGTTTAGATTTGTGTTAAAAATGCACAAGTTCTTCCATTTTTCTCCATAAAGTTTTGTGACATTTGGCTTGTAATAATTTCATTTATTGATTTATGTTTATTTAATAGACACAGCATCCCAGCTCTCGTATATCTTCAAAATGAGTACTTTTCGAAGCTCTTGCTATGGGATAACAGTGAAGATGAAGATGCCCTGCAGAAAGAAGGTGGTTGCATTCACAGCAAAAAAAAAAAAATCATCTCCGAACCTGAAATAAAATAAACTAAACCAATACCACCCTGGCTGAATACGGTACTGCATTTCCGTGTTTGATGGTTTTGAGTTTGAAGATCTGAAGGTGGAAGTGCTGAGTGTGGAGTTTGTTTCCTGTGTGAGTGATCAAACGTTAGGTTTCCTCCTGTTCGCAGAGTTTAGCGTGACTCTTGTAGGTGTGTGCGTTTGGTTGTAGGTGTGTAAAGTATTAGGTTATCTTCTGATTCACTGATGTCTCCTGATCCTCTGCACCTCGACATGCCCACT
>JAOWBL010000003.1:10287135-10307781 GCA_028564865.1 Zenarchopterus dispar | reverse complement strand
AGCAGCCAGAAATCTGGAAGGACTGTAGCATCCATCAAGCAATTTGTGCTTGTTCCAGTTAAGAAAAAAAAAAAAAATCATGATCAAATCAAAGATAGAAAATTCCAACACTTACTCACCAAACATGACTTTGAGTTCATGCTTGCTTTCATACCATCATATGGTCACATCTTGACTGGTGTAATTCACTTTATTCAGGGTGAATCCAAACAGGACTTTAATGCCAGCAGTTTAAAAAAAACAGTGTTTCCTCTATTTCTTAGATATTCAAAAAGGAAAAGAGCACATTAGTCTTGCTTTGGTCTTTCTTCCCTGGTGAACAGTCATCTTTACTCTTGACTCAGCTGATAACATTTAAAGTCCATCATGGCACGGCTCCAGGCTGTTTTGTTGGATTGTAACAGCTCTACGATGCACAAAGCAGCCTCTATCTGTCCTAAATGGCTGTAAAACACCAAGATGATGATTTTGTTCTTGTCTTTTTAGCACGTCCCGCATTACTGCATCAGTTTCACAGACTCGCCATCTGGTCTGTCAGTGAGAGACAGTCTAACCTGACCGGCTCTTCAGCATAATGAATGAGCTCAAACAGACATTTCAATATTAACAAAACTTCAGCTGTTTGTTTTTTTTATATTCTTGATGCATGAAGTTTAAAATCAAAAGCTTAAGTGTTATATGATGTGTTAGTTTATGAAATGAAAAGTCATCATCCTGACTGAAGGAAGACCGTACTGAATGCTACAAACTGAACTGATAATGAGCTAACCATGCAGACGGTGTTTTGTTCATTTATTTACTTATTTATTTTTGCTCTTTCATCATCTGTTGTATCCTCTTCCTAAAGAGTGGGACAGTTTACATCTTTGCAGAGTGTTCAAGTGGTACTTTTTATTCCTGACGCAGGTGATGTGAGGAGATGCACCAGGAAACTTATAATTTCTGTTTCTTTCATGCATCGGTGCCTTAAGACCTTTCTCAAAGACAGACCGAGCGTTTTTATGTTGCTCTGCAGCGTGCCAAAGGATGATTGATCCCTTAAATGTGGTACATTTGGTTAGAGTGAGTGCTCCATCCCGTGTTCAGACATGTCACGATTCCTGGTCTCTGGCTGGCTGCAAGAGGGGGATCGTGTTTTGGGTATGAAGGTGCTACTCATGTATGTGGAGGAGGGTGTAGTCCATAGTGACAGTCATTTATCAACATGGAGGTGTAATCCAGAAATTCAAAGTTGTGAGGAGTCTGCATCTTTACAAAAATACAAAAAACACAACCCAAAGTCAGTCGTGTTGCCATCATACTTTTCTATGCTTTTCTCCATGCTAATTCATTAAGATTGCATGCTTTTAAGGCAACAAACGGATGTTTAATGGTACAACATTAAACTGCAACTGTCTCCGAGCACGACTGAGACGGGAGTAATGTGAGTACGGGCCGGGGGAGAATCAGGAGGGAGGGTCAGGCCAACTTGGCTAGTATGAATACACACTCACTCCTTAACTCTGCATCTCAGTGGCTTTTTTTTTTGTCTTTTGTCTTTTGCTTGCACCAAATTCTGTTATTGTTTTCTATATAATTATTGTATTTTATTCATCTGTGCAAAAATGAAATTACTATCATTATAATAGCTGTAAGTGGCATTTCACTTATTAAAATATTGCTATTCACAGCTGAAAGCACACGACCTGCTGGCACGTTACTTATATACCGGAGGACATTAATGTGCTGGTGTTTTACATCTTCTATACGTTTTGCCCTAGAGAGCAATGACAGAATTTCAGTTTCAAAAAACAACCCACCATTAATTGTTTTTACCCTAAGAGACACAATACAAGAGCAGCTTGACTTGAGAGGCGTTCTGTGTTGTAACACAGAGTTGTTTACAAAGGTAAAGTTAATAATTAGATCTGGCATGAATACAAAATTCAAGTCTCATTTACATAAATGGGAGAATCCACTAAGTCATTGCAAAGTTAAAATGTATTACCTCCTAAAATCTGACATGGTTTTACCTTGCAACTTTAAAATGACTTAGTTGTGCCAGGGAGAAACAATGACCACCCAACTTCCCTTTATTTATCTCTATGTCTGCGAGGTGAAAACTATGCGATAAATTTGTCACACGCTCTCAGAGGTTAGGCATGACTGCTTATCTGGCTTGCTTGTGGTACTGGCCATGATGCTCAAATGATATGGTCAGACAACCGGTGATAAAAAAAGACAGGCAGAGGCAAACAAGGAGACACAAATAGAGAGGGGAGGCCCATTTCCTGAGAGCAATATTGATCAGATCTCTTCTTTCCGCTTTTTTTTTTTTTGGTCCTTTCTCAAGTAGTTATCTGAAGAAAGTGCAAGAGAAACGAGACACAGATACTGGCATGACTGCGCCACAAGACAATCCTTTTCACTGGGTTTATATTTCGGTGCTGCAGTAATCGCGAGGTAGGTGGATTCATAATATATCCACGCAACCTCTCAAGTGGTGAGGCTCCAAAGTACTCCATTATAACCACAAATGTACAAGCTGCAGTGAAGCACTTTAGTCAGCAAGTCCTCAAAATGCTCTCTGTCCATCTGAAATGCACTCCCCTTGAGCTTAAGTTTATCACTATCAATCAGAAGCTATTAGCCCTAAAAAAAAAAGAAGAAGCCACAGATGATAGAGCCCTCACTGAAGTGCATCTTAATTGTGCTTCATCCATTCTTCATATCCCCGTGGTACAATGCTGACAGGATCTACAAGCTCATCAAGAGGAAATTAACCAGCTCACCAGGCCATGTTTCATCCAGTGTGGCCAACCAAAGGAATAGGCCAAGCCATCTAACAGATCACATTACAGCACCCAGCCCACTTCCTCACATGCTTTCTGGGAGTCCTTTGGGACATTTATGGGGTGAACGTTTTACTACTGCAGGGACGGCTAATGTACGCTTTCTACTCTCCTTATAGTCACACCCATCACTTAAAAGTGGTCCAGTGCCGTTGGCTGATAAAAGTGAAGTAATCCGTGTACTTATGGTGTCTTTGTAAGTTTTTACTTTTAAAAAAAAAAACTTTCTCCCCAAACAGACCATAACTTGAAGCCATAAGACACAACTAATGCTTTTGTGTAATGCTGGAGTTCACAATTGAGGGCAGCACGTGAATTAACAATTGGTGTATTACAATGTAAGCAAAAACACAAAGAAATTAATTGTACTGGCAAATGTACAGATACGGTTAAACACCGTTTTTCCTCTGTATGCTGTTCCAGCTATGTGGAAACCCTTTTGGACAAGAGGAACTTTTTTACTTTTTAGTTCCTCCAAGTGCTGACTGAATTACCTTTTAAAAAAAACATTTTAAAAATCTAAATTTCAGGAACTGACTGAGCTAAGGGTGATTAAAGTTTGTTAAATTTAATCGGTATTCTTTTACTTGAGCTCTCCTTGTGTAAGGGGAATTATCAGCGATTTCAGTGCTGTGTTTGCTTGATCACATGCCTTGAGCAGAGAAAGTTACCACCACAAAGTTTTCGGTCAAACAATTTTGAACCGAGTATTTCCCAAGGTTACTCTTTAAAAAAATGAAATAGAAGGCAGAGAAGCGAAACAACAAATAAGTCTGCTCTAAATATGCTATTTGACTTGTACGAAGGTATTTTTTACTTTCTCTTGGTGGAATGTACTGAAAAAGAAAGAAAGAATAGAAGGATTGTCCTTCCTGGTTATACTTGATGAGATTTAATATTGCACTCTCTGGAATGTCCCTCGTTTAAAGAAAAAAAAAACTCAAGTCTACACTATGTCAGACTTATCCTTCTTGGCACTACCTTCATTCATCTGCACAGCCTTTGTTTTTGTTGTTTGTTTTTTAAAAGAAAAAACTGAGCCGGTGCCCCGTCCTGCCATAGGCATGCATGCTGCTTACCTGTAAACAATTCATGAGAGCTCTCTTCATATTTCATGGGATTGAAATGGAAGTTTCATGTCAGGTGGGAGCAGAAGTAGAAAAATGAGAGACAAAGCAAATAGAACGATAGCTGGACGCTGAAGACGTGAGGCTGGAAAACGAGAAAGGGATGGAGGAAACGGAGCCTCAGATTTTTTCTCACGTCTCCTCATAGCTCACATCCATCTCAACTCATTCGTTCATTGGCCTAACCTTGACAGAAAGTGAGGCATCTTGGACTCATTGATGCCGTGTAGAAGAAGAAAGATGGGAGAGAAATAACAGCAAGGATGAAACAAAGGCCAAAAAAAAAAAAAAGAGGTGGCAAGAAGGAATAAGAGCGAAGATGGAGAAGGAGAGAGTCACACAATCATGCAGCTCAGCTAATGAATGTACAGCGGCGGGTGGTGGTTCCTCCACAGGGAGCTACCCTCATAACTGACAGGGCCTGGCTGGGTGTAGTAATTGAAAGTAATGATAATTAATATCATCAGCATAATCACCATTCGTTATTACAGGGAGGATGTTTATTGCTTCCTCTAAAAAGGGAGAAATAAAGCACAGTTTGTTCAAAAGAGGGGAATCTCATTAACCTTTTCGCCATCCTAATCTTGTTTAACATTGGGAAAGTGAAAAATGGAAACTGTTTTGCAAGAGTGGCAGTGTTAATATGAATATTGATATTAATAACGATTTTTATGAAATAATATTCCAGTGCTTTTCCTCTCCGTTGAGCTGAGAATTGATGTTAAATCTTGATAAATTGGAAATGATGTCATGGATAACAAGTTGGGATTAACACAGCCAAGATTCCTCGGATCAGAGGAGTTGTGCATTTTTAGATGTAGACAGCCGATAACAATCATACGGAAGAGCATTTGAGAGGCAAATGAAGGTAGTCAAATATAAGAGATAAGCAGAGGGCGATGACCAGGAACAAAGTAGGACCTGGGTTTGTGGGGGTTTCTGGGAGGTGATGCTTCGACCCTACTAATGTTGTCTCAGCGGAGTGGAAAGAAGAATGTTAAACTTTGAGCAGAATAAGCGAATGCATATCATGAATATATTTCCATTTGTTTGAGTCAGATATATTATGTATTACTAGGGAAAACATGGAGGCAGATTAGTAACATTACGGATTCAGTGGAAAGATACAGGCCGAATTGGCAGAGTTAAGCACGAGAGATGACCTCAAGATCCCAACCACTGTATATTTCACCATATTAAAGTAACGCAAACCTTTTTATTGAAGAAGATACCCTCGCGCTACCATAGATATCCCATGGAGACAATGGCTCTTGGGGATGACAAGGTTAAACCCAGCATGCAGAAAAAAACCACCTTTTACCCTTTTTTTTTAAAGAAAAAACTATAGTTATTCAGTTAGCTCAAGTACAATTACATGCCTTTCAGTTGCAAATCAGAGCAGAGCTGCGAATCCGAATAGGCAATCAATTAAGGTTGCTTCCATAAACACAAGCCTCATGTTAAGCCAACCCCAGCCTATTAGGAGAGGGACATATGTAGCTAAATTACAGCATGCACCAAGGGGATATGCAAATGTGTGGGACCTCCTGTGTGACTTACCTTCTTTTTTTTTTTTTTTTTTATCATGCAAACCATGTTGGTGTGATAAGCTGAGTACGAAAAAGCAGAGGGATATTGGCTCAGTGTGTGTAAGTGAATGGGTTTCTTTTGAGAGGAGGTTATCAAATGCTTTCCTAATATTACCAACACTTCAGCTCTGGTAATACCAAAGGATTAATTAAATAGTTCTGATAGCAGCATCTGAATTATGGCAAGCTTAAAATGGACACTGGGAGGAAATTATTCAATAGTTTAATTGTCCAGCCTTTTGTTCAGTTTACAGATGTATATTATTTGCAGGAATATATATTTTTAAACAAAGTGATGCAAAAAAAAAAAGAAGTCAAAGTAATCATAATTTTCCTTCATTCTTGTTGTGTTCATGATTTGCTAGTAGTTTGTTTTGCACAGAAGTGCTTTGTACTACACTTTGGATATCACATCTTCTCTTGATGCAGTTGCGTAATTAGATATAGATTAGTATTGATTCACAATAATTCCAGGGATAAAGGGGAAACTCAGAAGTAGCTGCTTTTTCTCAGTTTTCCCCCTCCACAAGTCTCTGATTTTTTTCTACCTCTGTCTTTAACAGCCTCTGTTTTCAACATCGCTACCACAAACCCTCTCTGCGTCTTTCCTTCTCGCTCATTTTTCCTGCGAGCTCCAACCCTCTCATTCCCTCTTGTCTCAGACCACCCAGACAGCCATCTCTGTGTGCTCCAGCTGTTCCCCTGCTGTGGCTTGAGTTTGTGTTACTTTGTTTCCGCATGGCTACGATTGAGGCAGGCCCCCCACCACAGCCCATCCTAACCCCATTTCTTTCTCTCCTGTGCCGTCCTTACCCATGTGTTTTTCCTCTAAAAGAATCAGAGAGGGCTGGGCTTTTGTATCCAGCGCAGGTGTCCTGAGTGGGTGAAAACGGGTGCAGAGGCGGTGGCTGCCTAGCATCGGGGGGTGAGTTAATTCAGCATAGGACCCCCCCCCCACCTGTGGCAGGTCTTGACCCACATGAGTCAGCCAGTCATTTCAGGACTATGGAGCCTTTGTGGCTGATCATTATTATTCTTTGTGTGGCCACATTCACACAAGAGACACGGTTAGGTATCAACCCCGTACTCCAGTCCACGCTGGTTTCAGGTGACGGTAGGGTATAAGAACGCTGAATGAGTTGGGAACTGGATTAATATATCCTATAAGTGAAATCTCCATTCTGTTAAATATACAATTAAAGCAACACAAAACAGGGTTATTTTATTTTTTCACATTAAAATTTCACTTTTGGTTATATTTGAAGGAATATTGGCTTATTGTCAGGAAACTCTTGTCATCTCAAATCCATACTATTGGTAAAACCACGCAAAGTAACTTTGAACTTGTCTCTTGTCAGCAGCTGTATATCACTTTAGGGCATTATGTCAACCATCGACCACGAAGAAATTTGTTCTTACAGCTACAAGGGACACAGAGACAAATGATAGACAAAAGAGAGATAACTGAGCAAAAGTCTAACTAGTAAATTTTGGACAGTGTCATAAAAGAAACTGAACTTCCACACCTATAGGGGGACCCTCTGAGCTAAATATACGTTGTCACTCAACTGTAGGTCAACTCATAGGCTGTACATAACAATCGACAAAACCTGTTGGTTTCTGAAGCCTAGTTTTGAAGCCCGTTTTTCTTCTTGAGGGGTGCAGCCATGTTGCTTCAGAAGTCGACAGGAACACGCCCACCGCATGTCAATCAAAGTTAGCGTTGCTCCCAGCTGCTTTAGTTTGACCCCACTAAACTATCTGCAGCGCTGCCGTCAGACATTTACAGTGGGGTATACTTCTAAACAAGGCGAAATAAAAAATGACGTGTTTAGCCTACGCTGGGTTAATACAAATGGGTGGTTGCTTCACTAAGCGTTAGCATGATGAATGAGGAAGTGATAACGGAAGTTAGATGGTTGGTGCTTGGGTCAGCCAAACACAACCATCTAACTTCCAGGTTGAGGCTCGTGTGAAACTAAGATTTGCTGCAGTTCCTCAACTGACCAGTAGAGGCTGGCCCTAAAAATCGAGTCAATCTCCATTGACTCGCATGTTAAAATGTACAACTTTAGAGCAGAAATAAACATATTTACAACCTGATTCAAAAAATTGTGTAATTTCATATCCATGGCAGGTGTGAAAGGGGTGATTTTTTTTTTTTTTGGACCACGTGGAAGAAGAATTTATATAAAGCAATAAATTTATTTGTGATATGATTGATTGACAGTTGGCTCAGGCCATTGCTCCATGCTTAGCGGAGCAACCAGGTGTTTTTACAAACCCAATATTAGCTAAATGTGACATTAATTTTTTATTTCACTGCCAACAAGATGCTAAATGGTATATTCTGTTGTAAAAGTCCGCGAGCAGCTCTGGAGATATTTCGGCAGAGATTTCTCGAAGAAGCTGGTAAGCAAAGCTAAGTTTGATTGACACTGACATTGTCTTGGATGTTTTTATGTCTCAGGGAGTGCAAGCTGAATTTTGCTGTATTGTTGTTTGAGGCTCTACTACTAGAAAAACAGCCGTAGAAAATGTTCAGATGGGGTCGTATGAAAAAACGTTAATCCAAGAAGACAAATGACACCATGACATCCAGGTGACTACAATAATGTTTTGTATCCAGCATCCACGATAATGTTTTGTCATGCACGATTACATTTCAGTTGTCTAGAGATGTGGATGAGATTAAATGCATCAAGGACAAGTGTACAAGTCTGACACCTGCGATTCCTGAACCTTCAGGTGACACTGCAGCAGGAACAATCACTGATACAATCAGATATGCAACATCTCTGGGCTCGGAGGCATCTGGGAATGGCCATCACACAGCCAAATTAAAATCCCAATTCTTTTTTGGTAGATACAGATTTTCTATACTCTAGACCAATGATGAAAAGGACCATCAAGAGGGTTTTCAGTGACAAGCCCAAATGCCAGGATCTGTGATGACATGGGGTTATGCAAGTGCTCTTCGCAGATCTCACTTATCTGACTATTTTCAATATCACTCCATAATTTAGGGTTGTAGATTTTTCTGAATGAACTCTGATGAGTGTTTGAGAAGATAAATCTGCATCAAGGTGCGAGCTTTAACACATGGTTCACGGGTACTTCTAAGTGAGGCTGGCGAGGCACACCATCTTGATTTTTAAAGACTAAACAAATAAAAGACGCTTACCCACTCTAAACTGTTTTTGAAACCCAATTTATCTTGAAGTCAGCAGTTTACCAGGTTAAACTCATCTGGGATTGCAGTTTCGAGGTGAGCCTGGGAAGATCCGCCTCATTAGTGAAGCACAACAACAGCCCCAGGGGGTAGAAATAAAGGCAGGTCATTCCTGGGCTTTGTGCCTCAGACAGTTTTGCATTTAGCTTCCAGATGGGTCATCTTAGGGGGCAGAGAAGAGCACGCCCTGAGGACAACTCCATCCTGAACCCTGAGGGCGTAGATATCCATCCTGTTGATCCTGTCGTGCTGCACCGCAGCGCAGGAACTTGAGATTTTCTATGTGAGAAAGGAATCAGGTAAAAAAAAAAAACTGTCAGAGAGGTTTTGTGTGACTTGCAGAAATTACTAAATGTTCAGCCAAGCTTCTGTCAGTTTCCGTCTCATCCTCAGCATTTCCCAAACCTGATACGAGTCCACCCAGCTGGTGCCTGTTTTGTTGCAGCCGGGGATTTCTCATGCTGAAGGTGTCCAATTATCCATGGTAGCTGAGTGGGGATTCTCAAAGTCCCTTCAGGAGGGGAGGTGCGTGTCGGAGGGGCTGTTGAAAAATAAATTGTGTTTGTGATCCCGACAAGTCCCTGAACAGTGCAGACAGAGAGGCGGGGGTGGGTGTGGAGAAGGTTAACCTCACTTTAATGAGTACTTATAAGATTCAAATTCAAGCGGGAGTAATTTAAAGCCACCATAACCCCCAAGCTTGTGTACCATCAGCAGCAGCAGGGCAAACAACTGCTAAATTCCCCCTTCCAGAGAAGAGCATACAGCTCTGTAACCTCGAGCAAATATCTGACACTGGGAGCGATATCTTCATGGTGTTTCTTCGTGGGTGTTATTTTAAATCGGTTGTATGCCTACGTTGAACTTTCGATGAGGATCTAAATATAAAATAATCTGAATTTGAATGAACAAGTGCACTTTTCTATCACAGCAACACCTTCCTCCACTTGTGTATACTTCATAGTATTTTAAAGCAAATCCCATTGTTTGGAGGTTGAAGATGTGAAAATAAAGTCTTATGAGCTGGATTGTCACAGCTTGGAAAGAGTGTGTTTGTGTGTGCGCGAGGGAGTGAAGTGGGATTGGGGTTGGCATTTATCTATAGTTTATGAAGGTAACGCTGCAAACATGTCATGGAAAAGGATTTCTTGCATTTACAGCATGCAGAGCAAGGCACATAAGGCTCTTTTTTTAAAATATCAATATCTATTTTATTCAAACCTGTCCACCACATCAATGAGCAAATGAAAAGTAACACAAGCATGAACAGAAAAGGCTATATAGCATCAAAAGCCCAAGCCAAAAAAAAGGCTACAAATAGCCATATACTATGTTATTAGTTTTCAACATGAGCAGAACTGCAAAATAATGACATTGCAAAGTTGTTTCCAGTGACAGAGAAGTATACATGTACCTGCGCTGCAGAAACTAGAAAATACTTTTTTGTGGTGACTGGGCTGCATCAAAAGTGATGTTAGTGAAAGTACGTAAATCTCTACAAGCATATGTAAAATCTATCAAAACCCAGGGAAGTAAAACATCAGAGCTCCTTATAATAGACAAACTGAGTCTGTGTAGTTCTGTTTGTGTTTAAACGGTCAGTCGGTGGTGAGACCAAGATTATAGGATGAACACTGACATGAGATCACCTCAAGTACCAGCATAAGTCACGTCCAGTTTCTGACCTCACACTTTACAGTTTCACTGTTCTTCCTTTTTAAACGCACTATTATAGGAATCTTTTTATACCAAGGCAACAGCCAGTCTTATTATCTATTGTTAGATTTTAAAACCTACAGGTCTAAGTACATCTCCCACACTGGTAGATTTGACTTCTTTTAACCCACTATTCATGACAGTAATGGAAAAAAAGTTCTAGAGCAAAACATGTTCTTTAAAAAGTGATCTTTTCATATTTAATTAACTTACTCTTTAGTATCATTTCAATAATTAAAAAAGATAAAATTATGACTTAGATAGTGGTACATAATGCGTACAATATATTCCTGATGAGATCTTTCGTTCGATCACTTCCTCTTTTTCTTTTATATGTAATATTCAATACTCTGAGTGCTCGTATCACTTAGAGATTTAATAGCATCCTTTAAAAGGAGTGAATTGTATGAGCCACGATTTTACTACTTCCTTATCCACCCACCCCCTGCCAACACAGTGACTCGCTTGTTGCTGTCCCACAGAATCACGCAGAGCTAGTTAAATCCAAGCCTCACCACACGCACATACTTCCTAACCCATCTCACTGAACAATAAACATTCATTTTATGAACCCTGTTTACAATAAGTGAAAAAGAACTACGGGGACCATATGCCAGCTCCATTTAAGATTTACTGTCTGTTTTCTGCAATGCACATATTAAAAATGTTTGAACTTCTGTGAACAAGAAGATTGTCACTGAATACAAGATTAAGTGTTAGTGGTGTCTGAGTTATTTCAGCCTTTCTGCCAAGTATACCTTTTTAAAGACATAAACTGCTTAGCAAGGATTTGAACTGCTTGATCCGGTGCCAGAATGACAAAAAATGTCCTTTAAAAGATTCAATAAGGTAATAAAACCCGAAAAGAGATGAAAACACCAGGACATTCTCAAAGTAAATTCAAAAGGAACTTCAAAACCTGTGCCAGGGAAACTAAACAAAAGGTGACATGGCTCAGTGTTTTCGTTTCTTTATTTCATTGTTCCTCCTTTTATTTTCAGCAGATGTGATTACAATGGCTTGATTTTTCCTTTCATTGGAAGGAGCCTCCTTTGGGTTTATTTCCACGGTGTGTACAATATTTAACCATTCAATCTTTCAACGTTAATTTGGGATTTGTTGCTACCACCCCACCCTCTCTCCAGCACACACACGCACACACACACACACACAAACACACCCCGACTCCCCCTTTTCTTGGCTATCGGACATCAATCTAGCCAGCACCGTCTGCTAAGCCTCACTGGGCAATTAACCACATTGAGAGTGAAAGCTCTAATCAATCCCTGGCCTTCTCCATCACACACACATATGCGCATGCAGAGGCACACACACTCCTCAATTGGTATAAATGATTCTGCCATTTATGTAGTCCAAACAGCACTTTTGAGAAGGGCTGTCTCTTTTAAGACACAGAGACAAACACACATACAAATCATACAAATACACTCTTTGTTTCTTCTTCTTTTACACGCCTAAATTATTCACATAAACCAAATGGTCAGCTGAATGCTTTGTTGCTTTTGACCAACAAGTTTAGAGCTGCCGAGAAGCTGTCATGCACTTCCTTTATCTATCTTTGTTTCCACCATTATCTGACATGCTTTTGCCTTTAGTGCAACAGATTTACAATTACAGGAACAGTTCGCCCTTAAGCATTTTTAATTTTAATTTGGAACTAGAGATCAGTTGAAGGGTACTACAAACAAGATCTGATGTTTAACAAATCTGCATAAGGGGTAATCGGGCTAAAGATGGCCCTAAGTCCTTGCATAGCCTCTGCCTCTGCACAGTGTGGGTTAAATGTGAGCTGTGATGGTGGGGGCTGCTGGAAAACTCAGGCATCCCTCCACAGCTTGTCTCATTGATTCATGCGGGCCTAAATGTCAGCACTAGCGGGGCAGAAGACCGTGGTGAACCTCCTGAGAGCGCAGGGTGATGAGGGCTAAAGACGGTGAGTTCCACAGCCTCAGCTCAAAATAGCACCATTGACTCAGACATCGTTGGAGGAAGGACAAGACATCATTAACAGATTTCAGATATTTTGTGACACATAATCACAGATTCAATTGAAGATTAAATGGTATTATGTTTATTTAAATATGCATCAAACTCTCATTTTTCACACTCAGAATTCCCCACTCCATGTTATCTCTTCTTTTCTACTGGTCTTACAGTGTCTGCTGCTTTTCTATTATTCGCATACTATATAAATATCATGTCATTTGCAAGCTAAGCTTGGAATTATTGACCCATGAACTATTGATTTGACGTCTTTGTTAATGCGTTCGTGGGTAAGTTCAGCACTTTGATCATTTGGTACGTTTTGTTACATCTACATCAAACGGAGACGAGGAATCGATAGCCCCTCCTTGTAACATGAATAAAAATGAAATCAGTCTGATTACATGGATGGAGGTGATTGATTATAGGCCATTCGACAGGGATTCTGAGAGATGTGAAGAGTCTTTTTTTCATTTCTCATTTTCTCTTCTTTTTTTTTTACAATTTCCTTTACACTGGTTTAAGAGCAAGGTAATGCAAGTAAATGAGTTTAAAAATGAAATCTAAAAAAAAAAAAGGTCCTGGTTGTGGTTGTGGGTTTGAATTTTGTGTGTTGATGTGGATCTTAACAAGATCACCCCTGGCTTTGACACAGGTGCTGTGAAATTTTATAACAGATCTTACCTTTTACAAACATCTGCTTACAATAATGCCTTTCTTTGTTATTGTTAAAGTTGATCACCATGACATCTTAATGCCTGTTGCAATTAAACCTTCACTCTCTGTACACAATTCGCCATTTCACCAACCGCAAGGATGTAAAGACCTGACAGTTAACCTAAACTTTTTAACCTTTTTAGACTTCATCATATAACATAAAGTGCAACCACTGTAACTTTAAACAAAACTGTGGATGTTTTTCATTTAGCTAATGTGTAGGTATCTAACAATATAAATCAAAGCTGAAATTAGTCCAAATTCCAAATTAGTCCAGCTAATATAAGGCTAATTAAAACATAATTGCCTAGCTAAGGAAACCAACAGACTGATCAAATGTTATGGCCAAGACCTGTCGGATTGAGGAAGATCCACTGAGGAAGCTAAGGAGGAGTAAAACATACTGTATGGAGGTGTAAATCTAAATTTCTTCTCTGAATTGTCATGGAGAACATGAGATCATTGTCACATGAAACAGGAGAGCTTGGAGCACTGATGAAGACAAATCAGCACTTTCACCAACTAATATGGATGAGCCAATGGCTGTTGAGCATCAGCTACACAAGGACCAGAACTTGGACATCTGTAGCTTTCAGTTCCATAGAAAACCACTGGAAAATCCTGAAATGTCATGTTTTATAGAGTTCATATCAGTAAAAAATTAAACATGGTTTGGTCCTAAACTCAAACAAAACAAGGCTAAATGTCTCTTTTGAATCACACTGAGAATTTAACATCCAGAAGATCAACAAGGACATCTATTTATTCTGATGAAAACAAAGCAACAATACTTTTGACTCTGCTACCATTACCTAAAGTTATTTTATTGCAATTATTGTATAGTAACACAGCCTTTGCTCATGTTAGATAAGTTATCTTATCCACTACAGTTAGCTTATCTGGGACAATTAGCTAACAATAATCGCTATATACATCCTGAGTTTACCTCAGCTTATGGAGTTACCAACCACCTGATGCAAAGCTATAACTTTAAATATAGTGCTAAGCAGCTAGCACTATTGTATCTTAAAAACTTCAGATCCAGCACCAGATAGCTAACAGTATATCTGAAGTTATGTAGTATAACCTCAGATCTACTACGTGCTGTGTAGCATTAGATGTGAAGTTCTGTAAGCTCAGTAGATCTGATATTATGACTTTCCAAATTAATATTAAACTGATTTAATCTTACCCAGGGGTGCATGACCAGTGTTGAGCCTGTATGTTGTCATTTGTGATTGTGACATTGTAAGATGAAGCTTCTTCAGCTTGCACTATGAACCCTTCCCTCTAATTGAGCCTTATCACTGACTGTATCTATTTTTAGATTTAGCACATATCCCTCCATAGCACATTTAAGTCTTCTTAAAATGCTCCTCGACAAAAGGTGACCCTTTTATGTCCAGAACTGGTCTAAAACATCTTGCCTCAGAGTTTTCACACAGGCTGTTGCCATTGTAAAACTGTAAACAAGGCTGATACGAGTTAGCCACAGTTAGTTGGGTAATAGGTAAATTCTAAAATCACTACAGTTTATAAAATTCAAGCCATTTAATGTTTAACTACACAATTAAGGTTACAGAAATGTGATCAAGAGCCATTAATTTAACTTTTATACTGAGGCCTACGCAGGAAGCAAGAAATTAATGAGGACACTCTTGTAGAAAAGATTTGTAATTTCAGTGAGCCCTTTCCTGGTTAAATAAATGTAATACTACTACTACGACAAAACTATGAAAACTACAACAACTACTACTACCACTAATAATGATAATAAAACAGAACAGTTCCTGAACTGACCACTAGGGGTTGTATTCAAAAGTGAGTCAATCTCTACTGACTCCCATGTTAAAATGCCCGACTTTGCAGCAGAAATAACCATATTTACATTCTGGTTCAGATATTGATTTTGGTCTCCAGAGCAAGATTTCACATCCATGACAACTGTGAATCAAGTTGATTTTTTTTGTACCACTCATGTGAATTTATATAAAGCAATACATTGATAGATAATACGAGGTGTAGTCTTTTGATTGGCACTTGGCTTAGCCAGTAGCCAGTCATCATCACTTCCTAACAAGTGCCAACAATCTAACTTCCAGACTGAAGACTATGCAGAACTAGAAAACATTGCAATTCATCACCTGACCACTGAAGGTGGGCTCCAAAAGTGAGTCAATCTCCACTAACTCCCATGTTAAAACGTTTAACTTTGCGGCAGAAATAAACTAATTCACAGCTTAGTTCAGAAATGTTGGTCTATGTTGCTTGATGTCATATCTGTGTCAACTCTGAGGGCGGTAAATTTTTTTGTACGCCAGGGGAATTTATATAAAGCAATACATTCATTTCTAGTGTTGAAGGTCAACATCACTGCCTTATGTCTCTTCAGCTCTGACTGTTTCAGCTCTTTCACACTAACCTACCTTATATATACATTATATATATATGTATACATTATATTATATATATATATATATATATATATATATATATATACATACATACATATACATATATATATATATATATATATATATATATATATATATATATGAAAGGGGGGCAGTTAATATGAGGAAGAAGGTAAGCTGGTGGCTACAGCTAACTTTGATTGACATAAGGTGGACACGATCCCATTGACTTCTTGGACAATATGCCCCTGCAGAGTACAAGGAAAAAAAGGCTTCAAAAATGTTCTTTAGAAAACCTGAGTCTATGCTTCCTCATCAGTAATGCTATGAAGCTTAGCGATGCAATTAGCAGCTTGTACTAACTTAGAGTCAGCTAAATGCAGAGGTCATTTCTGATTTTGCCTTTGAAATAACATCCAAAACTGGACGTTCCACCGCAAATATTCACCAGCATCTCCACAGCTCCTCCAGCATGGATCAACTGATGGAGCTTGTAGCCACTGCTAACTTTGATTGACGGGACCTCTTTGTTCCACCCATTTACAACATCCCACTAAGGCTTCAAAAACTGTTGGTGACATCACCTATATCTGTGCCGCAATTTTACAGGCTGTGGGTGTGATGAGGTTTGGGGGTTGGGGACAGTTATTTACATAAAAATGCAGGCACTCCTATTTTTTCCCCCCTTCCTTTTGAGACTCCTCTTCCTCATTTAAAAGTATAGGGAAAAAAGGAAATATAAACATAGTAGATAGTTACTTGTAATGCTGGGAAATAGTAGGCTAACAATAGGTTTGATATAGAAATTGTAGTCTAAGTAGAGATAATTTTAGGATAGGAATACAAGAGTTTTAAGATAATCGGACATTTCAAGCTCACCTTGACTCTTATCTCCTTGAAACTACCCTGCAGCATTGAACCTCCAAAACAAAAGCTGGGGAGGGGGGGTGGTGGTTAAAATACAGCATCTAAGGGAAATGTTTCCAGTTGCAATAACCAAACTTACACAGCACAAGTCGATTAAAATCCGCACTGGACGGCGTGTCGTTTCTCCGGAGGGCAGTCTTAATGGGAGTTTGAAGTTGCCGCTGAATGGAGGAGGACGTGATAGGCTGAGGCCGAGGCTCCGGGAGAAAGGAGCAGCTCTCAGTTAGCCGAGCAGTACCGCTGGAGAGCATGCACGACGACGACCGCAAGCTCCAGCCCGAAAGACCTAACACCTAAGCCCTTTTCTTTTTTTTTTTTTTTTTTTTAGTTTTTTAATTTTATTTATTACTTTTCTCGCCGTAGCTTCGCCTCAAAAACAAGATGTGACTCGTTGACTCAACCACATTCATGCATTTGAAAAGAGCCGGGAGTGATTGCGCAGAGACGGAGAAGCCGAGGTTGTTCGAGCGAATGGAACTTATTGTTGTGCATTTGTTTTGACTATGTTACCCCCAAGTAAGTTTGGGTCCAGTCCGTCTCTGTTCGTCGTCGACCCTTGAATTTGTGGGATTTATATCCGACTGCTTTAAGGGAAAACACCGAAGGAGGATTCTGCTAAAGCCAGTGAGCTTTTCCTATAGAGCCGGGGATTTAAATCGTCAAATCGGTGGAGCTCCGGGAAAGGCGAGAGTCAAAGAAAGAAATTCATGTGGCCATTCTCTTTTTATAGCCAAACATTTTTGGGGATTGCATAATGAGCAAGGAAAGACCTAAGCGAAATATCATTCAAAAGAAATATGTAAGTATCAACCTTATCCGCCTGAAATGTTCGCAAAATGCAGCTGCTCTATTCAAGTTTACCTGGCTCGCGTCGATGAAAATACATAAACTTTGATCGTGGATTGTGAAGGTTACCACTGGGCAGCCTGCCCACCTTTTGGGTTAGTTATGCTTTTAAATGTCACGGTACTCGGTTGTCTTCGTGTTTTAACAATGACATTGTAGAAATTTAAAGAGCCAGCTCTGTTTATTCGGCGTCCGCGTTATCAAACGTTTCTTTCGACATCAGACATGTTGGAGGCTATTTGAACGTCGGCTGCTTTTTTTATGGGATTGTTTCGAGTCGTTTAAGGCGACACAGAGGGATGCAGAATGTGTTTTGGCTGTGTTCAAAGAGTACACGATGTTTCAAATCCAATGGTTTTACCCAGACGTTTTCAGAAAGGGCTTTTGTTCCGAGTCTGGTTTCCACCGTGAAGACGAGCCTGTCGGCCATAGCTCGACTTCCATTTCGTCCCATGCTGAGCGTTTCATCTCGGCTTTAAAACGAGCTGTAGTAGTGGTGGTGGTGGTGGGGGACACGTTGACTAAATAAAATAATTACCACGCGGGGAAAGTATGGCAGGACTTGGTGTTTCTGATGGCGTACGTATATGTGTTCCCCCCCCACCACCACCACCTCGTACAGCAAACCGACGACTGTTGTGGCTCTTTAATTTTCTCCGTAAAGAGTGAGGCTGAGCAGGAGGAAAAGGGGGTCATGCGATTCCGCACATTCATTCAATTTCCATCACTTTAAACTAACGTACGACGCTTTTTTTTTTTTTTTTTTTGGTGGGGGTTCGTTAACGTGTGCTTCTTTCCTGGCGTGTTTTATCCTCCCCGAGACGTAGAGTCCTCCGAGCCGGCGGTTATTTCGCAGGTCTCCGTGTGACCTCTGAAGGAGCAGATATTGCAGCAGCTCGCGGAGGGACAACTCCATTTTTGCAGCAACCGCCGGGCTTTAGCTCGCTAACGGTTGAGGGGGTACCGTCCTCGTGCCTCGTTAATATTCAGACTAAACGGCACATTGTTTGGTCTCGGTGTGTGAGCACAGTGTTCCTAAACGAGCCGGTCTTTTTTTTTTTTTTTTTTTTTTTTAAAGAGGCTGTGTGTTCAGTCGCATTGCAGAGGTTTATGTATGGAGCGACCATTTTCTTTCTGCGAGTACCGCTGATGAATTTCAGAGGAAGGGGGCTCTGAAACGGAGTATTTCGGCCTCGGGTTAGCTTTTAACTAGTCCCCCCTTTTGGCTCCAGTTGAGCTAGTAATCGTCCTCTTTCACGACGGAGACAAAAGCCTTTTTTTTTTTTTTTTTTTTAATGTGTCAAAACGTGCACGGCTTTAAGATATCGCCTGACTTCGTCACCACGTATCGCTTTTTTTTTTCCCTTCTCGGTTCCACGCAGACCGAGCCTCCTCGAGTGGAGATTTAAACTTTATTGCACTTCTGTGATGTACCGATAGTTGCTTTTGAAATGTCGTCACACGCCGAATCCACGCAATTTAACGTTTAACTGCACGAGACATCTCGTGCTGGCGACCCCCACCTCCATTAAAAAAAAACAAAAAAAAAACACGCGGAGTTGCTGTGAAAAAGTGTTTTCCTCTGCAATAACACAGTTTACTCATGTTGTGTTCAACCAAAATTATTGCAAAACCCTGAAACAGGTTTTTTTTTGTGACCAACTGAACCGACTTGATAAAGAAGTTTATTTCCATCTCTTCTGAAGAATATCTTGATTAAGCCACAGGCTTTTCTGGTTCTCCTTTTTTTTTCTTCTTCTTGCAAAGATGACGACAGCCCCAGTTGTAGTATTTTTCTAAATGTTTCATCATATCTTTGCCATTTCTTCTTTTCGACTTTCCCAAGAAAACAGAGTGAACATATAGGAACAAGAATGTTGAATTGAACCACTTTTGAATGAGTTTTTAATAGTCCAGGTCAAGTTGTGAACTTGTAGGCCATTTCTTCAAAAGGATTTCAGTCTAGCACAGCTGCATGACCTCCCTTATGGCCAGCAGATGTTTTCGTTACTGTTCAGTACATCAATGTCAGAAATTCAATGTGCTGATGTGTCTGCCTTAATTTATTTGAAAGCAGCACATTTTGGCAGGATGGTGTTCTCCCTGTGACCGTGAGCGTGTAATTTCAGTTGCCTGCGCCATATCTTTCTGCTGATTGAAACAAGACTGGTTATAGTATTGTAAGGGCAAGTTTTTAACTGAATCACTCAGCAAGTTCCTCTTGGATTGAGGAAATGGATTTTGCCATAGAAGTAGTGACTCACTCAGACATCAGTCTAAATTTAAAATTGAGCCACTATTCAGTGATCAGCGTCGTCATCCTTCCTAGAACTTGAAGGGCTTTGTTTTATTTTATTCTGGTCTATTCATAACTTGTGTTATTAGAGCTGCAGACAGAAACGGTGTAGTTGTGTGCTCGATTGCAGGAAGCATGTTTTCCTCCTGCGCATGTGTGTCACATCTGTCATGTGTTTTCGGCAGCTGCGGTTGATGCATTGTGTCTGTGCCAGACAAAAATAGGCTCAAAATGGACACTTTTTTTTCCCTCACAACAACGTTGAGGAGTCCAGATCCTTAAGTCCGCCTCCAGGCTTTGAGGCAGGGCTCATGGTCTTTAGTGACCCCTCACCCCCTCCTCTACCTCCCCTAATTAGCGTAAGACAATTAGACATGCTTGGCTTAACCATTTCCCCTGAAACATAAGTGTGAGTTGTTACCCCTCCACCCCTACCTTCTGCACCTAACAAACATTCACTATCTGCAACTGATATTAAGATTCATCGGTCATAAAATGTTTTAAAATAGGAGGTTGAGACCCCAATAAAAGCAAACAAGGCTTGTCAATAATCATTTTCCACGAGGAATCCAAATGTTAATACCAACCGAACCAAAAAGAAAAGGCTAAATTCTTGTCAGTCTCCCCTGTCGGTGTGTTTTCTGGTTTGGTGTCACAGAAGATGGTAAGGATTCTTATGTTTAATATTTTAGGTTTATGTTCTTTATTTGCTGCCCACCAAAGCTGGGTGGGTGTGGGGTGTGATGAGTGGGGTATTAAGCAGTAATGTGTGGCAGTGTTGTTCTAACAAAACATGACACACACTCTGTGTGTAAACCACAGTAGCAGGAGAAGGCAGCAGAGTGCAGCCATGGCCATTTTGTGCAGAATCGGCTCTTCCTGTAGGCCCCAGCTGGGGCTAGGCCTCAGATTCAAAGGTTTTGTGTGTGTGTGTGTGTGTGTGTGTG
>JAOWBL010000003.1:10266668-10287035 GCA_028564865.1 Zenarchopterus dispar | reverse complement strand
CGGCTCTTCCTGTAGGCCCCAGCTGGGGCTAGGCCTCAGATTCAAAGGTTTTGTGTGTGTGTGTGTGTGTGTGTGTGGGACAAGCACAGCTGCTGCAGGGCCCTTTACAAATGTAAAGAGGCTGTCAGTGTTTGTTTCATCAAGCACACAACTGATGAGGGCCAAGTTGAAAATCCATTGCACTGTGAGGGAGTGTGTGTGTGTGTTGAGCGTGCACAAAAAGAGGAAACAAAAATAGAGAGCAGGGGCAAAATGGAGAGTGCAAAGGCACCCCCCCCCCATTTCCTTTCTTTATCTCACTCTCTCCTTGTCTTTCTGTCTCACTCGCTTGTTCTTGGGATGTCCGAGTGAAATGTGGACCTCGCGCAGGGCCATGAAGAGAGGGTCGCAAGGTTGTTTTTTTTTCACCGGGCTCAAGCCTCTGTGCGCTTCATTTAACCTTATGTTTCAATGCAAATTCTTCTTTCACAAGCTCCCTTTTGCTCACGTGTGCAACATGCCAGGGTTCACCTTGCAACCCTTCAGTGACTGCAGCTACTGGGACAAATCAAGGTGCACCATGCCCAAAGCAATGTTTTACTGCCCCTTTATTTTACTTGGGCCACATTAAACATGGCACTGGTGAAAGACTCTGATTTAAAAAAATAATAATAATAAAGAAGTCTTCTCTATATATGTTGTACTTTGTTTTAATCAGCCTCTGTATGAATATGCCGTCATCCACAGTTTAAACCGTATCAGCATGTCGTCAAAACACCAGCCACGAATTTACACTCAAAGCAAAATAACTTGCTCAAATGATGAGTTTGTGTCTCACTCACAACACGCAGCGCAAAGCCTGAAAATGGGGAAATACAAAACATGTGCTCGGTCTCGTCTCTCCTCGTGTGTTAGTGACGCGTTTTTAATGCGCTAAAGGTTGGCAGGTTTGAGAGTATGTCTCTGTCTGTGTCTCTCTTTTGAGACGGAGAGGAATACGCCTTCCCACGCCGCAGGCCGGGCCTCGCATCCCTTTGGCCTCGTCTCTCGCAGGGCTCGCTGACTCGGCCAGTGCTGTCAGAAAGAAATGTCGTTAGACATTTAGAGTGAAGTTGGCTTGTCCAGCCTTTTTCTAAATCAGTGTTATTTATGTATTATATTTGTTCTGAAATAAAGAAAAGGCTCCTTTTTTTTTTTTTAAATGGTTGTTTAATTTTTTTCTTTAATAAAGCCTGCTTTGCCAAGAGAGAGTTTACCGCATCATAACAGCTGCTCTGTGAACTGCCGACTTCAGTTTGGACCAGCAAGGGATGTTCAGCAGCCAAATGTATCACATCTCAGCTCTTTGCTCTGACATAAATATAGACTCACTATTTACCCTTTACGCTCTCCGCCTCTCTTCTTCTCTCCATTGTCCTTTTTTTTTTTTCTTTCTTTTTTTTTGGTCTCACACAGCGCAAGCTCCTGTTATGCAATGTAACCTTTTCTCTTATCAGCTTTGGCATTGAGCACAGTCTGTTTACTGGCACCAGTGCACATAGGCAAAGGTCTTCAGGTGTACACCTGCAGACGGTAGGTGAGGTAGCAAGGTAGTCAGGCCAACCTTCTGAACTATCATGCAGATATCAGCAGCCAAGGCGTTTACAAGAGTAATGACATAAAACTGGGTGTGACTTTTCTTATACATACAAAATGTTTTATTTTCTGACATGAGGTTTGTTTTGAATCCTGTGTAGGTGTGTTTGACAGTATAATGGTTAACACGAGGCAGGTTTGGACTCGGTGCAGTTGGGGGCGTGTGTGTCACGTACACCACTTGTGCTCCCTCCGTGCACGTCTTCATTCAAGTGATTTATATCTTCCTTCTCCCGCAGCTTTGGATGGAGATGGGGGAGTGAGACAGCTGGTCAGGCCCTAAGAGGCTGCGTGTGTGTGAACACACATGCTCACTCATGCGTGTGTGTGGGTGTGTGTGTGTGGGTGAATGAGTGAGTGGTTGCTTCATCTTATCCATTCAGTATCCCCGTGAAGCTGAATCAACACTTTAGCTTTGTCTTCAGTTTGGTCTTGTGGGGTTTAAATGGACGAATGAAGGACATTCAGCAATAATAAAAAGAGGAGGCATCACTTTTTATTTGTGGTATCTTTCCCCAAATGTTAACTTTTTGTCTTAAGAGAAATGCACCACGTATGGTACAGGTTCTTTTGTTTGTAGTTTTAGAACTCAGCTTAGCCCAAGGCTTTGATTTAAGTACTGTAAAGCTTGAAGAACGAGGTATTAGGTTGTTTTACAACCTTTTTTTTCTCTTTGAATCACCAAGCCATTGTAGCTTAGACTGGCATTAGCTTTTAATAACCATTACGTGCATCTCTCTGACAACCTCTTGCCCGATCTCGGCTCACCTTCTCCCTGCTCTTCATCTCGGCTACATCAGTTTAATAAACACTCCTCACATTTTCATCCTGTGGTCAATCCCATCTGATCCCCTATTGTGACTCGGTCGTCTTTAAACATCCAGTGAATTAAGCCTCGAGGGATGAAGCAACAGCGCAGAGGCTCAGTCAGTATTGATCCCCTGTTACTCCCTCCCTTTTCTGTGTAAGAATATCACAGTTTCGCTGTCAAACACATGCCAGGCAGCATAAAAGTGCATTACCTTCTTACAATTAGTTTGACAGTGGGGCTAAGGCTAGGAAATCCTAAAACCTTTTTTTTTTTTTTTTTGTAAAAGCTGACTTCTGCGAAGATAATTGCAAAGAATCGTGAAATTTCACTCCAGGAATCCTGTTCATTTTTACCACTTACTGATCATTCATAACTGTTCTTGTTATGCATTGCAATCTCGCAAGTTTCCACCAACTGCAGTAGTCTGTGAGTCATTCCTTTAAGACGGAGCACTTTGTCCCTTTTCTACTAACAAGATACTGGCAGCTCTGGTCGGGTCGTTTTTTGGCACTGTGTTGTTTCAGCTAGTAAATCACACTTTCATCTAATCTTTCCTGACAGTTCTTTCCAGCGATTAACATTTTTCTTAATACATAGCACTATTATTGTTCTGTTTTTTGACTCTTCAGCACGCACTGCTAGTTAGAGGATGGTGACCTTCGCTCTATTAAAGAGCATTTAAATGCGACTGCTCCCTTCCCTTCACGAGGGAGACCTTAATTCAGGATGGCAGCCCCCTCCCCTCCCCCACTAAGCGGAAAGGATGAACCGGTGAGGCAAAGTGGCTTGGTGACCACTGCTGTTGCCTAGGGTCTACTTTTTTGGCCCTCACAGAAATGTATTTACTTTTGTTAAAAGAGTAGAAATGAAGTCGAAGGAAAGGGACACAGAGTAAAACATTTGAATTGAGGGGGAAGGGGTTGTGTAATGCTGTAGAGTTGAGAAAAGGAGTGGAAGTATCCCACTCAGTTGGCATCTTCCAGTCTTTTAAGTTTTTATGGGTTCCTAAAGAAATCTTGAAAATCCTCCACAGTTAAGTATGGCACTTTTGGGATTATGATTTGTACTCTTGGTGTTTTTTTTAAACTTTTTATGCCATAATGTTATAAATGGACCTGCAACAGTGAATTTGGCTTCAGACTAACCATCCATACCATCCCCGCTGTGTATCTAGCTATGCACAATGCAACGATGTGGAAATGCGTCTTACTGGGTGCCAGAATCTGCAGAATTTGCCTGCTTAATTAAAATGCGGAGAAATCAAGAGATGTCGATCTGGACTCGGTTTGTGTAGAGCCAAGTTGAAATAATGTACTGTGGATATCGGAGGTGGATTACTCTGTGGATTGAAGGGGCCCACATTTTCTTTACCGTGGTTTGGTTCTTGTGGTTGTTATGGGACTCGTAGTGCACATGCTTATTAATGTATTAAGAGCCAGCATTTAACCGTAGAGGTTTAAAAGGCTTTAAAAAAAACAAAACAAAATCAGAAGAGTTAATACAGTTAGTGGATGTACAAGGGACATGATGCTTGTGTGACATCTGTCAATCAATCAGCATCTCCGGTGGATAAACCTGAAGTGGAGGATGAGGAAAGGGACCTGATCATTTTTATTTTTTGAAACACTGCTATATTCATGGTTATTGTTTTAATTATTCATGTTTTGTTAATAACAGCTTTACTATGTAACATGGCAAAGATTAGCCATGGCACTTCAATACTACTTCACTTCTGCTTTATGTTTCTAGATGCTTTAAGGATATCCTTGGGGTTGTTCTCATCCAAAAACTATTATGGAAAAACATCACTTGAGAAATAAGTAAAGAAATATTGATTTTTCTCTTCCTGTTTGCCTATTGATTTTTGTTTTTCAGCAGTGGGTCAATGACTCAATGAGCACCTCTGACATCCACTCTGCATTACAGAGAGTAATGCAGAGTGGGTGTCGGAGGTATTGTTCCCCCTCCTTTAACCTCTGCTCAATAAATGAGGGCTGTTATAATTCTCTTGGCTGTGTGATTTCCTCCAGGCCTCACAGCAGGGAGCTTTAGTTCATGCTACATTGAGGGAAGGGCGCCAGAGCCTGGGCTGAATGTCTGGCTGGTCTCCCCTGGCTCGGGATCAAACATCACAAGGCCTGGGGGTAGAAGGCCAAGCCTGGAATTCACAACCTGTGATCGTTCAGGAGAAGAAATCCAAGAGGATAGAAATAATCAAATTAGGCATAATCTCAAGTGATGGCAGTAAAAGCAAGGCCTGTCTACAAGTCTCCTTACAATTACTGTCTATCCAAAATGTAGCCCCCCCTTTTTTTCCCTTTTTTAAAAAATAAAAAAATTTAAAAAAGCACATAGACATCTCAAAGGCTGATGCAAGTCTGTGCTGTTTTTGGATTTAATTGTTTAAGAATGTGGATAGGAAATGAGCTAACTACTGGCCAACTCCAGTCTTCCCTGTCATAGACACGTGCACACTTTCACACATGGGGGGAAAAAAAAAGTAATTTAGAAACAGACTCCTGCCAAACATAATTTGTTAGTCAGCTAAAGCAGAAAGTTACCATAGTGATGAAAATACACCCTGTCCTAGTACCTTTACGCTCTTCTATACGTCACTTCCTGTGTGTCTTTGTGAGTGAGGGAGTGGGGCCGGGGGGCTTATATTACCTACCCACCCATCCCCAGGTTACTATAGAAACAGATATGCTGACATGGTTTCTGAGCAAGTCAACTGTCTCTCCCTTTTTAGTTGCACAGCTTGCATTTGAGGGTGTGGAAGAAGATGAATAGCGAAGCTAGATGGTTATTGGAGCATCTGGTTCCTGGCTGCATTCTGGGGAAGTTGCAAGATTTGTCTGTCAATCATCTGAGTCAGAGAAATCTAGTGTTTTATCGTGAAACTGAGAAAATGTAGCAAAGAAGGGAAATTTTTAGCTGTAGATGTTTGCATGCAGAGTGAGTATGTTTGTGCATAATATAAAAAAAAAAATCACAAAGACTTGTTTAAAAATGTAGAACGCAACCCTGATAAAAGAAAACAAAATTCACCAACAAGATAAGTATTTGTGAAACCCACTCAGTGAATAGAAAATGTACTTTTTTTTTTTCTCTAATGCTGTTCCATTTTTAGTCAACTGTTTCCGTGTAATAACCAGATGTTGTGATGTATTCTGTAAACCATAATTAGTCATAAGAAACTGGTTAACTTTCATAACCGATAGTGATGGTCCATTTCCTGTCAATAAATAATTTCTTTTACCATTGTTGACAATAAATTTCATTTTGAATAAGCAACCTCGTCATTCTGTCACAGATATCAAGAGTGGAATTTCATATTACTCATAACGCTGCATCACATATGATGGCGGCTTTTAATTCCGGTTATATTCCACAGGTTGAAAAGCAATAAATGTGTTCACTATATTGTGTTAATTCACATCATCTAAAAAAGGAAAAAAAAAAAAAATCAAGATATAAACCTATTATGTGTAGATATGCTTCTTCCAAAGCAACGTGTCATAATTATTTAAGAAATGTATTTTCTGCTTTCATGTTAATATTGTTTTATTTCTTTACATTAGTAATTATGTTGCGCTTTTAAAGTTTTGACTAAAGAGATCTTGTGCTTGACATCTGGTTCACAGCAGTTTTACATTTTTCCCCTCTGGGACTTGTACATTGCTGCTATTCCCTGATGTTTTTGAGATGGAAAAAAACAACACAAAACAAAAAAACACTCCTACAATGTATAGAAGTTGCAGAATCAGACCGAGAGGCACGTGCATCCACAGCTGTAGTCATGCTTAGGTCTTTTAAACCTTATTTATACCTACTGTCTGTGCGAGCAAATTTCTTTTCATGTAAGCATTTTAAGCAGCTGTGTGTGTGTGTTTCTGTGTGAGAGAGGGAGAGCGGTGGTCTCCAGATCAACAACTCGTTGAGACTTTGTGTTTGTTTGCATGTGAAATTCACTTTCTATCTCTAGGTTTATGTGCTTCGTTGCATTGACGAAAACATTGACTGACTTGAGAGGGCGAGTTTGACAAATGTATCCAGCACTGAAGTTATCCAATTCACAGATGACTATCAGCTTTCCAAGTGACTCAAAACTTAACCCAAAACAAACCATTATCATCACTGTTGTAACTACAGAGTCAAGCAGAGCAGCTGGAGTTTAACACTGTTGTGCTGTTTTTTAAAAAAACTTTAAAAGAACTAGTAATGGTGGTTGCAGTAACGGCGTGGGCGACTCGCTCTTGTAGGCTGCTGGCTCTGCTGACACCATCTAATTGGCCCTCATGCATCACCTTCTTTCTTTGTCCTCACTGTCCCAGTGCCATTATTCACTTAAAACACGTCTTTTTTTCCCTTTTGTTTGTTGTTGTTGTAAACCCTTTCTTCGTGTGTGTACCAACTACTCCCTGTCTGTGGGCTGCTTATAGGTTTAAAAGAATTTTTAGATTTTAAAGAGTACAGATTGAGTTTTGAGCATTTTGTCCCAATCTGGTAAAAAATCATTTACCTTTTCATCGTTTTTTTTTTTTTCCCACTCGAAATCCACAAGCAGAGAGAATCACTTTCGTAAGATGAGCTTTGTTTCATAAAATTAAAATATGCTGCTGTGCTAAATCCTGTTTTTGAAGGCAGTTTTATATATTTATAAACTCATCTGGTGTTTTCATTTCCTTCTGTGTGAACAACCATCTAATTTTTAATTACAAGTATTAGATTGGTAAGTTTTGGTTAGGCATCTTCTCCCTGTGAATTCAACTCAGATCATGGTGTGGAAATAGGTAGAAGTTAATGTATGGCTTGATTAAAAATCCATATGTCTACCATTAAACATTTCTTATATATTTAGTCACAATCCTCAGTTTCTGATGATGTTGGTATTTTTATTTTGTTGTTGTTGTGGTTTTTTTTTGGTCATACTGGAAACACAGACACATAAACAGAAGCTTTAAAAATGGCTGAAGATGCTGGTTTTAGACAAAACAAGCTTTGAATGTAGCACCATGAGGTCAAGTTATGATCAGTGCTTCTGAACTGACTTTACTTCTGTGGGAATCTTAGATGCTGGTTTGGCCTAACTATATCTTAGAACCCACCTTAACATTTCTGAACATCTGTGCTGCTTTTGTTGTTTTTTTTTATTACCACAACCATCACCCTAACTGGTAATCTTATCTCCCTAACGATCTGCATCAGACTTAGCCTTCCTCCACTTAACCTTTTACGAGGCAACTCGAGAGACTGTGACAGACACTTTTTTCCATTCTAAAAAGGTACAGTTCAGACTGTGGAGAGGAAGTGTTGTCTTTTTGAGTTTAAACTTTGCTGTGTTGAAATGAGAGAGACTGAAATGTCATGTTCTGCATAGGATCAGTCCATCACAGCTGTTTTAGACTCAGGAGCTTATTTTTGTCTCGCCTCCTCCATCTGTCAACTTGTAAAGTTGAATGTATGCATTTCAGAAGAGGGTGCTCGCTGGCTGCCGCACAATTGAAGACTAACAGCCAAACATGTTTGCAGCTCCTGATGATCTCCATGAAATCAGTCTCCCACTCTCCCTCCCTCTGACTGTCTCGCTCCCACTCCTCTTTAATTTTACTCGGCCGCAATATCCTACCTGCACCCTGATTGTTGTTTTCTGAGAGCTGGAACGGTGTTGTTGTAACATAATCATTTAGTCTCCCTCCCGTGGTTCTGGCAAGCTGCACGCTGAAATCTATCCACTGCTCATTTTTATGGGGAGTGAATTTGTAGGAGCTACTGAGACTGCCGCTGGCTCGCCTTTAACACTGCATTTACCGGAGTAGATGGATACCCCCCGTCCCCCGCAAACATCTGAGAGGTGACGCATGTCATGTACACATTTTAACGTAGCCCCAGAGGTTATGTCTGTGAATTTGATCAGTGGGATTGAAATATGACGGCTGAGAGATCCAGTGACTTTTCCTCTGTTGAATTTTTAATCTCAACATTGACACCGACTTGCTCGTTGCGCTCTTTAACCTGATCAGCATGTTTGGACCTGGAGCTGTTCAGTAGATGCTATTGAATCGGCTTAACATTTTAAGCTTGATGCAGAACTCTTAAAGCTTGTAATAATTTAATTTTTTCAAACTCTGATGAGACTCATTGGCTTTAAATGACTGTCTACAGGGTTCAGCTAGGCCGTTTTAACCTTGTGAGTTGCTGACGTGGTGTCATGGGAGATGGAGGCTCATGTTTACTCCACCTCCCTCCAGGTCCCTCCTCATGGCCTTGCATGAACTTGTCAGTTACGGCTTTTGCCTGCCCTCTTATGAGTCTACCACTGATTTTACCTGGCAGTCCTCTTTCCACACAAGTCATCCGACTTCTACTGTTGTTCCATCTGTAGTGTGCTCAAAGTCCTGCCGAATACTCCCCCCTCTACTTGTAGCTGACGGGGGCACCCAAAGGGGGGAAGCTCTCATTGATTCATGGGCCCAGAGGTGCACATGGGCCCTGTAACTTGATGGGGATTAGATATTTATTGTTTTCATATCCGGAGTAAGATGTCAACATGAGGCCCAAAATTCCTACTCGTGCATGTGGTTGTGAGTTCATAAGGATCTCTGCTAGTGTATAAAAGATTTTAGGATTTTTTTTTTTTTTTTGGTCGTAATCTTAATACTCATTTCTGTCTTTGTAGATTTGTACTCAGAAATGCGTGGGTATGTCTACGGTTTATCAGTGCAGTTGATCATGATCTCCTCTTTTTAGTGAAAAGCCCACTCCTGCACTGCAAAAGCAGAAAATAATCCTGTGGGAGAATCGAAGAAGTCCAACCCTTGTGAATGTGTCTAGTGCTCGACAGTGAGTTTGCATATGATTTTCATAAACAAGGGTGGTGATGAATGAATAACTTGTCACATGGATTGATGTATGAAGGCAGCTGTCGTTCACTGGCAAGGTTTATTACGATTGTACTCATTTTGACCCATCATGAGATGACTAACTGGCTAATTGAATCACTGACTGACTGATAACATCTATAAGGTTATTGAGTCCCCCCGCCCCATTTAAAATTTTTTCCCTTCAGGAAGAGGCTGTTTAATTTATTGTCTTGTGAAAGCAAAAGTTGCTGTCTGACATGGCTTCTCTCTCCGTACGGTGAAAAAATGCTTTTGCACGGCAACAATCTGAATGGAAATCCATTCAGGCTGCAGTGCCATTTTCCTTCCATTTCTCTTTGTCCCTTTTCTGTTCCTTCTCCTTTTCCTTTGGTGTCTTTCTCTATGTAGGTGTTATCAATGCAGCCATTGTCAGGGCTCAAAGAGCAGGGGGGAAAGGGAGGGCTCATGAGACCCTCTGACAATGGGCACATGCATCCCCCTCTGTGAGCTCCCTGAGTCGTGTGTGAGTGTGCAGTGGTTGGAAGTCTGTGATTAAAACCTTTTGTGTGTCTGGTAAGCACCTCTCCTTCCTTCTCTTATATTCACCTGTTTTAGCTGCAGGTGTCATGGCATGAACGGTTGAGATCAGCCAACCTCGATTTGATGGCTGGAACAGACCACAATCAGCAGCTGCACTGTAATGTTACACTTCTGTGATTTACTCACAGATTTGCTATCAAGTTCTGCTTGGAAACTCCCTGAAAAGGCCTTTTTTAAAAAAATATGATTTATTAAAAAAGGCTCACCTAGATTTGTTTTAATTTCTGCACAAAAAACCCCGGTGTTAGTTTTTTTTTTTTTTTTTTTTTATGTTGTAAAGTGAAATGCTCAAACTTATAGCTTGCATGTGATTCGCCAAACACGACACTTGAGTCTAGTTGTGAATTTCCTTGTAATGTTTTGCAGTCTATTTGTTTGCGAGAAACGCTGCAAAGTTTGTGTTTATTCATAGACTCTAATATAAGAGACGCTTTCTTTGCCGTAAGGAATGGCAGGTCAGCGTTTGCTGTGGATGCAAATGAAGTTGTTTTTCCTCTTGTTGCATATAGACTCAACAAAAACTGGCCTTTACTGTGTAGCAACAGTGGGGCATTCATGTTTTTAACTACTATATGTAAACTACATCACTGACAGTTTTTGTTTTCACTTCTTCTACTGGTTTTGTAAGCCATGAAAATTCTTGTCGTCTTGCGTTCTCATCAAATCTCATTCAAGCATTAAGCTATATTAATTCATCAGCCTTCTCTGTTGTTTTTTGCTGATATTTTCTATTTTTTAAAAGGAATTTCCTAAAATAGGCTAGCTCATTTATGGTTAAAAACTGGACTGGAGACGCAGTGTTCTGTCCACAGCTGCAGCGAAAAAGGACGTCCTGCTGTCATGAAATGGACTTAAAAAAATACAATAACAAAAAGTGACAAAAATGATCACAGTGGTACTGGAGAACTCGAAGTTAAAAAGGCTTCTTTGTGATGATAACACGCTCTCAAGTCACCTTTCTGCCTCTTATTCATGCTGATTCTATTCTTATCACGTACACAAACAGACAAGATGGCTGCTTGAGGCTGTAACTGGCTGTTAACACCTCTAGTCTGCACAAGGGGCACTTTTTTTTTTTTTTCTTTTCTCATTACCACAAAAAAGGGGGAGAGTATGAGGTTAGGGGCCCCTCTTGGTCCTGCACACTCACATCATGCGAGCAGCAGGTTTTATTGCTCGCTCTCTTGCAGAGTTTATGTTAAGCACAAGTGTGCTCAGTGTTTGCCTCTGAGTGACAATAAAGAAGTAGGTCAGCGAAGAGACCCGGCTCAACCCAGACTGAGCTACCAATGTGTGCCCAAGTGTTTTTTTTTTTTTGTGTGTGTGCACGTTTGCACCTATGTGTGTTACTGTGTGTAATTAGTTTCCTTCCACGAGAAGCCAGCCCGACCTCTCCTGGTTTCGGCAGCGTGGAGCAACTCTGTTTTTGTGTGTGTGTGTGTGTGTGTGTGTGTGTGTGTGTGTGAGTGAGTGATGGCTGAAGCCCTGGTAGAGCTCTGTCCGGTGTTTGCTGTGAGCAGCAGAGTCAGCACTAGTACACAGACTGACAGCGGTGAAAGGAGTGAATGGATATGTGGAGGAAGGGGGACACCGGAGTGGGAAACCACTTTTTTTTTTTTTTTTTTTTCCTTAAATTGAGCAAGCGTCCAGGAGAAATGTGGAGGAAAAACAGGCACTGGCACGAGGGGAAGGGGCGGGGGGGAGAGGAAACTGGATGAGTGAATTCTCCTCGTTTCTCATACTCATTTCACAGCTCACTGCTGTTGTTAGGGGATGGCTGAGCTGCTCCACCCATTTCCCCCCCATGAACCAATCTACTATCATATTCCTCCGCATCCTGCCTTCTGATTGGTGGGCGAGCCAAAGGAATGAAATGGGATTGATGGGTAATCTGGTACTGGAGCAGCGAAAAGAGTGGCAGAGACTCAGGGCAGGGGTAAGATTAGACCAACAAATTGAGTGGGTTAATATCACAAGACAAGTGTATGGGCATGATAATAAAGTTTAATTGATTAAATTTAATAATATATTTTGATTGAAGAGAACATCTTCATTCTTCCACTGGGATATTTTCCCCTATTTTAAAGATGTGTAAGTCTAACAGGCATAGAAATGCCAACCCTGACACTTATTGCACATGTAGCTACACCATATTTAGTTATCTTTTCCAGCTCATCATAGTCTGTTGCCAAGCCTGATCTCTCCACTGTTGAGGTTAGAGGTTTGCTGTAACTTTTCACAATCCTTGCTTTGATACGGAGGATTTAAGTGTACAGGCTACTTTAATTTTATTATATTCAGTGGAAAAAAGTGTTCCTATTGGAAAACATCTTCTCTCCTGGGTATTATGGCTTTAAATGACTAATGGGAAATGAAACCAGAACTCTGTAAATGCTCCATAATGGCTTCTGAGCTATGTCTGTAAGTATGCTGTACACTATGAAAGACCAACATAAGCTGTGTTATGACAACAGAAAAGTGTAAGCATAGTCAAACATTTTGACATGTGTATCTTTGTGTACTGTGTATAGTCTCTAAGATATTAGGGTGTCCACAAAATTTTGTTTGACACAGATGGTTGTGCTAAATAACACCAAACTAAAAATTGGTGAGAATACTTCTTTTAGTGTACACCTATTAGACGGTATAGACGGTCTAGCTGTCTAGAACTTAAAATTGGATAAACACAACCCCGGATTGCATATGTACACCAAGTTGTCTGTATTTAACAAAAACAAAGCTAAATTGCAGAAGCAATGCGGTTGTGCGTGTGTGTCAGTATATGTGTGGAGGAAATGGGTACAAACTGAAAAATGTAGGCATTTATTGTAGAGAAACATTTCCCTCGCATCAGTACTGAAAAGTTGTGAATCATTTCCGAATTTTTTTTAGTTAAAACTTAACAGATTGCCCTCTGTCTTTTCAGGTGACTCTTAGTGGGAAGTGTCTGTCTAAAATACACAACCACATAATGATTTCCTGTTTTGCAGCCACAAGTCCCACTTACCTTACAGTTACTGAGTCAGCCATAAACTCGATTTTTATTTATTTAATTGTACAAAAAATATTCTGAAGTGAAATGTAGAGCCTTCCGTCTGATAACTAAAGCTTGTCTGAGTCATGAAAGGGGAAATTATTTCAAGCACAGCAGCAGATCTACAACAGAATTAGCAGAAAAGAAAATATTCAAGTTGTTATAATAGCCCCAAAATTTCCACCTGAATTTGATTAAGAGGACCGTAAGAGAGCTAAACATTCCCACAAATCTCAGTGAACTTCTTTGTTTTTAAGAGAAATCTCGCAGGATAAGATCATAGTTACACTCATGAAAAAAGTCTTATGATGAACCAACGGCCCGTCATTTATACTTAAAAACGGATTCTTGTCATCAGTCACATCAGTAAATTGAGGTTTTGTTGAACAATTTCAAGTCAAAATGTTGAATATGTAATAGAAATATATTTCTTTCTAAATGCCATAGATAAAAGTAATCTTTAATTTTTTCTGTGTGTAACCAACAAAAAGTGACAAAGGAGCCAGTTGTTGGCTTCATTTAAAACTTGAACGTGTGATTTTTTTATTTTTTTTTTAACCGTTTGTTGCAGCACTGCTGTAAAGTTTTCAAGAAGAGAGCAAACTCACAGATTCCCTTCATCGTGACTGTTCTCCCAACTATGACTCTGTTTCCCATTACTGTCAAGTCTGTTCACGCATATTTGCCGTCATATCTGTATTCTATCTGTGATTACCCGGTTACCGAGACTCGAAAATGCGTACACAAATTGGCAGAAATCCCCATGTTTTGGGTAAGTGGGAACAGATCGGAGGCACTTAGCATCAGTCTTTCAATCTTGTTTTCCTTCTGAAATGACAGTCGTCGCAAACCACAGACTTTCGCTCTCTGAAGAGGAGAAAGTGTGTGTGGCATGTTTTAGCGCAGCCTCTTAACCTAGCACTGCCTCGGCACTTTTAGTCAAAATCTTAATGAATTAAAAGGGGTGAGTGAACGGTCCAGCAACTCTGAATAAGCCCAGAGGATAAACAGGCCCCAAGTTAATTATTCAAACCAGCGTGAGAGATGCCTGGCACGGAAAGATGCACAGGGTTTCCCCAGGGGTAATGAAGGGGCCTCTTTCTCGGCCTCCTGTGGTTTGGACATTTATACTACTTTGAATAGTAGTTTTGGGAACTGTGGTTTGGGGGAGACAATTAAAAAAAAAAAAAAACATCTTAAAGATCAAGGCAAATGATGTGGAGGTCTTTTGAAGGAATTTTTATTCTAAATACGTGTGTTCATTTGCTTTCCAGGATGAACCACATGATGTGTGTGTTGGGGGTGGGGGGGACTTGAGTCAGATGTGCTTGCATGCTGCATGTCTTTCAGATAAAATTTAATCTTTGACAGATTTACACTTTCCTCTGCACCACCTCTTTCTTCTCCCCAGCCGTACTGACAGGAAGACTACTTGATTTCAAATGAGTTTCATTATGACATAGATGACAAGAAAAAGCCTCCATCATCGATGAACATCAAACGCTGAGAGAGGGGAAAGCTTATTTCGTCACTGCTGGATTTCCAAAAGTAGTCATCTCCAAAATCTTCGTGTGCTTCTGAGCGCTTTAACGCAACACTTGTTTGTCCAGAAATCGATTCCACATAGGTTTTGTTTTTCTTTCCCCCATAAAAAGGAAAACTCAGAGGATGAAGTATTCAGTGAATTAGCTGAATTCAAATAGATTTTTTTTTTTACCAATGCTGTGCTATTTTAAAGCTATGGTTGGAAACAAAGGCTGACATTTTCCCTTTTATGGTGTTTCTGTCCGACCCCACTAATGCATGGCTAGCATAAGGCAAATGCCACTATCCTGTGTCTATAGAGCGAGCCACATCAGGGTAATTTCACAGAGCTTGTGTTTGTGTGTGAGAGAGTGAGTGGCAGCATGCGTAGGTGTGTGCGAGAAGGCAAGCAGTGTTTGTTTGACGCGGCAGACCATATTTGCCATATTTGCTCTCACTATATAGGCTTTCATTGAATTATAGAGGCATTCACTTTGCTGCCAAAGTGGCAGGTGTGACCTGGGAAGCAAGTGGAGGTGTAGAAACTAGACGCAGTTCAGTTAGTAGGACTTTAAATGCCTTGACAGATACTTCTCTTCTGTGATGAGCAGAACTGAGATGATACAAGGTCGCACTCACTGCTTCATTGTGATGTGGCATACTATTAAAAACGTAAAGCTTAGTGGACTGCAGGGAAGCAGTCAAGTGTTTATGTAGAGACTATGTGATAAAATGCTTGTTTAGACACCCGGATCACTAGTCAACTACTATACTCTTAAGTAGGCAATCTTACTTTAAGTGATGTTTTAGCTTGGGCTCATTACTGGATATGTGGAGGAAGGGGCTCATTCTATAGGATTTATAACCATTATTTAAAACTAATCTCAATGACTTTTAAAACATCTTCCATTTATCATGACATTTAAAAAAAAAAAAAAATTCCACAGCAATTTAAACTGTGGACTAAATAAAGTTTCTCACTAAATAAAAAATGATTCAGGTCATCAGAACAAATGCTTGAATGTGAATTGCTTAAATGATATTTTCTGATCAAACACTAACTATGAACTTGATATCATCAACAGTCCTAGTTGATATCCAAAGACGTTCTGGAGCACTGTGTTAGTTCTGAGGAGGATGAAGAAAGGTGTTTTTTTTTTCTCTGTGTGTTTTAGTTTGAACAAAAATTCTCTTTTTTTTGTCTCTCAGATGTTCCTAGTCTAACTTTTCAAATTTTTATTAAATATCCACCTAATTTCTGCTGCTTTATCTGTATATGTGAATTTAACTGTGTCTATTTGTCTATTTGAATTTAACTGTGTCTGTTTGTTTATACTGAGATTTATTTTCTAAATTAGGGTATTTTTTGGGGTGCATTGATGAAGGAAATCCATCACAGCTCAAAAAACTAGAAAGTGGTAAAATTTAAATTGTAAATCTGGAGAAAAGATGGATAAATCACATTGCTTTATTAATTGGTTGCTTCATTCCAAACTTCATTGTTGCTGTTTTGATTGGAAAAGCAGCACACAACACGAGTGTATACTTTTTTTGTTGGCCTATACAGCGGTATGGTCCAAATGTAGGCCTAGGACTGTGTGTGGGTGTGCTGGCCATCTTACAAAGGCTCCAGTGTCCGGGCCTTTCTTCCCACTGAATCTTGCTCGCACAGAGAATTCCTGGATTTTCCTGACAGGAAATCATCCTTTGCTTGAACTATGAAGCTTCAGTGGGAAAGGGGACCTGGATTGTTGGTAATTACAAACTAGGGAAAACTTCCTATATTTTGGGGGGAAGCAGACCCCAGAGATTCCCATCGTACTAGTGAATTACAAGGGCAGTGGCTGTGTGGGAAAACGATCTTGGGAGAGGGAAAAGGAAAAGATTAAAAGGGGCCTTTTTATGTTGTTTGCATGGCCATCAGTAACATATCATCTGCGCTACCGAGTTAAAACAGCTTCCTCACTTTACAAACACAGCACTTGGACAGGGATGGAGGAGGACAGAAAAAAAGACAGGACTTTGATTTTAGTGTGGAATGATGTGAATATATGTATAATTATTTTGCTTGGTGATTGAACTCCTGACCGATGAAGCTTATCAAAATGAGAGGAGAAGAATCGGGCATTGAAAGAGCGAAGGAGAGCAGAATAAGTTGGGGGCGAAAAGGAGACGAAGGGGAGGAGGTGAAGCAAAGAAGGGAGCAGGTGTCGAGAGAAGGCGAATAGGAGACGAGGGGAGGGAAAAAGAGGGAGATCAATGGCAGCTCTCTAAATAACGGATGTTTGGGGCGGTAGCTCTTTGGCTTGTCTTCCGCTGTCTGCAGACACTGGCAGTTAACCTATCTCCAGTGCACAGCAGCATTTGCCTGTGTGAGCTCTGGCACACATTTAGACACACACACACACATTCCCGTGTAGACTCTTCTGTACTAAGTCTATTTCTTTTCCCAGTGGGTCTGGTTAGAGACTGACTCCCAGACTGCCCCTGTGGCCAACAAATCTCCTACAGCCTCCTGGGAGATGTGGTTGTAGAGGGCCACTGCTTCTAACTCCATGGCTGTGTGGAGTTCACAAGCAGCCTGACAACATTACACCAAGCTCAGCGTTACAATACTTATGGCACAAGTGTGAAAGAGTGTGTGTTTTTTATTCTTTGTATAACTGTTATCTTCCTCAGCTGTCAGGTTTCTCAGGTCAAAGCAAATGCCTCAGGAATCCTAGGAATGCCACCGTGAACTTCAGCATGCTTGTGTCAACACACACCTAATGCTAACGCCACGTCATTGTCTTAGCAGCACATTCCCTTCTGTCGATGCAGGTTTCCTCCCACTTTGTCAATATAACATGAAAGGGATGCGATGGATTAAGATTGATTATTTTTACACTGGTGAATGTGAACCTTTTTTGCCTTTTATCAGGACAATACAATCCATTTTTTTCTCAATAACTCTTTGTGCTTGTGCATGTACGTGGGTGTTCAGCTTTCAGAACAGGATCAATGCATTGGAGGCCATTCAAAACTTGTTTCTTTTGCTCAACAGTGATAAAGATACTTATATTACTTCTCTCTCTTTTTTTTAAATAACTGTTAAAACCCATGAACGGCAATATAACATTGAGGCCAGTTCAAAATCTTGTTCAAAGTCCTAAATGTGCCCAGCCTTCCTAAAATGTCTTTAATAACGTTAAGTCTTTGTCACTTTTTCTGCTTGTGTGTGTGGGTGTGTGTGACAGGTGGAAAGAGAGGATGTCTTTTATAGAAACTAGGGGGGAAAAAAAGTTTCCTCCATTGATAAGGAATGTTCATGAGGGGGAGAAAAAGGTAAAAGCAAGTAATTTTTTTCTTAATCCTGGAAGGGTGAGATGAATTTAGACTGGAAGTACTGAGTTATTGCATTAAACCCTCCTGTTGTGTTTATTTGTCAGGAACAGCAATGGTGTTCCCTCAGTGTGACCCGGTTCATGTTTAATTATCCAAAAGATGTCTGAACTTTATATATTGATTACACTAATTAAGGCAAGCAGAAGAAGTTTCATACTGGAAAAAATAATTTTAACTATTTTTCCTAAATCTTCGAACTTTGAAACAGGTCAATTTGACCTGGAACCTAACAGTATTTCTTTGGGTCTCTATCCTCTCATGGGGTACAGCTGTGGATTTTGCCGTTGCCTCAAGTTGAAGCAGCAGGAGCTGCTTTAAAAAGCTGGCAGCAGCTCATATGACCAATGGAAAGTCAACTCCGTTTTCAGGACTTGTGACAGCATGCCCATATAGTCACCATTAGCACAACTTTGCTCTGCCAGTTTACTTGAGACTGTTCCTTTCCAGTCGGATTTTGCTGATTCCAGCATCCCGTGCTTCACCGCCGTACACAAATGTTTCCTCACGAGAAATCTCCTCTGCGTTTCATCAAACAACATCGGTGACATGAAAGAGTGATTCACTGGATCGTGACTGGGATTCACCCTTCTTAATCTGTTTCTTTTCCCATGGCCTTGCATCAATCTAACTCATTTACAGTCTGCTTTTTGCAGCTGAAGGTGTTCTTCACTGCACGCTGACTCTGACTTAGAATTGAGTCAGCTAAATAATGAAGTCATCAAGCTTTGTTGTGGTTGTTGTCAGGCCTTATTTTCCGGTTGCAAACATCAGTAAAGCCTTAAAGTTATTTCCCAGAGATCAGTCACGGATTGGTGACGTAATGGTTACCATTATGACATGACCTTTAATCAAACCTTTGGAGATAAACATTAAAACCATGGTTTTGGTTAAATGTGTTTTCTGTTTTCATTGTTATTAGCTCTACTGTTTGACATCTTGGTTGAATCCACCTTCTCAAGTATAAAAGTTCCCAGTTGAAGATGGACACTTTTGTTCCCTGTCACCACAGTTACTTTGTGATGAGGTAGATTAGAATATGCAAAACAGCATAGACATGAACCGTAGAGACAAAAATGCAGACAGGGCTTTTCATTCGTAAACAGCTCGTTGCATCTCCGTTTGTGGTGAATGTCAAGATGTCATTTGTGGTTCTGAGTACTTCTGTCTGTTGTAGCTTGTCTGAGTCACAAGACCCCCCCCCCACCCCCCCCCACACACACACACACACTCAACTATTAATCACTCATATGGATTACTTGATAAAACAATTTTTTACAGAAAAAGCCATTGCAGTCTGTGGTCTCAATTGAGATATTAAACACTTGTAGACCTTTTTAACTAGAACGCTCACCCGCCAACCGACACATTTTTCACCCCACTTTCCAGCTCTTCTCTCCCTAGCTGGCATTTCTCTGGGCCATATCAAAGTACAGTCTCGCCTTACTCACCAGTGACAGCGCATACATTGCAGGGGTCTTTACGTCTGTTCCTCCACATTTCATTAAGAGGCCATTTGGCTTGAGTCATTCATGGGACCCAATAAAGTGAACTATAAATCGAGTGAGTTTAATGTGGTCGCGACGCCAAATTGCTCACCAGACCATGCTCCTCTGGTTGTTTAGGTTTCATCTTTGAGCTTGCTTTGAACCTTCTGAGCAGGCCACCCTTTGCACGTGATAGATGATAAAACAATGTATTCTACGGTTTAGGAAGTTCCCTGCAGGCATACAATCCATAATTATGTATAATTGGTTTGATGTTGGACAGTGTTTTCTAAAGTGGGATAGCCAATTCTGCAAGTAAAGAAATTTATAGATGAATAAATATGTTTTTGCAGTTGGTCACTGAAACAACAAGAATTCGAGACTCTGACTCCAGATTTGGGGGGTGATTGGAGACGGATGGGCTGAGCTGGAGCCAGACTGTCTTCTCCAATGTTTGTAAAGTTGGGACGCTGCATGGGGGAGTCCTGGATCACAGTTTATTTTACAATTCTGAAGTTCTGATGCTCTTATATGGATTTACAACAGACAGCAGAGGTTTCAGGGCAGTCATGGAGGTTTATGTCAAAGCTTTCTCTTTGCTGTGGAATGTAAAGGGATTGAACTTATTGTGGAATGTGTTTCACTGTTAGATGTGGTAAATCTGGTCGTTATTTGAAATGGTTTTATATGACTATAGATCAGTGGTGGAAGGTAACAGGGACCAATCACTTAGGTTCTGTGTTCAAGGTACAGCACTTAAAAGTGGAAGCAGATGTGTGTGTAAGGACTTTTCTTCTTCTCATATTAATCACTGTAAAAGAGGTGGTTGAAACTAACTCACAACTGCAGCAACTACAACAATAAACCAGTGATTTAAATGGTTTAAATTATCCTACGATTTTGTATATTGTAATTTCCACAATCAAGTAATGAGATAAAGTTTTTCAGTGGCTTTTTATAGATGGAAATTTTCCCTCTACTTGTTTGTGTGGATCTTGTTCAAGGCATTTTCCACCAACTCAGGACCCTACATCATTTGTTACGTCCTCAATG
>JAOWBL010000003.1:10181023-10251390 GCA_028564865.1 Zenarchopterus dispar | reverse complement strand
GTGTCTGACCAGAAGAATGAGAAAACCTCCAAGTTGCTTGCATTGCAAAAGTACTTTCTGTGCTGTTGTCCATTGTGCTTATACTCTGACGCTGTGCATAAGTTAAGCAAACAAATGGCCACTTACTGTAACGGCATGATGACGCATGTCCAAGTGGCAATCATACTTAGGTTCAATCAAAACTGGAACTAATGAAGGAATAGGAAAGGAGAGTCAGTCATACCCAGGCATGACACAGTACAACTTGGCTAGTTTTAGTGTGTTCTAATTTAGAGAACTTGAGCTCTTTGTCAATTCGGGAGACCTATCCATGCCCAAGCATTAACAGTTTAGTCAGTGATTTCAGATGTTGCAACAATAAAACTCCATAGTGTAATCTTCTATCCTCATGCTGTGGGAGGCATGCAGTAAAGCTGCCCCCCACAGCATGATCCAGAATGATGAGGCCCACAAGTTTCCCCCTTTTTAATCTGAACAATTTAATGATCATTATGACCAAACAATTCAATTTCAGTCTCTTCCCACTACAGAAAACATGTCTGTACTCATTTCTAGCTTCAAACTGTAATCTGGCTTTTTATGGTGGTTTTGGACCAGTGGCTTTTTCCTTAATGCATGACCTTTAACCTCATCTCAGTACTCAGTAAATGTATTTTCTTGTGGATAACAGTAATCTCTTACTTGTTTCAGCCAGAATCTTTACAAGGTTTTTCTGGAATTAATTTTTACATTTCACACCAAAACAAGTTCATCTATAAGGAACATAAACCACCTGCTTCTTGAGAATTATGACAGCTACCCTGATGTTTCCACTTTTATGTTATTGTTTGAAAAGGTAAATGTAGAACTTTGAAGCGTCTTGAACTTGAAACCAAATTTGAAGCAGACTTGCACATATCCACAATTATTTTCTTGATGTCTTGGTTTGTTTCACTTGACTTTCCCACAATGTCATGCAATGAAGCCCTTTTTTAAAAGGTGTGCCTGAAATGCACCACAGATTAACTCTTATCTTATCACTCCCAAAACAAGAAAAGTTTCTTCAACTTTTCTAACAAAAGAGCAGAAATGCTTTTCTAAGTTGCATGTAAACTTCTGGATGCAAGTTTATAGCTTCAAGAAAAAAAGTATTTTAGAAAACACAATGGTATTTTGTTTTTCACTCTCCTTGATATATTTTTTGTATGAAATTCTTATTTACCATAATCATTTTTCCCTTCCAGTCTAAAGGTTTCTGGCACAACTTAACTTTTCAAAGTCCTTGGAGAGGCAAAAGGCCCTGATGAAGATCACAAACTAAAACATACTAGTCAAATATCAAAGTAGTTTATATACTACAAGCATAACTTGAATCTTGTCCTTATTCTTTTTTTCTTAATATTATTTGTTTTTGTCATTTCTTTTCCTACAATTTTTTTTATTCCTAACTGATCACCTGCATCCGTTTTCAGTTCACTGAGTTCACTGAGTACCCCTTAACTGTCAAGGAAACGGTTCCACAGCTGCATACTGCCAGTTATCCCTCTGTGGCACTGAGACACGCACCGGCGGTGTCAGTAGCAAATATCAACAGGGAAACAACATTCTGCACTTCTCGTTTGTCAACAACAAACAGAAAATGGGTAAGGAGCTCAACAAGGAAGTGGGTAATGTACATTTAACTTCCAAGCATTGGACTCATGTTCAAGACCAACCTTTAGATGGCCGTTTTTCAGTTCCTTCTTTTCATTTATTTAATGTTTATTTTATCTCCCTGCAGATGTACAGCCTCACTGGACAGTAAAAGTAAACTTCTTGTTTGAAGTTAAGCATTATTTGGTTCAGGTCAAAAAAACATCATGGCTAGTGATTAAAATACACAATGAAATATATTTTATTGCCAACACATTGTTGATGTTGTGCCATATCCTGTGATTGTTTGCTGCTTGGAGGACCCTGCATGTCCAAAAAAGTAGGGGACACAGACACAACATGTCCACCAAGTGTAGAAGCTGCCCCTAGACCATGTCATTCTGGCCTTCTGAAATCAACACAGATAACAAGGTGAAAATTAACAGACCCATTTTATAAACTATTTTTAAGGTGATTTGAATCATTTACAACTGACTAGAGTAGAAAGCACTGTCCGTCTGGACTGAAAATCAGCAAGGTCAGCAGATTTGATGAAAGAACCAAATGAAAGAAAGGTTGACTGTTTTTCATTGATATTAACTCAACAGCAGTATGTTTGAGAAGCCAAGAAAGTGTTTCATGTCCAAAATAGACATCATAAGGTTTTTTTAACCATAGCAATATGTCATGGTTTAAAGTTCTTATTGATGGGAAAAGAGAAAAAAATTCCTTTGACTACACTTCCAGGCAGGATTTTTTGTGAAGAACTGTAAAGCATCCGTTAACTGGCAACCAGAGTTTGCTAAATGTTGTCATGCAAGTTTGCAAAACAAAGCTAGCCTTTCTACGAAGGGTTTTTTGAAATACCATATGGTAGGTGGGGTAAAATTACTCTAAATTTAAACAAAATTGTTCAAGGTATGACCCCAACCATTTCAATACAGCTCAGCAGGGGAAGAAGAGGTTCCCCGTCTCTGTTTTAGGGATATCTTGCATGTAGAACACTGAATGGCTCCTGACCAGTTATGAATGCGAATGGGTTGGTTTTATCCCAAAGGGGCACTGTGGAATGGCTATCATAAAGTGGCTAAATGATTTCCCAGAATTATCACTCATATTTAGATTTAGGCCTATTCAGAGGCTGTTTGATGTTGCTTTCAATGATACAGTTTACATACGTGCACAGTTGTTACATTACACAGTCTTGAAACGAGCTGTGGCTATCCTTCAAGACAAATCAGTTGGACGAGTGTTTGGTATTGTTTACACCCAAAACAATATAAAACAGTTAGTGTGTATGTGAGTCACAGTAGGCTAACTGGTGGCCCACACCCACGGAAATGACATCATGTTTTCACTGTCATATAATACTGTCCAGGTTTACTCATAGGAAAAAAAGAGAGCGTCAAAAGACAATAATTATGTCTTTGACAGGAATCTAAACCTGTGGGGGTGGGGGTGGGGACTTGCCGAGCGACAGTATTTATCTGGAACTCTGGCTTCGATAGTCAATCGCATAGCTACATGCAGAGACAAAACCTGTCACGTCTTATATTGCATCTGCACAGCTTCAAACAATTAGAGTAACCTTGTGATTGTGCATCGTAATACCCTAAACACACAGTACTTGGAGCGACTGCTGATTTTCAAATGAAGGCAAAGAGCCCTTTGGAGTCAAGCCCATTCCTGACATTTTCCCTGCTTTTTACATTTATCAGTGACAGGCAACAACCTCATCAGCTCGCATACTACTCCAACATGTTCCATTAAGGTGCCTGGAATAAGGGTGCATTTCCATAAAATATTCTTTGTCAGAATCAGAAAATGGGCAAATTATCTGAACACTAAACCACCCCCAGTGCACTGTAGATCCCAGAGCGGACAGAAATGACCTCAATTAGGCTGTCTAAGCACAAGAAAGTGTCTCACTGGTTAGAGATCTGAGTGGCACAGATAGATCAACGCTGCCACTTCTCTCACATCACCTGGATGAGCACTTTGCATTTGTAAATCAATGAGGAGGGTAACCGCATGCAGAAGAGCTGGGAGGGATTCCTGTCTTCCTTGGCACAGATTTTTAGAACCAAATTACCCCTATTACAACGCTCAGCTGGGGACCGCAATCTAGTATCAGTCTATCAAAGAATGATGCTTTACTTTTGATTTGTTTTCATTTTTTGTTTTGTTTTTGTTTTATAAATCTCTTGGATAAAAGACAGATTCAGTATGGATTTTCCTGATGCAGTGGGTCTGTTTATGACCTCTGAGTCCCTGCTTTGTTTCATACTGCTCGCTTTATGGCTTCATACAGTCCTTCATGCACCTCAACAGCCTGCATCATCATAAATCACAAATGGATAAAATGACAGTCAAGAACTCAGATGATGTCTTTTACTACAAGTCAAGTGCTGCACATACACCGTAACAAAGGCCAGCCTTTGTACAGTAGCTACCTAAACTTTCAGCCCAAACAAATCCAATATCATCTCTTTCTCCCCATCACTGGGAGTTCTGATATTGTAATCAGGGTTTAACAAAATGACTACACACAAACGGGAAATCATAATCTCTTTTTTCAGTTATGCAGACATTAGGTTGAATTTTATAGACATTTCTCTTCATTGACATCTGTTACGCAAACTATAGACTTGCCATTGCAGATGACGGCGTGAGTTAATATTATGCCACACACCCACTAATGGCAGCTTTCATAGTGGTAATTCAGTGGGGCTGAATATGGGGTTAGGTGTATGAGTCATGTCCTGGGTGACCCCTGTTGCCAGATGTCCTGCCAGGTTTCCTGCAGCGCTTCACTCCCTTTGAGGATGGAAGCTCCCAAGGAGTTAAAATGGCTGCTTCAGGCTTTGACCAGACTGAGGAAACACAATATGTTTTAAAGATTTTTTTTTTTTTGCATGGTTTACATTTTAAAAATATATTTAGTGGGTTTCTTTGTGGTTGGATTAGACAGCCATAAATAAGAGTAACTGTCTTCAGTGAGGAATGGAAAAAATTATCTTTATAATCTTAAGAAAGACATGCAATCTAAAACCTTCCGAGGTTGCTGCTGCCTCGCCATGCTCTGTGTCAAATTCAGAGCATTTTTCACTTGGAAGCCCTGTAATCACAGGCACAGAAACTCTTCCCAACACTGTTCATTTATACTCTGCCAAATTAGGAGCTACAGCTGCCATAAACCTAATATCAATGGCTCTTATGTCCCATCAGACTATTAATTTGGCTTGTAAGGTCAGTGTTAAGTTTGTAGAATCATATAAATTAGTTTCATAGGTGTGGCAAAAAAAAAAAAAATTAAAATGAGTGTTTTCCTTAAATTGACTCTATGCTAGATTTTTTTTTAGTTTTAATTTTAATTTCTTTTATTTGACAATTTTGCTTTGCAGAACTTGCTGCACACCAAGACACTTTTAGGCCATGATGGACAAAGTGAATAGTACTTTAGCACTCCCGCATACACTAATCCCCCATGTTGTCTTTCCTCTGTGTCAAATCTCCACAGTTGGGAGAGGGGGGAGACTGAGGAGGTGGGAGGGTTGGTAATTCATGCACACATGTGCCTGCCTGTTCCTCCTGTGACAGGGCCAGGGGGAGGGGCACATGATAAATTGCCCTCCACCGGGGACCTCCGAGCACAGCCACCATGATGTGGGTAAAAATGGAAATTGCTCCCTTTCACCGTCATTACATCAGTTTAGGACGCGTGTGGGCCTTATACACACCGCGAGAGGGGCTTTTTCAGTCTGAGTAACCGCTGGGCCGTAGAGAGGGACAGCAAAGCTGAGGAGGTATTCTTAGTGATGATGATGATAATTGGAATACAGCTGGGTCACTGAGGAGAAAGTGGCAGCAAGGACATCCGTACAAAATATGAAGGGCCTTTTTTTGTTTGATTTTAAATCGAGCTCTGTAGACACTGAGTTGTAACTGTGATCGATTTTGATCACAAAGCAAAGCTTTTTTTTGTGGTTACAAAAGTCAACAACAAAACAGTCTGCAACAACACTTTTTCCTGCTTTATGTGCACAAAAAAAATTGTAGGCTACCACATGACAGATTCTATTACTGTTTGGCTTTTAGTTTAATTTTCTTCAGTACTAATAGTTTATCATTCACTTGGTCGTAATAGCAAAATGACACTATTCACAAACAGGTGGATGACATCAGACCGATTAAATAATGAAACGCTGGTAAACATCCAATCAACAATAAATCTATTAAAGCGCTGCGGTCAGCCAAAAAAAAAAAAAAATTGCATATGAATTCTGCTGCATTTAAGTTGAAAGTCAGTAAAGTAGTCGGAGCAATAGCCTTTCTTTAAAGATTCTAAATAAGAAAGTTATAGTTTTAGCTATATTTAAATTTCCCAGTTATAAACGCTTGCGTGTGTTTTCACAATATCCTGATGAAACGTTTTTTAAGGCGTATTCCACACACTTTACGAAAGTAAATTGTATAAAACCTGCATAAGCTTTTTAAAAAAATACATTGCCGAAATTCTCCCCCACCAGCACCGAAATTCTCTGGTACAGTCAGTTTAAATATATGTGTGGACACGGACGTAAACTTCGTCCGCATTCAGTTAATTTGATTTGTATTTATAGTTTAATGCTTCTGGAGACTGCCCTTGTGTTGTAAAGAAATAAAGAAAAAAACTCCTTTTAGAAAAAAATAAACCTCTAATTTCTCTGTGAAAAATCCATAGGCCTCTGTGCAGAAATGATCAGATGAGAGTTTACTTATCCTCAATGATTTAATAGGCCAATTAAAAAAAGAAAAGGAAAAGAAGAAGAAAAGGAACGACAAAAAAAATAATGAAAAGAGCCAGACTGAGATATGGAACAGATTTGCTTCTTATTTTTTTTTTCTCAGAATACATACAAAAAAATACCAATTCTCTTTCCATCAGGTACACCTGAAAAATAACGGCAATTTCAAATGTGGACATTTTTTTTAAATTTAAGAAACAACCATGCATGTAAATTATTTTCTTCTCAATGAGACATTAAATAATAACAAATACAATCATAGCAATTTCAAATGAACATGAAATGAAGACCCCCTACGTTAATTAGTACTCTAACATATGCGTGTTTTCACTTTACCTATAGAGATCGGGTTCAACATAATGCACTTTTTGAGTTGCTCAAATATTTTCCATATGCAGCTGTTACTGCCTGCTTTTAAGCCGACATATAAATAAATACAGTTCAAGTCCACGGATCCCGCCCATAAGTTTAGCGCAGTTAATATAAAAGTCTTTATATTTGCATTCTTAGTACTATAAACTTTTCAGAGTCATTTCCTTCTCACTGGTATCCCAGCGCTGATGCTGTTGTGAGTCTCTGGCCGTACAGTGCGTAAGGGGAGTAGTAGGGGCCGGTGGCTGCGGGGACTGGGACAGGGGCACCGGGGGTCGGCAGGGGGCTTTTGGAGTAAGGATGGTAGCGGCTACTGAGTCCTAACGCGTGGTGCGGACTCCTAAGAGCCAAAGTCCCGGGACTCCCTGGGGCTCCTGACGGTGGCATGTGCATGTGGCAGGCCATGGCCGCCGCTGCAGCGCTGGCCAGTGATGAAGACCCCGGATAACCCGATATCAACTTGTCAGCCCCAGTAAAAGCTGTGTGTGTCCTCAGGTGATTCAGGAGCTCTTCCGACGTGGAGAAACGCTTGTCGCACGGTCCATTTGCCGAGACCCAATTACAAACGTGGGGGAGAGGGTCGTTGGGGAGCATGAAACCGTATGGGTACAAGGGATGTCCGCTAAATGATGGCGCCGAGGAGTGGACGCCGTGTATGGGATGTGTCGGGTACATTAGTGGGTAGCTGGACTTGAGAGCGTTGGCTGCAGCTGCAGCCGCTGAGTCGTGCGTGCAAGAGGCGCTGGCTGCGCCCGCCAGGTGACTGGCACAGTGGTAACTGAGGCAGTACGGGTCTCTGCACAGGCTGGCGGACATGATGGACGGCGGAGAAGCTCCGGCCAAGGGGCTGGATCCGGCTTTACTGCAGCCCAGAGAACCGGCCAGCTGTGCGTTTACCAAACTCCCTCCGTGGGGCAAGAAGTGCTGAGGGTAGCCAGCGTAGGCCCCAGCCAAGCTACCAGGGTAGGTCATGCCAGCTGGAGGCAAAGGGAAAACGGTCTGTCCCGGTTTATAAGGAGAAACAGGCGCCACAAGTCCTGACCCGAGAACGGATGCGGAGGATACAGAAGTTACAGAAGAGGACTCCGAGGAGGTGGTTTTAGTGCCAGGCGTCGTCTCCTGGTGTTGGTTGACCTCTACGTTAATCCCTCCACAGCTCACGCTTATCCTGCTGTGGCTCGTGGTGCCAGTCCCGTCCGTAGAGCCATTTTTATTACAATCAGACTCTTTCTTTTCATCCCTCTCCCCACATTTCCCCTCTGATGGCATGGGAGAAGCAGAAGTGGTGGAGTTGGGGCTGCCCGTCCGCGGCGTGAACGGCTGGCAGGTGGCGCTCGGCACTCGGAAACCAGACTTCTCTCCTCCGCTTGAGACGCCCGAAGACGAGTCCTTCTTATCAGAGGGTTTAGAATAAGGTTTGAAGCTAGATTTGTCATCCACGCCGATGTCGCTCAATTTCAAAGGGCCTGATTTAGATTCCTTCTCACTAGATCCGTTTGATGTTACGGAGGATAATTTGGAAGATGGTGGTGGGTCCGGTTTGCCGATCTGGGAGCAAGTCTGCGCCAGCAGAGCCAACGGACTTTTCTTGGCATCTAGCTGTAAAATAAAAGGTGGAATAAACGTTGATAAGTGCTTTACAAAAACGCACATAGACGCTTCCTTATGTAAGAGCAAAATGTGAGAGCATTTATCATGACGGGAAAAATAAATAATTTTTACGCACGGCTTTTCTTTTATTAAAACTATCAATCTCCACGATTAAAGCCGTGAAAACAACATGCGAATATTTAAACTATTCCAAAAACATTCTAAACATTGTAAAGCCATATATATCTTAGGAAGATTTAAGCTCCTAAAACGTTTACACGCGAACCACCAACAGAATAAGTAAAATAGGCTACAATAAAAATAATTTCCTTACCTCTATGGGACTAACCGGGGTAGAAGGCAAAGGCTGCAGATACTCCGGGTGCAAAATGTGTCCCGACCGTGCAGTAAGCATTTTCAAAACCTTGATGGGAAGTCGCTTTGCTTGCCGTATTGGATCAGTTGGAGGTGCGGAGTGAAGAAAAGGCTTGTCGATGCTCGCCGAGCTGCTATTCCGAGAACTGCTGCTTTCCCACGCTACACAAATATCACTATTTTTCAGAGCAGACGCCAAGGGCGACGTGATCATGTCCCAATTGTCAGGAAATTAAATGGCGAGGCTTTCGTCAGATTCATTAAGAAAATCGGGAAAAAAATGGACCAGAGCCTCTGTGTCGGAGAAAAAGAACCGTAATAACAAAAAATGCCTTGAGAGCAGGTAATCCTGGTAGGAGAGGCGCAAGGCGCGGCAGCTGGAAGCAGGTCCGTGCGAGGTTATCGCAGATCCGCGGCTGCGTCTTGCACCATGAGCGCTGCGTCTTCTGTGCGCCTGTCTGCAGGTCCTCGCTCTGTACTCCCGAAGTACAAACTGGTAGAAATTTTCACTTCAAAAGCAGCTGAATTAGTCCGAGATTAAAGCCTTTGCCGCCTTCCAATCAAATGGGACCCTGAGGTGATTGGAGGGTCAAGGGGATGTGACGTTCTCCTCTTTGTAAGCGCCTCTATTTTGACAGCTCGGGGGAGGAGATAGGAAAAAAATATTTTGGTTAGTGTGAACGCTGAGACTATTGAGGATATGGGGCTAGAGAGCAATGGTCTAACACAAATAAACCATTCATGTCTAAACTAAGGAACTTATCTTCTGGACAATTGCCCCATTTACTTTAGTCATCCTACCCTGTCTTCTAAAAAGCGATGAGAATGTTGACAGCGTTGTTATCATCCTCTAGTATAGTTCACAAACTAAAGTAAAGACAGAATGGTTCTTTACTAACTCCTGGTATATGTTTTGTGTGTTATTGTCGCACTTCTGTAACACGGCAGACCGACAGAAAAGTCCGCACACATTACGCGCGTCCTCCACAGGGTTCGTTTTAGTTCCCCACCCTCCACCTGCAAACATAAAACCAACCACTTGAGCTCGAATTCCCTAAACAGACAAGCGTTGACAGGAATAGACCAATGTAGTAATGGAGGGATGTGAATGTCACATGTTTTCAGTATAATATACACCGCCCTTCTATTTCCATCTCAACCCCTCCGTCAAGTGTCAATTCTGCTCCACCGCAATCAATCAGTTATTTGTCAGATGCTGTCAATCCGCCGCTTGATTTATGTCAGCTATTGTGGCTGATTACATGCCAGCGCGACTGCGAGAGGAGGACAAATGATGAGGGAGATATTTGCGGGAAACAGTCAAGTTTTCACAAGGAATAAATCGATGATGGGAGTTCGGATTTTTAACTGTTATAACGCACGTCGGTGAAAACCTCCGTCCTCACCTCAGACAATGTAATGAGAGTGGGGAACAAGAGGTTACTAAATAAGATCTGTAAGTTTCTTCATAAAACACCTCGGAGGTGGTATACACGATGAAACTTTAATAAGTTGCAGACAGCCGAGCTCACGTTGTTCTGCAGAGAAGCTGTTAGTGCTTTCAGGTGCTAAAGTGGTTTTGCCATAATCGGCCGATTATGGTGTTAAAAAAAGGGGCTAAGTAAAAAGAGAAGTGTTGTTAACTAATGAAGAAGAAAAAAAGGATAATAGACAAAAAAGATCACCAACAGAAAGTCAAATAAACCCGTTATTACACAGGATTAATATTTCATATCTCAGCTGCCTCCCATATTTAATATAGTCTGGGACATGAGTTAATTTAATAAAACATTAAGTGTATAAATAAATAAATAAATAAATATAATGTGTAACCAGGGGTTTAAAACCACGGTTCTTCAGTTCAGAACTCTGTCCATTTTGGCCAAGCGCATCTGCTATTGTGTTGTTAAAACCTGTCATCCGCCTCGGGCACACTGTCATCTGCAACAGCAACAAAGAGGGCGAACACAAAAAGAGAAGAAAGAAATCCAGACATTACATAGTGATGTCAGCTCGATTTTATTTACATATAATGAAAATGATTTATTTTCTTGAAGAGGTGGAAAAGCGGAGCGGGAGAAAGAAAAGAAGAGAAATGGTGTGTCAGGCCGTTTAGAAAAGAAGTTTCAAATGCCCTGAACTATTCACCGCTGAGATGGCTAATCAGTATTGAGGCTCCGGGGCAATCGGGCAGCTTTTCAATGTGGCTTTCCTTTCATCTCAATCGGGATGAAGGCGCTCAATTAAAAGCCTATCAGTTTGTAAGTAAATCAACGCCTATCAAAGTTGTCACATCAAACAAAACGATTATTATTGCAACCCGCCTCTGCCATTAATCTCCTTCTGTGGTAATCTGCTTGACAGGTCAAGTTGGAGAGCAAGAAAACCTGGAGTGGACGGTCAAGAAGGCAAAATAGTTTTGGGGAAGAAGAAGGAGAAAGAAAATGTTAAGAAATTAGATAAACGGAGCGTTAGACTCCAAAAGTCTACCGCAAAAAAAAAAAAAAAAAAAGCAATAGAAGCTGTGGAAGGTTAATTAGAGTACAGTAAAATATTATATGCATATGTTTTTTTCTTTGAAGAAAAAAGAGAACAAGCTGAAATAATTAGCCACTAAAAGTCGAGGGAGTGGTGGGGTGGTGGTGGGGGATGACACTTTTATGAGAACAGATTTTAAAAAAAAGATTTAAGCTCAGGCCTTGACTTGTCTGCTGATCACAGTTTTGTAAAGAGCAGAAATAAACTACAAATGCCTGTTATAGAAATATGCAATCCATAATTTCAAGACGCCTTCAATATAAATATACTAAAAAGGGCCTGAAGGTTTTTCCCAATTTATTTAAACAGAAACAGGAGAGGCGAGATGTATTCCTCCAAATGTTTTTAGTGTTGCTTTTTTTCCTGGTAGAAAATGGGGTGGGGGGGACATTTCACAATATGCAAAGATGTGTGATTGATAACAGGCTTGCTGTTTTCTGCAAGGGATGTCAGTCCCTGACACAATATGTGAGTTATTAGGGCAAAGAAGGGCAACCATAAATTTTCACTGTCAGGCGAAAACCCTCTTTATTGTCCGTGTGACAAATGAGCTCCTGCAGCAGATACCAAAATACTCGGCATTCCTCTTAAATGGGAACACATCTTTGCGGCCATAATTCATGATATTTAAATAGAAAGTTTTAACATCCCCATATTTTTCACAACAGTGACATGTTTACGAATCACCCCTCATGCAAATACAACTATTTACATCTCCAAAGGAAATATCTTGGACTTGAAGGAGAAATGGGAGTTACTTGTTGGCCGACTTTGTCATGAAGAGGTAGATGCCAAGTTTCATTTAAAAAAACAAACAAACAAACAAACAAAAAAAAACTTACGCTAAAGAGAAAAAAGCAATTCAAAAACTATACCGATTCCTCCAAACTTTACTGGTGTTTAATGCTGCTTGAAGTGATCTGCGTTAAGGCAATCTTAAATGCAGAGATACGGTTATTCATTTTATTTAAGTCAGTTTCAGTTTAATTATTCAATTTAAAATGCCATCAAATAACCTGACACCGGTGGGTTTTCCTTTTTTTTAGAGGCGTTTTTAATCGTATAAAAAGAAAACAGGTCACAAAATACAGATAGAGTTGGTGATAAAACCATTAAAACGCATGCAAAAGAAGGTATTATTTACTTCTAAAACGCCAGAGAAAAGAGGCATTTACCAAAAAAAAAGAAAAAAGAAAGGAAAAAAAACGTGACTCAACGTTACCTGCAATCATTGCCTATAAGCTCCCACAGAGTCGTAAACTGTTTAAAAATATATGTATATACATATATATATATATATATATATATATATATATATATATATATATATATATATATATATGAGATCAGGCTGGTCTGTGCATGCAAAGGGACAAGATGATAGGAGCAGGTTTGTTGTTGAGCATAGATCTCTCTACTAGAAGCAGAGTTGTGTTCACATTTTATATCTTCTGTGTTGAACTGCTGAAGTTGCTGTTGAGACATGTTTGTTGGTAATGTTACCAAAATCTGATCGTTTTAATCTTTTGCTATACTTTGTGGAATTCACTATCTATTCCTGCCCCTTCCTTGTAATTCACCTTCATCTGACACACTTTCGGGTTTCTACTCTTAAAGTCACGCAAGCCTCCTCTCTTCCACCTCCCACTCTGCATCTCTTCCCGCCTCCGTACCCATCCTCCAGCTCTTGTCACTGACATCTCCTCCTTCCACTTACGCTTTTTAAAATTTTTATATATTCTAACTTTTTATGTTCGTGATCATAGCCTTGTGGGAAGTAAAATCTGCCTCCATTGTGCTATTTTGCTCTTTAAAAAGTCCACTTTTTTTTTGTTTGTGTTTTTATGTGCAGTAACACAGATAATGGCTTCTGTGCGCATAGTTTTAAATGTAACAAAGCAGCTTTATGTTATCTGGCATTGAGTGAAATTAGTGACCTCTCCACATCACATTTGTTGGGAAACAAAAAGTATTAATTGTTATTAGTAAGTAGAGAATTGCAAGTCACAAAGATTAGTTTAAATGCAGATCATTTTGAGTGTAGGATTGAATTTCAGCTTATGAAATGCCAGTTATTTTGTTTACTTGGTATTTGAACAAAGTACAGACAATAGCTCTCGCTCCTTGGCTCCAAATGGAAGGCTTTGGTGTGTTTGAACAATCATCTCTCAATTTCTCACATATTGAGTCCATGTCAGAGCAGGAAATTGACACGCTTTGACTCGGCACTGCTTTCTGATTAGAGTGTAATCGGAGCTGTACACCTCTCAGTGGCTGCGCCAAATGCATTGTGGGTGTTCTCCAGACATGATCCTATCTCTCCTTACCTCAGCCCAGTCCACAGCAAATTGACAAATAATACCAGGATATCATATTGCTTCTATCTCTACTCCTCAACTTTTATGGTGTTGCTTTTATTCTCTTTCTCTCTCACTCTCTCACTCACTCACACTCACACACACACACACGCAGCAACACTAATCGATTGACAGCACTTGCTGAATCATGTGGCCTCTGATGTTGTAGGACTTTTAGTATGCAGAGGCATGTGTCTGTAGCATCAGTGTGCAAAAAGGGGCGTTCACGTGTTTTGGAAGAGGTGATGTGACTAGCCCATTGTGTTTTCTCAGACATTGTCTTTATGATGCTCTAAACCTCACCTCCAGACACATGCTGTGAAAGAGAAAAGACAAGCAGAGACATCTAACAGGCTTTGTGTGCCGCAGAGGAGAGCAAGTGCAGCAACTTCTTCTTCTCCTTGTACTCAGCAACAATGAAAGATTAATGGCTAAGTGCGTGATTGCTATGCACATCTAATTTAGTGTATAGGTTAAATTTTTTTTTAAAACAAATATCTAAACACTTGGTGAATGCCAGGCAGTGAGTAACCATCCCAAGTGATCATGATGTCTTTGAAGCAACTTGATGAACGCAGTTGATTCTTTGCTTCAGAGTAATTGTGTCATGAAGCCCTTTTAAACTAAAACAGCATCTGCAGATCTACAGTAATAAAAAGATGAAATAAAATACCAGGGCGTTATTGTTCAGGCATGTAAAAGGGAGACATTGTTCTTTTAATAAGCTGGGGCCTACAATCCCTTTGCAGAGCTGCAAAGCTGATGAATGATGCACCAAAGTAAAATCCTAACTACATTGGTTAAAATGATGGTGTGTATTGTGTATGAGTTGTTTTTTTTTCATTCGTTTTTGTAAATCTAAAAGATTGTTTAAAATCCATAGGGATTATTTGCTGTGTATATAGTAGAGTATGATACATAATGTATTTATTTTCATGCGTGCAGAAGTTTTAAACCTGTTATTTCCCTCCCCAGACCTCGACTCCAGGCTCAGAGGAAGTTTGCCCAGTCGCAGCCCAACTCGCCCAGCACTACGCCCGTCAAAGTGGCCGACCCAGGCAGCCTGAGCAGCGGCCTGGCCGCTGTGCCATCCACGTCCCTCTCATCGCTTCCCTCGTCATCCCTGTCCTCCTCCATTCAGGATCTGTCCAGGCGCAAGCCCAAGACGGAGGACTTCCTCACTTTCCTCTGCCTCAGAGGTAAGACGCAGCAGAGCGGAGCAGATGGAGGCGCGATTATGAAGCACTCCTCTTACCTGCAGCAGTGCAGAAGGGATGCCGTTTAATGAGAAAAGCTGTAGAAATGATTTGTTTTAATATTTCATTCTAGTCCAAGACGCAGATCTTTACCAGAGACTGAACTGAATATTGCATCTGAGGCTGGGCAACATTGTGCTGGCTCTGTGCTCTCGAGGAATGGATACACAAGCAACTCAAATACAATATGTTTTGTTTAGTCAGGTTTTGATCGCCCTCTACCAAATACCCCCCCACACACGCACAAATCCATACACATAGTGCAGCTAACTGCACACTTGCCCAAGGCTAAGATTATCCTGCATTTCATCAGCTTACACATCTCCCCCTCCCACTTTTCAACAACTGTCTATCACTTTAACACCCTGCCTGTCACCTTCTACTACAGCAGCTGTTCGCACATAGAGTACACACACACACAATCACACGCCCCGCTTTGCAAACAATACTCCGGTTCATCGACACTATGTAGCACATTCGATGTCAAATGAACTGTAAAAGCCACGGCAGAACAATAAGCAGCTGAATTAGTTTGAGTGTGTTTTAACAGGGAAAAACTCTTGAGTCAAAGACGCTATCCCACACCCACAATGATCCAGCATACAGCAATTTACACAAGCTCAGAACACTAAAGAACAACATTGAGGTAGCTAAACAAGTCCTGCTGTTTCCTCCAGAGTTACTGTTGGAGTCGTGTTACTTCTAACCTATACTCAGCGGGGATGTGTGGCTAAGATGACAGAAAGCCTTAGAAGTAACCGTCGGAGGCCATAAGCTGTCACTGGCTCCCTCATAGCCACTGCTGACGGTCTGTCACTGAATACTTGCTCTATATAATTGGCATTCCCATCTGGAAGTCATATTTCCACCTCTAGACCACAGGACACAACAACTACCTGTGACTACTGCGAATGACAGAAGCCAGATGTTGCTGAATGTTTGTGGGTTTTTCTGCACAGCTTTAAAGAGGCTTCCTTCTGTCTTCTACTTCTTCTGTGACAATGCTGATTTGGATATGTTGCACTAACTTCACGGTATTCAAATCATCCCTTTTCTTGTGAAATATGAGTGACTCTTTAAACCTTTTTTTAAAAAATACACCACCATTTTTTTTTCCTTTGACCTCATAACCGGAACGGATTCATTTGGAAGACCAAACTCCTCGTCTGTGATTAATTTACAGTTAACATTATTAACCTTTTGTCCGACTTAGAAAGCAGGCGGAAAACTCAAGAGAGCAGATTTAAATTTGTTACTTCTGATATGCGATGGCTATATGTTGCTCCTCTGAGGAGGGTTACTGTCATTATGGGATGTCATCTCATCCTCGGAGGGCTCAGTCAAGAATACTTAATTGGAGGATGCTAAAACTGGCTGAAGTCTTTGATGCAAGAGCCCTTGATTTGCATGTCTAGACCAGTGCATTGATGTGGCTACTGAAACAATCTTTCACATTTCTTGAAGATGAGATTCTTAGTATCAGCTGGGAGCGCTAAGGTGACTGGTCTGACTCAGTTTTCCTGCTGTAGTTGAGGTCGGCCTTGGTGGTTTCTCAGCTCACTTCCAGTCAGGCTTTGCAGCGACTGTTGTACTCTACTGTGATATTAATGCTAATTTTAGAGCGAGACTGCTGAACTAATGATCAGATGGTCTTCCAGAGGCTTTTACCACTCTTCTTCTCCCTGCTGTACTCTGTATTTATAGATCCACTTTAGCTCTGTGTGTGTGTGTGTGTGTGTGTGTGTGTGGACCATGCTGTGAGGTTGACATTTTCCTACGCAGGGCTTCTTCTGCTCCGTTTTCCCCTTGGCCTCTCATGTGACCCATTTGCGAGAGACTCTTACCAAGAGAAGGGGACATGGGAGAATGTCAGTAGAGCCCTTGAGGTCGAGTCTGTGAGTGAATGTGTTCAAGCGTGTTTGGGTGTGGGTGCAAATCTATGCTAACTGCTGATGTCGTTTTTTCTGCTTATCTCCTCTGTGTGTGTGTGTGTGTGTGTGTGTGTGTGTGTGTCCTCTCCTCTGTTGTGTATGCATGATTGTTTGTGTATATCTGTGCTCAGCATCAGTGATATAGAAGGAAGCACAGCATGCAAGGACATCTGTGTTATCCTGGTTAATCTTTTCAAAGAGACTGGCGTCTTTGAAATCATTTGAAACTTCTAAACCCCCTTTGAGATTCTGATAAACGTCTCTGCTGATCTGACCACCACACACTTCCAGCTCCTTCATGTTTGCTACCAAAATACCTTCCCCAAAATCTCCTTCCATATTATGTAAATCTCAAATCTGTCGTCTATCTAATTCTTTTAGTTTATTTATTTATTTTTTTTTTTTAAAGTGAAGTTGGAATCGATTCATTTGTGGGATTCATCTCGGGTCAAACAGTCGGTGTGTAAACACTCATCCGTATACCCCCACCTGTCCACAGCAGTGTTTGCTGTTCTTATCTGGTAAACATTACACATCCACCTCAAAGCCTTCTATCCATCACTCATTCTGACATCTGCATAAAAGCAGTCAAAACATAAGATTAGAAATCATCAAAAAAAGATGTGAAAGCAGGTTTGTTGATTCATAGCTTTTAGTTTTACCATTCTGTGTTGTGTATCTTTCCTTTTAAATCTGTGAGCTTCTAATTGATAACGTAGAACTCTTTTGGGACCTTTTATCCCAGCAGATAATTCAAGTGGTTGGTAGTAAATCAGGGAAAAAGTTATTTTTAATTCCTCAAGTGGGAGGGGGGAAGCAGGATTGCCTTACTATTCTGATGCTACGTGGGTGTAAACGGACAGAGTAATATCTACTGTATGGAAGGATGCACATCATGCATGCTCACCACCCACACTGTCTCATGCTTATTTTCCGTTTTTATCTAACTGTTCATCTGTCTCCTGCAAACACACCCTTACACACAAGCTGGAGTGCTCAGTCTTTGCCTGTGTTCCCAGGATGGTGTTTATGTGTGGCTCGGGCCTGTAGTGGGGCTGTTTATATCCATAGAGAAAGCCATTTGGGTAGTAGCCAGACAGTCTGCCTCTGGCCCTTTCAGCCTCTGGTAAGACGGAGTGAGTGAGTGCTCCTGATGGCAGGGCGGGGGCAGCACTGAGGAGACGAGGAGGAAGTTATTTAACTTAAAGGCACAATTTAATCTGCAATGACTGTAGTGATGGAGTGCCGTTGTCTACGTCTCATTGCTGCTTTGATCATTAATGCATAATTATAGTCAGCAAAGAATATTAGAAACTTAGCGAGAGACAAATATAAACACACTGCAGGTAAGAAATTAGAGATTAAATGACTAAATTTGCACAAACACACCAGGAAATTGGTGTCTTTTTTTTATAAAAGACTTCCTTTTATTCCTGGTTGTTGTTTTCTTTGTGCCAGTATGTTTGTGTATGTGTGCACCACAACAGCATTTACCTCTTCGCCCTCTGGGCTTTCTCCTCTGCCTGCCAACTCCAGAGTGGTGCCTCTTGGGTTCAGCGAGGTCAGTCCCTCTGCTCTGCTTATGTAACCTCCCAGCTCTGACCTACTGAACCAAAGACCTCAGATTCTGATGATGTGATTACACATGACACAAATATGGGCTTTTCACATCTGAGGAATAGACAGCCAGTGCTTGAAAAAAATTGAACATTTGTCTTTAACAGATTAAGTTTAATATTCTTTGAATGTGTTTTTATTGCTTGAGGACTGTCACAGACTAGAGGCACGTTTTTACTTCAGGGAATAGAGCAGCTTATCATGTGTCTCTCAAGTGCGTTGCTGCGGTGACAACTAAATTTCCCTCAGGGATCAGGCATGTTTCTCTTCCTCTGAGATGTGAAGAACGTTAGAGAAACAATTTGAAAGTCTGTTTTTGTGTACAATTGTAATTATTGTGATTGTTTTCCCATTTAAGAGTGATTCTTTGGTGCAGCAGTGAAAAATACTCATTTTTGTAACTTGCATTGCCACAGTTTGTAGGGTCAAGGGTTTTGCTGACATTAGGGATTATTAAATGATGATGCAATCTCTCATCCTCAGTTTCTCTCTCCTCCGTGGAAATGAGGAAGAGCTTTGGCACCACTCAGCTGCCAAAATCTGCATTTGTCTCTTTACCTATCCTAAAGAAGTGTGTTCATACTCCCATACAGGCATGTACCACTTATTTGTAAGTCATCAGGTGCACGTCCCCATGGCCCCTAAATGCTTGATTGACTATAAGAATTGTCCTCATTGTTTCAGCCCCAGTTAAAGGAACAAAAGGAGGGTGGCTAGAAAATGAAGGGTTTATAATTATGTCCCCCCCCCCACCCAGGAGCCCTGTTAAAAATGACAATCCTAATAGACTCTTTCAAACCTAATTATGATTTGTCCGGGTGGAATGAGGTGGATGAAAAGCTGGTGTAATTGGGGGATTAGACTCGAGGTCTGCTTGAGATCTTGGGCAAGCAATGAGATGCTTTTTCCATCTGTATGTGCATTTACACCTGATGGCGCTTGGAGGAGGGTTGTGAATTTCTAGAAACACCACTACAAGGATTGATGCTCCTCTCCTAGTTGAGATGCCACTGAGCATCAGTGGACCACTAGATCCTTTTTGGCAATTTCTGTTTTCCATCTCTACTTGAATTTATGAGAAGATATGCCTTTTCTGTTGTTGAAGTTGCTTCTGACCATCATCTGGTTCTTGTTTTTCCTCTTTTCAGTTTCACATAAATATGAAACTGTTGTAATGGTGCATTCATACTTCACTGTGCACATCTTTGCACTTTCACCTTTACGCAGTACAACCTCAGCCAACCCAATTTCTACCCCCAAGTGGCCTTGTGGTCTCTTGCCAGTGGCGTGCTGACCCCTGCTCAGGGCAGTAAATTGCAACCATTTAGCTAATGAAGCCAGTCATTAGAAGCTGATTGCAGCAGTGTGTGTGCAGCTTTGGTGTGTTTGTCTGGTCTGAGAGGGAGATATTTGCTTTGTCATCAAGATAAATGATCTGTATTTGGTGTTTGTTGCCATCTGTGTGTGTGTGTGTATGTGTACATGTCGTTTAGGTGTGTTGCACTGCTCAAAGTATGATCTGCAGGATAAAAGCCAAACAAAATGGACTAGAGGACCTAGGGATATTTGTGTTCAGCAAGGTTCACAGTTGTTGACGGCATCTCAGTTTGTAAGCTTTAGGTCATCATTTGGACTTAAATAGAAAACAGTGCATCAAGTTAGGCTAGAGATTTAGACGTACAGCGAGCAACTTTAAATTTGCTTTGCATATACGTCTAGCTACCATCGGTTGGAGCTTGTTAACTATGCCCAAAAGTCATGGAGAGCCTGTCAAATCAGTCTGTCCTTGTGGAGAGAGTTTCTGGTCAGCGTTAACACAATGACAACAGAGCAACAATGTTGTAATCGGGGTGTAAACAGTGTAGATGGCAGAAGCTGTGGATCAATGGTTGTTTGAATCAACTTTGGCAATTACAGCCTAAGTTTTTTTTTTTCTTCTTGAATTGAACAGAAGACGGCACTCAAATCTTTCTTTTGCAAAGATTTATTTGCTGTCGACAGACAGGCTACGTCATAATGTAAGTTTTCTCTTCTACACAACACTCTCTTGTTGACTCGTTTCCATCACTCTAAAGACATCACCTTGTTGGCTGCTCTGATTGGTCGTAGCACTAAACCACTGTGTGCTTGGGCAGTTTGATAAGGAGCTTTTGGTGCCGCCCTGTGGATCCTTTTCAGACCCTGCATCGTTCTAGATGTGGATGTGATCTATCGAGTTAATTTATAAAGTAAAAGAAACTAAAGAGATGGCTGAGACTATTGAAATGATCTTACCAACACATTATTAAAACTGACAGTAGTCAGTCGTCGTCTTCATTTTGAGAAAGGTATTTGGACAAAAAGTCTTGAATGGATTGTACATATATTGACAGCAGTGTTTAATTGTAAAAGTAAGAGCATTTCCACGCACAAAAAGCAAAGAAAACCCAAGACATTGGGACTAAACTGCTGGATGGACTAAAGAAAACCAGATGTGTTGTACTACTCCAGTATTCGAGTGCAGAATAGCTGCGTAACACGAATTAAATTAACTTTTTATTGTGTTTGTTGAATTTGTGTAGACATCAGTGTTGAAAGTGTTTCCTCTGGATTATTTCAATAAACTGACTAAAAAATAACCAGAAAGTTCCAGGAGGAATTTCTGATATTGTCGCTGCCTCCTCTGGGGTTGGTGTTAGCCTTCTCTAAGTGATTATTATTCCTATTATTTAATTCTACAGTCTAGATTTTAATTATTTTAGTGTTGCCATATTTGTTATCTTTTAATTGACCAAGTATGTATTAAATGTACAAGATCTAAGACAACTATTCAGCACTCTCCAAAAACAATTGTCCTTATTAAATGATCAGCTTGACTAAATCTTAATTTATTATGTGCTATTTAAGTACTCTGTACAGTTTAATACTGGCAAGTGAAATTCAGCCTATTTCTCAGAGGCTTAGCGTTATTTTAATTGGCTTATAATCACACATTACTTTCCATTAATGCCCTTTAAACACTAAGGCCCCTAAAAAGGGTAATAAAACCCAAGCAGTTGCTCATGCTATGCAATCGATTTAGTCATAAAGGCTTTGCAACTTCATAAAATCCTTTTCACAGCCAGGTTTAATCAAGGCTTTGAAAATATTGCGTAACAAGGCATTCTTGTTAATTAGAAATCAGGAATTGCTTACATGTGATAATAAAATTAAAACACTTAATTTTTTACAAACTTTAGCCAACTGTGTTAACTTTTTCTTGCCACTCAAAGTCTCGCATTTATGCCATACACACAAGCCCGTCTGGGTTTGTTTATTCACTTATTTCTGCGATACATTAGAGTAAACAGTAAAGAAGTGTCTGTTGCTCATTGTGTGTATTTTAATACGTAGAGGCTCTTCTTCAATAATTATTTCTATAGTCTGTTTACCTTGGTCTGCTTATGCTCTCTTATATTTCTGTTCAAGCTACACATGATTACTAACTGCAGACTAATTTATGAGTAAAGTATCAGGATTTATCAACATAGCTTTTGGCTTTGTGAGTGTTGTCAGAGCAGGCGCTTACCTGTGATCGGCTGACTGAGGTAGACCATCAACTACCAAAAACCATTTGAACCTTTTGTTGAACAACACCTCTGAAAAGATGACAATGAAAGTCATTAAGTACAACAGAAACATGAAATGGAGAGAGATCATAGCGGAGCAGAGATTGACAGTAATCCTGTTTGGAAGAGCGAAAGCAACAGATTTGGGATTAGCTCGGCAGTAAGAGTACCTCTTCTTTTGAGTTAAATATTTGAGCACATATGCACGAGACATGTCTCAGTAAAACTGCTAACATCAGAATGACGTGTGGAAAGGACTGCTTGTCACATACTCTGAGAGTTCTCGCTTAATTTCGAATATTATACCACGACTGCAGCACAGAGGGAGGAGTTGTGTTTGGAAACATCAGAAAGAACGAAGATAAGTGACAATAATAAGACCAATTTGGAAATTATAGTTGGACAAAAATGATCTTTGTCGGCTTACATGCAGATAATCAACAGGAGATCTGAAAATGCAGAGTGGTTTATTCTGATTCTGACACAATAAACATACTATTCAAGTAAAACTATTGTCATTCTAACATTCTGCAATTCACGTCTTTGTTTGTGCATGTGACAACTGATGCAATGTGCAGAGCAGTTTGCAAAGCAACAATAGGCCACCAACTGGGATAATAACAAGTGGAAAAAATGAGCACAGCAATCACCATTATTCTCAAACTCCTGAGTGACTTTTATTTATTCCTTGCAAACTAATGTTGTTCCTTCTGTAACTTTTGAAATTAGAATGGAAAAAATGTATTTTATAAACAACACTATGTCAAGGAACTCAGTGTTATCCTTCACGATTCTCCAGTTTTCTAATTGTAATTTTCCCTTCCTTTTTCCTGCAACTTTGCCCACTCAGGGTCATCTGCCTTGCCCAATAATATGGCCTACTTTGGAAGCTCCCAAGAGGAGGAGGACCTGGAGGAGGACGAGGAGGAGGAGGAAAATGAGGTGCGAAACGGAAGTGTTGTCCACTCTAATGGAGCGGGAAGCATCAGCCAAACCTCAGCCTCGTCTTCCTGCCACTCTACACCACGCAAGGGCAAGCTCCCCACCAGGCAGCCGCTCAACGGGCATGGTAAAGACAGAACTAGTGCTCAGAACAAAGCATGCTGTGATTTTATTGTGATTAAATGGGTCAGTGATACACCTGTTTTGTTTTTTTTGTTTGTTTTTTGTTTTTAATGTTTTAGTTAGTATAATCGACTAAGATCTCAGTGAGGGAAGTTAATAAAGACAGAAATTCGGAGAGATGAAACAAAGGGAAGAGAAAAGAAAAGAAAACTGACCCGCCACTGAATAACTAGAGAGTTATTCTGTGCGCCAGATGCACAGAATAAGTCATTGACGAGACAAAAGGCGGATTTTTAGTTAAAGCAGAGTGTGTATGCGCATGTGTTCACTTTTCCAAGTTTGCACTCCCGTTTTCCGTTGCAGGGAAGGTGCAGGTCACATGGGCTTGTAGTACAGTGCACCAACTGTTTCCACCCCAATTAACACTTAGCTTACTAAGCCCTAACAAGGTGTTTATGCTTGCATTGCAACAGCTGGCCAGGGCCCTAGACAAGCACATGCAGCACAGTTGCATCATATGTGCACCCCTTGGGGCACATAGACATTCACATAAATACAGACACTGCGCACAACATTCAGAAAGTTGCATGCATGCAAACATATGTTTGACTTTCAGGCTCAGTGATAGATTAGATTACTCACTGCATTTTTTTTTTTGTTTGTTTGCAGTGAGTGAAGGATAAAAGAAGGCACATTTTGTTAGAATTGAAAATATTCAACATGTTGCATTTATTTATTTATAGCCATCACCTGTTTGCCATACTTGTCTTGTGGTCTTTCTAAAGAGCATTAGTGAAATGATTTAAACCAGGAGACCCACCCCCACCACCTCCCCACCATCGCCACCATCAGGCTTGTAAGATTTATCCAGTGCATTCAAAGAAGTGGCTGCATTTCAGAGCTCCTTCCCTTCACTCTCTCTGCCTCTCACTCCCTCTTTAGTTTGTAGAACTGCCTTTCAAATGGTCTAAAAGGTGAACACTGTCCTCACTTTCTTCCCTCGCCATCCTATCAAGTGAAACGTGGAGGAGGAGACAGACAGAAGCGAGACAGCGCTCTATAGATCTGCATACAATGAACTCTGACGACTGTGTTCTGACTCGCTGGCAGTGCCTATCCAGCCATAATGCATACATGCTTCCCTCATTCAAGAACAGGTTGAACAGCTGCAGTTTGAAACATAAAACATTACAAGGAGTATAAACCGTAGGATAGTGAAACCCATGAGAACGAATCCAGGCTTGTTGCGTGGATGAGGACAGCTTGTTCTCTTTTCTTATCTCTTACCCAAACACTGTTTGCAAAGCAGCTTGGTGCCTTCGCTGTGATATGCAAAATAAATAGATAAGGGGGAAACGGGCAGATATACTTTCGAAGGGACAATGGAGATGAGGGGGCTAAAAGCACATGAGCAGGCATTTGCGTGCACCGTCGAGAGTGGGCCACTGCTCCAGTATTGACAGGATTTACGCTGTGTTGAATATCAGGCGCACACACAAGGAAAAAAAAAAACAAACAAAAAAAACATGCTCGCACCTTGTGCATTTTGCGGTATTAGTATTGGTGTCAAATGTGACACTTTAATATGCAGCTTGGGCTGCTCTCCAGGAGGAGCGTGGTTATAAGGGCTTTTACGGAGGCGGGGGCAGTTGAGGAAAAGAAAAAATAGAATCAGTGTGGGGCTGGAGAGAGATGCATTTTATTCTGGGCGGTAAAGTGAGACAGGAAAGCCCTTACATTGTAGGCCATTCATCAGCGCACCATCTATCCACTTCTATTTCTCTCCTGGACATGTGCCATGTTGACATTGCTAAATTAAACAGCTTTTATTGGGCTCAGTTCCTTGCATAGCTCACATCTGAAAACGTCAGGAATTCTCTCATTTTTCATCACGCCAGAGGCCCCAGAGATCTGCAGACGCTCATTTGTGGTTATAAGTGTATATACACACACACACTTTCACTCTGCATCTGAGGACATATACGTATGTGTTGAGCAGCGCATGTGTACTGTTAATGCTCTGCGTGTTGGTATTTTTAAGACCCAGTGAAACTTTAAATTGAGCCTCATTAAAGCTGAGAGAGAGAGCTTTTGAGTGTTTATGTTAATTGCAACACTGCTGTTTTATCCGATTAGCCTTAAATCTAGGGGTCAGTGCAGTCTAAAGACATTTTAGACGGGTACATTGACAAGGAGTATAAAGACGTTTTCATACCCATCTTAAATCATGCATATTTAACCGATTGGGGCGGGGTGTTTGCCAAGGTTTTGGCACCCAACGCTGTGCAGGCCTTTCCACTTGGTTGATTCTGCTTGTTGCCATAGGTAGATAGATGGTACCATGAAAAGGCTTAGTGTGCTCCCTTTTCCACATTTATAGGGTTCTAATTGCAGTAATGTGTGTTATAATGTGTCCTATGTAATCAGCTACATATAACAAAGTTGGCCGTTTTGGTCTACCACTGGGTTTCTTAAAGTATTCTGGTGCTTTGACGCCTACTACTCTCCTGTCAAAGTATCGAAGCAGTGTTTAGTTAGCATTGCTTCCAGCTCTCTCTCTACAGCTTCTTTTGTTTTTGAGCCTACATGTACATGTACTGTAATCACTACAGATGTCGTGTGGTGATTATGGTACATGTATTAAATGCAGTCTTTTTGGATCTGTGGAGGTGGTGCTCTTTGAATTGGAGGCATTGCAGCACACGTTAGAGAAAAATACAAATGGGGCTAGTCTGGTCCCATTAGCCTGTATGGGTCAAACTAACCTTGCCCCATTAGCAAAAGATCGAGCAATCTTGAGCAGCCGGGCCAGTTGGGGTGCATGAGAGGATGGCTTGAAACTCCTGGTCAGAAATATCGCTGGTAATCGGCAGTAACATAAAAATAAAGATGACACCACACATCAGCAAATGTTAGTTGAATGAATCTAAAACTGCTGGTTAAGTATGATGTAAATCGATTTAAATGCAGATTGCCAATAATGACTTTAATTTATTGTAATCAGAGGTTTTTGTCAGTGACAATGTGTAACATTCAAAGACGCAGTTTGGAAAGAGGAAAAATGGTAACGAAATTACAACAATGAGTCAAAGCTATTTCATCTCGAACCTCCTCTGACATGAATTACCTCAAACATACCACTTGAGTTGTAGTTCAGGGTGGCATCACCTTTGCATCCTGCACGACGAAGAAGAATGGAGAATTTTTTTTTTTTGGTTAGAATATGTCCTGGTATTGGAGCCTTATTGTGCTCCTCCTTGTGAATTGAGTTCCCAGTCTGGTTTTGGTGGCAGACTTAAAAGTTTCCTTTAGAGCTCTCAGCTGAGTCTGGCTCAGGCAACTTCCATCCATCCTTTTAACGGTGCTGCTACTGGCCTGCGCTGCAGGGAAGAGGTTTTTGTGCACAGCGAGCACATCTCCACAGTCCATGCGCGTTAATGTGCATGTAATTATATGCTAATGTTGCTCTCCATTAACTTTGTGTCTTTCTTTCCTGTAGCAGGTATCTCTGGCCTTGTACTTGTGTTTGTTTGTGTTTCTATCCTGCCCTCTCTCCGTCCTACTGGGTGAGGCAGATGGCCGCTCTTCTTGAGTCTCCTCCTGCTGCGGTGTCTCCTGTTTTTCATTTCCACCGACACATCTAGGCTCAGAACAGGGGACTGGATCCCACTGAAGACTCTTTGGCTAGGATGTTTACAATTTTGCTTTAAATGAAAACAATTACACCAGATTAGATTGAAGTGGAGGGCGGTTGAGGCAGATTTAACATGTTTTATTGGTTTTCTTGGCTCGAGACTTCTTTTCCTGAAGAAGCATTTTACGAATACTGCTGTAGTGAATTTGACTGATTTGGACTGAATTTGATAATAATGAACTGGACTGAATTGGACTGTATTAATTTGACTTGAATTGGATTTCTTTTTTGTAGAGAGCCCTGAAAGAACTCATTTTTGAATTAGCAGCATTTAAATCAGCTGAATTGAATTGAATTGGACTCAACCCTTATAGGATGATTTCGTTTGAATGTAATTTGACTTGAATTTAAGTGGAATTGAACTCTTACTGTGAATAGCATTTTGCATTTGTGCTATAATACGTAAAACTGAAATGAATTCCAACTCAATAGAAAAATCTTTTCATGAAGAAATTTTTAAATCTTCTGCCTCTCTACCTTCCTTTTACAAACATGGAAACAGGCATGTTTCATATTCTGGAAGCTCACAGTTCACTTAAAACAGTTCAATATTACTACTTTTTCTATCTCAGTTAATTTCAAATCTTGTTGTTCTTCCAACAACTTATGTAGGTATGTCTGTATGTGAATAACTATTTATTTTTAAATTCCTTATGATCATATATTCGTTCCAAATCCCAAAAGCAACACATCTAATGTTTGTCTCCGTTTTCATTCCCTTCCAGTTTTTCACAGCCAGACTAAAGCAGGGACCAGGGAGAGTCCGAGGCCCAAGGCGGGGACTCACGGCAGGGACGCTCCTGCCCCACCACCGCCACCTCCTTCATCTCCACACCTACTGAGGGAGCGAAGCGAGCGGGCGGAGGCGAGGGAGCATGCTAGGGAGCAGCAGGCCTTGGCCAGCGGTCGAGGGTCAGCCAATGGACTCCCACCCAGGAGAGCGGCTGAGGAGCTACGGAAGCAGGTAGACTGTCCTCTTAGACTGAACATGTGTGAAGCTGGTTGTGAATAATTTGTTGAATAACACTCGAAAGAGAAAAGGAAAAAGGTGAAGACTTCCCAAAACATTATTGGGGAGTTGGAAAGTGTAACAGTAACTGCTATGGAAAGGAAGGATTTCTGCTGCTCGAAATGGTATGTTAGCTGGAATATCGAGCATCCTTGTCAGTATTCCACTCTTTTGATTATTATGCCCATAAATTCTCGACTCCTCTTTTCATCCTCCCATCTCCCATGCCCTCTTTATTCAATCTTTTTCTTCTGTGAATTTTCCAAACTGCTCCTGCGCCGTCTTTGTCTCACTTCTACGCTTTCATTTTATCGCTGCTTTTCTTGCTTTGCCTTACGTTCCCTCTGTTTCCGTGGGTCCTATCTTATTATATCTCCCACTTCCTCTCCTTTTCTTTCTCCTCCTCCTCTCCTCCATCCATTGTGTCTGAGAGAGTAATGATTGTGTTTTGGCCTGCCGCGACTGCAGCTATATTTAGTAGTGCTGGCAAGGGGCTGTGAAATCCTGCCTCCCTCTTCATGGCACTTAGCAGGTTTCAAGGAACCCCGCAAAGTGGAATAGGGAAAATCAGGAAGAGAAGGGCCAGAGATGCCGTTAGTCAAAACCGGCTTTCTGTTCTTCACATTTGCTAATTAAAAGAAATTGTCATCCAAGGCTGTACATTAAATTCTCATCTTTCTTTTGATTTTTTTTTTTTCCTCCTTTTTTGCGTGCGATAGTTTTGTGCCTGTTAAATGCCAATCGCTATCATGTGGTGTTTGTTGTTGTTCTGTGCAGTTGCTAATGATGCACTTCAGGTTTAAATTCCTGGGATTGTCCATTTAATGAATTTCAATGAGACTGAAAGTCTTCCAAGGCGCACCTTGAGCCTCACTTTCTCCTCTAGTTTTTGTTCTACGGCTCTTTACTTACTCGCTTTTTGTTTCAAACACTGTTGGCACTCAGAGTGACTCATTTGGCTCATTTTTTTCATCTCATTCAGCATTTTTCTTTGAATCATTCTTTTTTTCTGCTCCTGTGTCCAACAGACAGATCTTGCTCTTGATAAGACCAGTCCAAGTCATTTCCAAAGGATCTTTTTTTTCCCCACTTCATTTTCCCATCAAATTTGCATACCATCCATGGATGTTTAAGGCACATTTATGCACGCGTTTATACACACGGCCAACTTGGAAAATATAGACTCAGCCACATAAAAGGTTAAGTGATCATGTAGCCGTAAAACGAACCAGGGGCTGGCCATGTCAAAACCAAAGGGTAAAGGCATTATCATAATTCAATTCACTGCAAATCAGCTCTCCTTAAATTAACAGCAGCTTGTATCAACAAAATGCATGCACTGTAGAAGGTTCTTTCAGAGAACTATATGATCCTATTCATTTTAATTAAATAACAAAGTAGGGATGTCAGCAAAGCAGCTGCATGCAGCTCCAAGGGCAGCCGAGGTGTGCGGGGCCAAAACATTCAGCAGACTCTGCACCATTTGAAAAAGACACTTGTTTATTTATCCTGAAACCTTAGTCAACCTCCCTTGCTCTACTGCTTGAATGATATTACAGTAAATGACAGCAAAACAGGGATTGATAGTTATTTAATTTTACATAACAGTTTTAAAAAATATGTGCTTAATTCACCATTAATTAAAGATGTTGAATGTACACAGATCTTGCTCTTGATTTAGTACAAATGGGGCCTTTTTCTCACTCCCGTCAGGATTGCACATTAATGCATTATTTTAAAAGGTGAAATCTTTTGTTGTGGTTACGGCTGAAAATCCAGTCTCTTGCAGTAAGTTTGATCTTTAAAGAATGGATGCATTTTGATCTGCTGAGCATCTGGTTTTACTGTTTAAATGCAACCCTTGCAGTCATATGGATAAACAAAGCTGTACCCATTTAGGTTTATGCAGTTGCACTGATTTGCTGGCATTAATAACCTAGTCAGACCAGAGGATGTGGCGAGTGACACTTTGAACCAACACTATGTGTAAAGACATGTAAAATAAACCAAACCAAAGCCTATTTATTGTACATTCTGTTTTGGCATCTCTGTGGATTTTTCACAAGAAGCAGCAGCAAGTTACAACAGACTGTGTGTTGATGTTTAGCCCCGCAGTTTGAAATTCATGAAATCATAAAACTTAGTTATAAATATACTTGATATTTAATTTAGAGCACAAAACCCAGAACCAATTTCCATGTTGCGAGATTTATGCATCATGTTTGTGTCCATCTGGCGGTGTAGCTGAAGATAAACAGAAGTCTGCACTGGAAAGTTGTTTCATTACTTAGAGCCCAAGAGAGAGAGAGTATAGAGAGTAACTCTCAAATCTCTAAAACACCAAACTGATGTCAAGAATCAGCAACAATGAAAAGCCCCTCTGCAGTATCTCTTCAAACCTTCCCCCTCTTCATTGTCCCTCTTTTTCCATTCAGCACGGCTTTGCGAGGGTTAAATGTCCTCCTGTCTCATTGTATTCTCTGGCCGGCCACCCTTCCTGTCTTTTTCTGTTCTCCCTCATTGCTTTTAGTTCATCCTTCTCTCAGGGCCTCCAGATGCAGATGTTATGGGGTTTTATTTATTATTTAAAAAAAAGAAAAGAAAAGAAAAAAATCCTGCCCGGCTTCAGCTGGGCTATAGCAACATATGATGTCATCTAGACCCACCTCCCTCTTCCTCTCCCTCCCCTCCTCAGCTCACGTGCAGCCAAAAACACTCCTGTATTTTTTTTTTTTTGGCTTCATTGTCTTACTTGGTGTGAACATCATTTTTTTCATTTCTGTTCAAAGTCTCCCTGTCAGTGGTCCTTTCTTTTATTTTCTTAAGCTGTTTCTCTCTCAATTTCTTTCTCTTTCTTTCTCTTGCCATCCTCCTTTTCCACCACACTTCCAAATTGTCAGAACCTGTCTGAACCTCCCTCATGAGTGGGTCCACTGAGCCCTCATGTGGCAGGAAGTGATTATGACACTTTTCTCACTGAGTTACTTTTGTTAGCAAACTGTGACTGTATTAAGAGTTGGTTGTCATTTCAAAACAAGGACATCCTGTAACATGGTATTAACCTGCTGCTTAAAACTCAACTGTAGAGTTGTGTTAGTCATATTAATAATTAGTTCTTAAATAGCCAGTAATAGTCAGGTTTTTCATATTCAGATACAAATATGGTTCCTTATTGTATCTCTACCACCCCCTCTCCTCCCTCTTTCCTTGCCACTTTTTTTTTCTCCACTGTGAGGAAGAGAGTCCATGTGTGTTAGTGGGCAGTGATTGACGGAAGCAGGGTCAGGTTTCAGTCCCCCCCTTGTCTTTTAATGGCTTGGTCTTTGTGTTGGCCCCCTGCAACCTGAGACAGACACAATGCAATACACGGGCATGTGTGTACACGCACACACACGGCACAAGAACCCTTTAAAGGAAAACCTGTCAATGAGCCGGCTGTCACCTCCCTCCTGTGGCGCCTGGCTGTGATTGATAACTCCATCTCTCTCTTTTGCCTCCGTTGTTGCACCTAAACAAAAAAGATGCACACGGCACCACAGATAGATGCCGAGGAAGTATACACATTTCAATGTCTCTTTTTAAAAATAAAAACAAAAACAGCTTCATGCTGTCTTCTTTAAACACACATCTATGTTTCCTTATTTTGAATCCACAAATTATAGTTTTGAAGAGGGGAAAATATGATTTGCTTTTGTTTTGAAATGGTTCAAATGAATTTAACAATACGGCAGGGCAAAATAGCTCAGGAACCTTTAAGAAAAATGACAGAAGAATTTCTACTTAGACTGTTATGATTTTGGCTAACCAACATATTTTTTTTGAAGATATATTGATTTCCTATTGTCTCCGCTATCCTGCTCCATTCACCATCAGAAAGAAGCCCTGGTTCAGATAAAAGTGGTCCTTGAAACAGTGTAACGACGAGGGGAAGAATCCGAGATGGATATTCTTACAAATGTGTTTACAGTCATGTTAAAAATAAAGAACACTTCATTTTACGCCAAAGATTTTTGAATGAGGACACAAATCTGAATGTTACTAGGTCTAAAAATGAGGCTTAGAGATATTTCACTGTGTCATTATTCATTTAACAAAAACTAAAACGCAGAAGCAATGTGTGTGTTTAAGAAAAAGAAGAGAAAAAAACATTTTCCTGGCACAATACGAATTCATACAACAGCCAAGAGCTCATTATTAAATATACTTGACAAATTAATTCATTTTTATTAAAAAGAGAAGATGTAATTGAGGGGAAAAAAGAGTGTACACATTGGAAGAATCCAGTCTGTAAGACCAAAAGACAAAATCATTTTGTCATCCATGCTTATTGAAAGAAACGTTCAAGGAAACCTGTAGCCAGTAAAAGTTTATTTTTATATAAGCCCAAAAGGGATCTTATTTCATCCAATAGCTCCACCTCCTACATCATCTCATACTGTCCAGCCATCTGCTCAGATAAACCATTTAGGCATGTTTTTTTCTTTCTTTTTTTGTAGCTCCTATACTTCTGTATTTTTCAAAATATAAATTTGTGATTCATGATAAATATATTCTGTTTAACCTAAGTCAACCCATTTCTCTCCCACTATTTTTTTTTTCCTTTTTTATCTCAGGTCTCAAAAGTGAACGGGCTGATGCGGGCAAGCTCGGCACAAGCTGCTGGTGTTGCCAAAAAGAGCCGTGATGTCCGACTGCCGTCCAAAACTGTGAAGAAGTACACAGCCACCGTGTCCAAGGGCCACGTCACCTACACCAAAGCCAAACTGAAAGAACTGGGCAAGAAAACCAAACTCAGCAGCAACAAACACAACAGCGCCGCCTCGGCATTATCGTCAGCGAACAATCACAATCAGCACAGCCAGCCAGCAGCCAGCAATGGGCTGGCCAACTCAGGAAAAGCAGCAGCACCAGCTCACCACAGCAATGCAAAAACCCGCAAACAGGTGCTACTATCCAATGGGCTGCACAATGTGGCTGCCAACACCCGGCCCAACGGTAGGCTAAACGGGCAGCGGCACAACACCCTGGTCAAAGAGGACGGACAGAAACAGAGCCAGATAGGCCAGGGGGAGTGCCTTGGTCGAGAGGGACTGCGCAATTCCAAACGGCGCCTGGAAGTAGTGCTCAACTCGGTGAGTACAGGGCTTGTTGAGCAGAAAGCCAAAACAAGTGGCACTGAGGCCAAGAAGGCCAAGATTCAGCCCACGCCTTTGGAGACGCGCAGCAGCAGCAAGAAGGTAGCTCACGAGGAGAAAGCTGCCAAGCAAAATGTCACCCCCACCACTCCAGTTTCTAACGGACAAGAATCAGAAAAAAAACCCTCTCCTAAACAAACTCAGCCTGTTACTCCTCTTCCACCTTCTACTCCCTCGCCTCAACAGACGTCACCTCCTTCAACACCAGCAGCCAAAGTGGAGCCGGTGAACCAGCGACCTAAGCGCGCATCGGCTGGCAAGCTGATGCTGATAAGACAAGCACAGCAGCAGCAGAGCAGGTCACATGGTCGTAGCTCCTCCTCTTCCTCCCCCTCAATAGGCCAGAATCACTCACCAAACCCCAGTTGTGCCAGCACTACCTCAGACCCCCAACAAACTTCTGTGTCCTCCTCCACCTCCTCTCCTCTTACTTCAACCAAAAGCCCCGGACAGCTCAAACCAGCAGCGTTGCGGCCTGCTGACCGCGACAAGGAGTGGGAACGTGAGAAAGAGCTGACGCGGCAGAAGGAGCGTGAGCAGGAGAAGGAGTGGGAGCGCCAGCGGAGCAAGCCAGAGGGCTGGGCGGCGCTGGAGGACGTCCCTGTCTTCCGGCCAGCTCCAAAGGAGTTCCAGGACCCCCTGGTGTACTTGGATGCAGTGAGGGAACAGGCAGAGGTGGCTGGCATGTGCCGCGTGGTGCCACCACCAGACTGGCGGCCAGAGTGCAAGCTGAACGAGGAGATGCGCTTTGTTACGCAGGTGCAGAGGGTCCACATGCTTGGCCGACGCTGGGGCCCCAACCTGCAGCGGCTGGCTTGCATCCGCAAGCACCTTAAATCTCAGGGCATTACCATGGATGAGCCACCTGTGATTGGTGAGTGAGCCAGACTGACCCACGGAGACACCTGAACATGTTTTGACAGATTTTAGGTCACAAAACTCGCTTCAAAACTGCTTGAATTGACTAAACAACAAGCAAAAACCTTATTGTTCCATCGAGACTGCCACAGACGACGAGAGCTTTTGATTTTCCAGAAGTGAATTAAATCCAGACAATGAATTCTAAGTCATGCCGTGGCCCTGTGAGTTGCAGCTTAGACGCGAAAGAAAGCAGCTGGCCTTTAAGTATTACAAATGGGAGCTCTTTGGGTCCTTTCACCAGAGTTTCCTTTTCCTGTTTATAATTGACAGTGATGATGTTAAACAACTGTGCAAGGAGTTCAGTGACAGACCAAGACGATATTTCATCCAGAGTGTCCCTCCGCCTTAAATTTCACACAATAACATCGGCTTTTTATGAGGTTTTTTTTTTTTTTTTTTTTTTTAAACAGCTCCAGTTCAAGCAGCAACTGTATATTTGAATTTTCTCTGTGTGCTAACTTTCCCATGCTTGCAGATGCATGGCTGTCGAAATGAGATAGTTTTACAACGGTTGCTTTTGTGGTTTGCCATGCTGTGCTCTGTTTGTAGCGTTTATATGCAGCCACAGGGATCGTCTCAGTGTCGTGAGTATTGGTGCAGCTCGCAGTTGCTGGTCGGAGCGACCTGGTACCAATTTTGGTCACAGCGGGGTGCCTGCAGTCAACCAGAATCACTTCCTATAGTGTCCCCCGCAGATCTTTAAGAGTAATTTGTGATCCTGATTGGAACAGCGATGGTTCCGATCATAGCTGCCTTCGACGTTTTAATTTGACTTTTTAAAAAGCTGAGATTATACACATAAAGAGGGCAAGCCTCTGTATGTATCATTTAAATAATTTTGTAGCTATTATGTCATCTCACCAGTCTCGTTGAATTTTTGCTTTATGTAGGTGGCTGCGAAGTGGACCTGTCACGTTTTTTCCAGCTCATCAATGACATGGGTGGTATGCAGCAGGTGATGGACCTGAAAAAATGGACCAAGCTTGCCGACCTTCTACGCATCCCTAAGTCTGCGCAGGACCGTCTGGCCAAGCTGCAGGAAGCTTACCTCCAGTACATCCTCTCCTATGACTCTCTCAGTGCTGAGGAGCGCCTCCGACTGCTGGCTGAGGTGCTGGAGGAGAAAAAGAACCTGGAGTGGCGCCGGGGCCCCCTTGAAGGTCTCTCAGATTCTTCACCTCCTAACGGGCTCTCACTGCCTCGCTATGAGCCCAAAAACGGGCTAGTAGGTGGAACAGTGGGAGGGGCGACGGGGCATCACCGCAGCAACGGAGTCTATCACCATCTGAAGCTCGAGGCTCAGGTCAAAGCGGGCCGGCGCCGGCTCTTCGCTCAGGAAAAACAAGGAAAAGAGGACAGGCAGCATGGAGAGGAACAGGAGGAGGACAGAGGTGTTTTCAGTGACCAGCACAAATGTATTTACAAGGTGAGGATGGGGAAGACACTTGCTGTTTATGCTACACTCTTGAAGCATACAGACAAGAACCACGTGAGTTTATCTTTCCTTTTCTTTATCCTTTCCTGTTCTTTCTTTCTTGTGATCTGAAGTCATTCGGCGCTGTTAACATCTGTAATTGTCATTTAAACGTCAGCAGTTGGGTTGCCAACAGCACTAGCGCTGTGGCCTGGAAGCTTCAGTGGATCTTCAGCTTTTTTTTTTTTTTTTTTTTTTGGGAACCTAAAAATTACTAATCAGAAAGGCACTTGAGACATCCTCTACTCTCTCTTTTTTTTTTTTTTTTTTAAAGTTTGGAGTCAACTATTTGGCTTTCTCCAGTCCTTCATTGAAAAAGTGTGCACATAGCCCCCCTTTAATGGTCTACACTTTGTTGACTGTTGTCTTTACCTGTGCACTCTTGATAGCTTTGAGAATAATGTTGGACACAAAATGTAGGACATCTACACCTTTCCTAGAATGAAAATTGACAATTCGTGCGTTTTAAAAACTTTTTGCAGGTTCTTAAGTAACAAAATATTCATGCAAAGAGGGGCCAAGTGTCCACTGACCCTCCCACTTTACCTCGCTGTTCGATGTTCTCTTTAGTTGCGCGCTACCGTATGCCTGTTTCAGTCGTTACGATCAACGCTAAGACAGTAAAATGATCAAAGATAGATATAAAAGATGAAAATAAAAGCTGTATCTTTGCCTGTATTATCCCTTCAGAGATCTAGTTAAGTTTGCAGTGCTTTACCTGACTCTTTTTCTGTCCTCTTACATGAGAGAGGAGCAGCTGAACCGCTGCTGCAATCTCAAATCTCTGCAATTTCGTCAGAGGTTTGGTTCCTGTATCATCAACCAGCAAGAAACCCGACTTTGAAATCCTAGCATGCAACTGTTAATGGACATTTCACTTGTCATTTCAATGTATTTTTTTATATATCTTCATACAAGTTCACAGCATTGTGTGTCTTATTATTTCATCAAAGACAAATACGGGCAGGTCCACATGATCCTGGCCTTTAGCTCAAACTTATTTAGCTTCTCCACTTCTAAAATACATCCGGAAACCATGGTTACCACATACTAAGACTGAGTGTCACTCAGTGACTGTGGTAGCCTGCTGCCAACTGCAAAGATGTCATCGCTGTTGTAGTTTGTGGTTCATTTAAGCAAATTTAACTCAAACTTGGTTGTATTCGTGCCTTGCACATCTTGATATTTAGATTTGTTTTTGTGCAGCTGTATGAGGTAAGGTGCTCTGTGGTCTTGCGTGTGTGTGGGTATGCAGCCACACATGATGTATCCCCACCACCCCTTCTTGTCGGCAGTTGTGCTGATCTGGCTGGCTGAAAAGTAGGTCAGACAAAAGCCCCTGCTCTCAACTGCCTTGCCCCTCCTCTCCAAAATACCTGCCTCCAGTCTTCTCCAGCTCTCTCCACCCTTCACTTCTCTTCCCACAGTATTTCTCCTTCAGCAGATGTCCTTACGCAGGCCGATGAGGCCCAGTCCCATGTCCCCGGCCATCTTGTTCCCTCAAACCCCAAAATGCACCAGGCTCTTCCCCCAAACCCTTTGATAGGCTGTTGTACTCTCAACCAAACATGCTGCAATTTTCCCTTAGCAGTTCAATTCATGCACAGAAATGTAAATTATGTAAAGGCGTTTTGACACAGCATCAACATTATCTGTGTTCCTTTGGTAACCTAATCTCTTCATAAAACCTGGGTATGAAGAAGTCAAATATAGACAACAGACTTGACCTGCTGTAATTGATAGAGGAACCGAAGGACTTTAAAGTGCAGTGACGTGTGAATGGCTGCTACCGCTTCAACAGGACTGGCTTGTCAAAATAAAATAGGACTGCACAGCTCCTATATGTTTGCATTTTTATCACAAGGGCCTCCAAGAGGAGGTTAGATTTCACTTTCTCCATCAAGAGAGCAAAATTCTTGTCAAGGATATAATTAACTCTGACTGTACTAGAAGGAAACCTTGAAAACTGCTGCTGCTGACTGAAAAAGAAAGCTTACAAGTTAGCCCCCCATATTGTATTAACTAACTACAAGTCTAGGTTGGTTACTAATTTGTTGAATATGTCTACTTAAAAAAAGAGAATGTATATTAATATTACTGATAGCAAGAGGAATCCACAGTCATCTTCCAGCGGCGTCTGTGTGTGTCCAGGCCCAGTCCAGGCAGATTTATAGTCACCTTAACAGATTTTCCTGCAACAGGAGTGTTAATGAGCGGGTCAAGTCCAGGGTTAATGAGTTTGGAAATAATGCTAGGGTTAGAGCTGGAGCCTTGTAGGGACACCGACAGACATATTGGTCTGAATATACCAGATTAATCAAATATATCTGTTTAAATATGCCTATGTTGTTTTTCCCCATAATGCTTTAACTCATGCGAACATAAGCTGGGAAAATGGGGAAATCATTAATGTCAAGCAGTATTGCCCCCCCCCCCCCCCCCCCCCCCCCCCCCCCCCCCCCCCCCCCCCCCCCCCCCCCCCCCGATTTTTCTTTTTTATTGAGCTCCAACTCTTGTTTTACAACCCCTGTAGTTGCTTTTCCATGAATTGGTACCATAAATATTTGGAGTTCAAATTTTTTTTTTTTTTTTTAAATCATCCTAGCAGGCTGTCACTTCCGATCTTTAATACATCTTTTCTTGCAGGGGAAATCGGTGTCCTTGACCAACTTCTTCAGGATAGCCCGTAACACCATGACCATGTGCTTCAATAAGGAACCAGGGGCTGCAGAGGTTGAGGTTAGCAATTCAAACACATTAATCAAAGCTTTTAAGATTTAACCTCATTCTCTACACATGTGCATGCACACCTGCTGTCACAAAATGTGTTTTACAGATAGCAGCCAGCTGCATTTGTGCAGTTAACAGCTGAAACTTGGTTCATGTACTCTGCCTCTCAGTAGTTTCCCTCTTTTTTTTTCCTTACAGCAAGAATACTGGAGGATCGTGGAACAGAGAGACAGCCATGTAGCAGTGCATTGTGGGAAGGTGGACACCAGTACACATGGCAGTGGGTTCCCCACAGGAAAGTCGGAGCCATTTTCAAAGTAAGCGTCTCCACATTTACTATCTCGTAGGCTTGAAGAATAATATTTTGCCAGTGTTTCAAGGTCGTGGTCTGGACCTGTTAACGTTACACTAAAGTCACAAATTGATTATTGGCACAAAATCTTTTAGAGCAACTTTTTATCTCTTTAAGGCAGATATACAATTGAGATTTTAATTGCTGGAATTTGCAGTTATCTCTCAAGAAATAAAATAATTACTGCCTTTCATCTTTCCTGCAGACATGGATGGAACCTCAATGTACTCCCGAATAATTCTGGATCCATACTGAGACATCTGGGTGCTGTGCCTGGTGAGGATGTCTCACAGACTCGCAGAGCTTTTTTAATACCACAATATAGTTTAGCTTGTGTTTGTAAAATGACGCTTACGAGTTTATCACCTCAGATACAGCTGTACTTCTCTGTTATGTAACCAGCAGTTATTAATGTTTTGTCTTTCTCACACCATCCCTTTCCTGCAGGGGTGACCATTCCCTGGCTAAACATTGGCATGGTCTTTTCTACCTCATGCTGGTCTCGAGACCAAAATCGCCTTCCATATATTGATTACTTACACACTGGTGCTGATTGCATTTGGTGAGTATGTGCAATGATGTTTCCTTTCCATCACTGAAAGGCCCTCCCCCCCAATCATGGAAATATGTGGACCTACCTTGTAGAAAACTCAGGGGAGAATATTATGCTTAATTTTTTTTTTTATGATTTTCTGAAAGGTATTCTGTCCCTGCTGAGGAGAAGGCTAAGCTGGACAAGGTGGTCCATACACTGCTTCAAGCCAATGGCACCCCAGGACTAGAAATGCTGGAGAAGAATATTATGGTCAGTGTTTTCTTTGTGTGTATGAAAACGTTTACAATTTTTTTTTTTTTTTTACATCCACATAACATTAACAGTTTTCTCTCCTCTCTTTGAACCTCCAGATCTCTCCAGAGGTGCTGTGCCGTGAAGGCATCAAGGTTTACCGTACAGTCCAGCGGAGTGGCCAGTTTGTGGTCTGCTTCCCCGGTGCCTTTGTCTCTAAAGTGTGCTGTGGCTACAGCGTGTCAGAGACTGTGCACTTTGCCACACCACACTGGATGAACCTGGGTTACCAGGCCGCAAAGGTCAGCTCATAAATCCCGGTGCAGGGAGCCAGTAGCGAGAGCTGTGAAACTGAAATAGAGAAATGAAGTGAAAACCCAGAGCTTGATTCACTAACCAGCCTGCACGTAGAACCTATAGCAGTAATTTAGCTGTAAGTCTCTGTGGGGATGTGTATTTATGTGTATTTAGATTTTTTCCCCCCACTTGTGATCAGAGGGCAGCCTTTGAACCACTGAACCTCATTATAATTGTAATACAAGAGGTGTAAAAAATGTTACACATCGTCATTAAATGCATGATGGTGATGGAAGTGCATTTACCTTCAGGCATTATCATATTCATAGCAGTAGCAAAATTGCCCTCCAGGGAAATAGGACATTCATGCAATGTGCTGCATGATGATGCTTTGCCTGAAACATTTTTTCTTCCCAATTACAAATAGTTTTACTTATGAATAAGGAACACAGAAATACTGATCTATTGTTTTGTTTTTACGTTACAAGTTGCTGTTCACAGCTCAAGTATCATCTGAGTGTGGGCATAGAGCAGAGGGTTATATTTGAGGAAAAGAGCGAAATGTTGTTGTTCTTTATATGAAAATATACAACATTAGGAATAACAGACATTTTACTTTGCATTCTTCTTTGTTGCTGCTCAGGACCTGAAATGCCGTCGTATAGCCAAACCCTTCTCCATGGAGAAGCTACTGTATCAGATCGCCACGGCCGAGTCCAAGAGGGACAATGGCCTTCTCCTCACCACCATCTCCGCCCTTCTCAAAGACCTCAGGTGGGCTTCAGCTGTGTATGCGTACAGATAAACTATTCATCATAGCCAAAACATTTGCTGTGCTTCCATAGCAACTGTCTAGCAACATCACTAAAACTAATGTGGTCCATAGATCCTTTTAAGAAAGTTTTGAATACCATTTCCTTAATTCAGTGCACTGATCCTTTTTAGGTTATTTAAAGTGTGGATACATTTTATGGACTGATTGTAAGAAATCAGACTTAATCTGAGAGTGAAATTCAGTCTGAAAGTAAAACGGCCTCTTTTTTTCATCAATCATGTAGATTTTTGTTTGTGTTTTCGGTCCTGTAATGAGTCTCTTCCTCTGCAAACTTCTAAAAGACAAAAACCTCTTCATATTTCCTGGTTCTTACTTCATCGAGGGTGCTTATAATCCTCCAGGAACATAGAGATGCGCCAACGCCAGGAACTTTACAAGGCAGGTTTGCTCTCCTCTGCCCGCTACGGCACGCATGATGGCAACCTGGGCCCTGGCGAGGGCCGCAAGAAACCCCGCGGAAAGTGGCTGGCTCTGGAGTCTTCAGAGAGACGCTGCCAAATCTGCCAACATCTCTGCTACCTGTCCATGGTGAGAGCACGACAGACGGTGGTCCTGTAATACTTAGGAATTACATATATAGTGTCTGGTTTACTGTTGCCAAAAACAACAACAAAAAAAAAACAACCTTAATTTGTCTATGGCATCCTCAATCTTGAAAGAGTGACTTCTGTTTTTTTGGGTTGCAGTCTTTTAGACTCCAAATGTAGGTACAGTACATGCCACAATATTACAGTATACAGAAACTCATTTACCAGAACCAGCTATACATTAGTGCAGGACTGGGAGACGTTCAAATGATTGATCAGGATTCCTGTTGTAGTTCCTAAGTACTAAAAATTCAGACTTGAGTCTGTGGTGTCTCGCTAACGCCTTTCTCCTGGTTTGCGCAGGTGGTTCAGGAGACGGAAAACGTGGTCTTTTGTCTGGAATGTGCTCTGCGATATGTGGAGAAGCACAAGTCCTGCAGGGGCCTTAAGATGATGTATCGATACGATGAGGTAGGCTGCTCTGGTCGGCTCTCGTTCAGTTCCTTATCTGTCCAGAAGAGGGAGACATCGGCTCAGCTTACATTTCACTGACAGCCAGGAGATGTGTGTTCATCTGTGGTGATCGGGGTCATTTTAGTTGTATAAATGTATTTTAAAGCAATGATTATAACCACATTTTTTTTACTAATTTTCAGTTGTATTCAAAAATGTATCTTTACTCTTCACATCACTTATAATTTCAAAATGATTCTTAGTTGGCCTCAAAGAGAAAATAGTGATGCAAAAATGTACTAATACTCTGATTCAACGAAGTTCAGTATTTTTAAAATTTTTTTAATTTTTCCCCTACAGGAACAAATCAACAGTTTGGTGAACCAGGTGTGTGGACGAGCCATGTTGAAGAATGGGAGTGGAGGAGGAGTTGTCATTAGTGGTGGAGGAGGGGACTCCTGCCATGGTTTAAGCCCTGCCAAAGCATCACCAGCCAAGCGAGGCCCGCGAAAACGTGCCACGGTGGAGGTGTCCCTGGCACGCCTGTCCTCCACCCACATGCCCAAAGCTGCAGCTGTGTCCTGAGGGTGGGGGGCACCTCCGTGTCGCCACCCTGTGTGCTGTGCCCACCTCCCCCAGCCCTCCCCAGCCCCTCTTGTGCTCTATGAAGCAGGATCACTATCACTTCACTCAATATTGCAGATTGTTTGTTTGGAAACCCCTCCTCACCTGACCTCGGTCTCCTTTTTCCAAATACACTCACGTCTCTTTTTAGTATGACAGGCTTGTTTATAAAAAGGAAGAATAAAGAAAAGCAAGATGTCTTTTTTGCACTAGTGTGAAAGAAGAATTTGTTTTTATTCTGGATGATTTCAGAACTACCGCCCCTTCTTGAGACATTGCAAGCATTAAGTGTGACAGACTTGATGGGCCCCAGTTTTACCTTTTACCTCATCCCCTCCTACCACTGAAATGGGTTACATTAGTTACCTTTTTCTTACATCACTCTTTCCCTTCCTCCTCTCACCCCTGAGACTGAACCCCACCCCCTCTTGTCATCACTCAGCTGTTGAACTTGGGATGAATGAAGAGGCTGCCTTTTTTTTTTTCCCTCCCCAGTTTTCTGAAATGAGAACGACAACAAGTAGTTACCCAAAGTTTCTCTCTACCCTTGATTTGAGGAAGAGGAGTCCTTTATTTTTACTATGTTTTATTTCAGTGTGTTCTTGATGCAGTTTTTGTGTTTGTTTTTTTTAAGGGGGGCTGGTGATGCAAGATGAAAACTTGAAAGATAAGCGATGTTGGTTTACTGTTGGTTGGCTGCATTTTTTTTCCCTCCATGTTCAGTTTTGACTTTTAGCTTTGTTTCTGCTAGTTCATTGTGAGAAATTTTTCTGTGTATTTTTAATTTTTTTTTTTTTTGTCCTCGCGGATGTTTGTATGTCGGTGGAGGTGAGAGCGGCGTGAGCTCTGAACGCTCAAAGCTCGCCTCACTTCCTTGTAGTATGGAGGGATCCCTTCTTTGCTAGCGAGTGAAAATGGTGCCTGATTCTTAGCAAGGAGATCCACTTTATTGGTGCTGTTGGTTATAATTACTGTATAACAACACAAACATGAAATCTGGGGGTCGACGCCTGCTATTGGCTTACTGCAAACACCCCCCTCCCGCCCCACAGGGCAGAAAGGCTTTCAGGCTTTTCTGGTTCTAGATGTGCAATCGTGTTAACATTCCATTCTTCCAGTCCTCTTGTTTCATCTGTACCAGTAAACATTAATGATTATTATAATATTATTATTATTTTTTACTTTTGTTGAACTGATGTGTTATCTCGAGTAGAGCCACTAGTCAGAGTGTAAAATGTGAAATATCAAATCCAAGTTTCTCTTGTTTTTGCTTTTGCATTTTTTTTTGTTCCTTTTTCCAGATATTATGAGTGATATTTTGTTTTCTTTTTTTTAGAGAGGAAAAAAAACCCAAGACAAACAACTTTTTTGTACATATATCCTGTAAATTTCTTTAAATACTTGAGCCTTTTTTTCTGGGGTTAAGTAAGTAAGAAAGGAAGGAAGAAATAGAGGAGAGAGCGAGAGAAAATGTTCCAGAAGAGAGTGCTTGATGAAGAAAAAGCCTTACATTTCCCTTTCTTCATCCGTGTGAGTTTGACGCTTACAGGGTTGCTCTGGTAAAATGTGTATAAAAATTTTAAGTGCTGCTTATATCATTGAGAAAGAAGATATTGAGTAGCCAATGTTTGATTCCCCTCCTACATCCCCTTCTTTCAAACCTAGTTTTGTTTGTTTAGCTTTACTTTTTTAAAGAAAAGGGAAAAAGAGAGATGTTGACAAAAAATGGGTTTTTACATTTTCATTACTGAAAATTCAACAAAAATGTAGTAGCTACTCATGTTGCACTGAGCTTGCCAGTTGTGACTGTCAAGAAAAATCCTATAATCCAGTTTGTTGGTTGTTGTCCCTTGCAGAAGACTGAACTGTTTTAGGACTATTTAATGAAATACCAAGTCGGGTGTTTTCAACATTAAAAAAAAAAAAAAGAAAAAAAAAGTGGTTGTCAAGTTTTTATGGCCTTACAATATATTTTATTCTGACGGGATTTTTTTGTTTAGTTCTGTTTGTTTTCTTCCATTTTTCTACAGTATAAACTACTTGCTCACAGTGGGGTCTCTGGCGACTTAATTTATTGCTGCCGTATCTCGGCCTTTCCCTCCATCAAGAAAGAGTTTCATGTTGGTTATATTGACAGTTTTTTACTTTTGCAGTTTGTACTTTAAGGTTTAATAAAAACCTACCGACAATTCACTGTCATTTCTTTCCAACCCACGTGTGTGTTTCTTTGTGTTCAGAGTTTTGACTTCACTGCAAGAAGGAGATACTTCTGCAGCCTCATCGTTTATAGTTGCTCTCCTCCGCGTGAAATTGAGATAAACTATGATGCACCGCTCACTGGAAACATGAACTTTGAATTCCTGGACCGTGATTAGATTCCCTTAATTTCATTTTACAGTCTTAAACACTCACTACGGAGGCGTTTTTCCACATTTCAAACTCCGTTTTTGTCTGAAGAGGCCCTCTAGCAGTATCGGTTTTATGCAAACTACGTTTGCAGCAAAACACATCCTCGCCCCATGTGATGCTGGGTAGAACATTTTTTTTCCCACTTCAGAAACTTTATCTTTGATAAAATGTTAGTGAAGTTCTGTATAAACCTTTATAGGAACATAATGTCTCTGCAAGGACTCAGATTTCTTCTTGAAACTGCAGGAATGAGGGAAAGAGCAGATTTGTTGTTTCAAATACTTTATAATCCCCGTTATGAGCCGTCGGGTCCAATTAACACTCAGAACCTTAAAAGTGATTTGTAATTACAGCAGATGTGGCCGTCCAGATTACATCTTGAATGTAGAGACGCTTCTGTGAGAGGTGGTTTTCTGTAATAAGCAGAATAAACTTGATGAAGACGGAGCTGCTGTGTTGCCCCGTAGCTCTCTCTAACTTTAAAGTGCTCTGGAAAACCTGTCATGCATCAGCACCGACTATTTACTATTCACAAATCAACCCACGCATAAACGTTTGCCCTTGAAAGGCCCGGTACTCTCAGTGTAGCATTGTTTCTGCATTTTATAATTTTTCCAGATGCTTAAAAAAAAAAAAAAAAAGACCTATGGTAAAATCAGCAGCTCTTTCCGCATCTAGAAATTGCTCCAGCAGATCAATAACTGTAGAGTGAGTATAGAGACTGAACATCTCCCGTTCCCAAAATGAGCAGATGAAAATTAAGCAACGCTAGGGCTGGAAACATTTATTACCAACAAGTCAGACGGAGAAGGCAGAAAGAAAAAAAAAATAGGAAAGATTAACGCTGCCACATTGCACCAATGTCAACAATTCTTGACAAAAAAAAAAAAAAAAAAGTGACCAGATACAGTCCAGTGCAAAGTACAAAGTCACAACAGGGGGTTCAGTCCTCGTTCAAAAGGAGATATTCACCCTAAATATCTGGTCAATGTAACAGAAAAGGTGAAATGACTGTAATTGAGCTCTGCCAGCTGTACGGTACTGTGTTATGCAACCCACTGCCAGCAGATTGACCTGCACCTGGTGCAGCATGGGAGTCAGGGACATGACATCTAAAATGCTGGAGAACCCAGTTAAACCTGCAGAATTAGATGTTTTTGAACCACGCTTGTGTGACCCGCAGTTAAATTTTAGATAGTATAGTACGTTTACCAAGCATATGATGGTTAAATCACTCGCGTATGTCCTGTAAATCATGTGACGCGTCAGAACGGTTCCCTGCAAGCACAATGAAAGCATGGAGCATAACATTAAAGGACCTAAAAGGCTGGTATGGATGATTTGACTGTGTTCTCAGTAACTTTGAGCAGTCTCAGCATGCACAATCAGAATATTGGAAATAATCTAAAAATGATCAAACTATCAATGTGCATGTGGAGCACATCTATGCTATGATGCTAAATGGGACCCAAATTAGAATAAAAAAATTTACATCATTGGTCTCTTTTAAGGCAAAGTCTTGTGGCAGTGAGTGCAAACACAGATTAATTCTTTTCTTATTTATGAAAGGTTTATTCGAACAAAAGCCAATCTTGTTGAATATCTGAGTTTTGTTTGGCAGCTGTGGGCGTTTTGGGTTGAATACCAGTCCTGCTGTCCTCAAACCTGCTGCCTGCTTCCCTCACAGTCTTTACTGGTCTGCTCTTCCTGATCCACCCGGTCCACCAGGGCTGTGTCAGGGTGCACGTCCTCTTCGTCCAGGGTCACGATCACGGGGGGCCTCCTCCTTCCTCTCTCCCCCGACCCCTCAGCACCGCTTCCTCCTTGCTGCGTCTCCTCTTCCTCCTCGTCTTCCTCCTCCTCCTCCTCCTCCTCCTCCCCCGCCTCCGTGTCCTGGCTGGCTGTGTCGGTGCAGGTGGAGGACAGGGATGAAAGCTTGTGTCGGAGCTCAGACTGGGTGGGAACCTGGAGGCTGATCTCGGTGGTGAAGGACTCGACATCAGGACCTGAGGTTAGCAGAGCAACTTGGGTGGGACGAGTGAAGAAAGACAACCAGCTTCTATTTTTAAAATGTCAATACCTGCACCATCTTTACTTGGAAGAAAACCCAAACAATTCTATTATTCATCACCATTCATTATTTATTTGCTATCTAAAGGAAAAGGCTCCAAATAAAGGTTTCGTTCGTGTTTTTTTGGACACGTAGGTAAACTCTTATCAACCACAAGCCAAAAAAAAAACATGTAGCAGAGATTTTACTTGCATCATTTGTAAATGTCATTACTGACTATTCCACTGAGTTTCACCAGCTCATATTGACAAACAGGTGCTTTCAGAGCATCAAGTGTATTTTATACTGTATATACAGCACTTTTTTTTTTTTGTGCTTCCAACCTGCTACAGGTGAGGCAGCACTGTTGTCCTCTCCCCCAGAGTGCAGGAACACATCCAGAGCCTCGTGGTCAGACATGTCCATCAGATCCATCTGCTCCAGCATGTCCACGTTCACCTCCATGGACGACATGCTACCTATTGGCTCTGGACACACACACACACACACATGTATACACACATGGTGAGGCATCGATTAACACAGATGCACGTGGAACGCAGCAGCAAGGGGTTGAGTCCAGGAAAAGAGGTTTTCATTTATTTATTACCTCCAAACACAACAGCAGAAGCAAATGGGCACATTCAAGCTGGACAGTTTGAAATGGATAAGCGTGTGCATGATTAGTATTTAAAATAAAAGCAAAAATAAAAGGAAGCCTTATGGTCCACAGCTGTTAATGGACTGGCAGGTATTACTGTTATTACTTTTTTGTGGGAGGCTGTTCAAACCAGAGGCAACAATATCCACCCTTCAGCCCCTGTAAACATTTTACGCATCATTTCAAAGCAGAGCAGTAATTTCCTGAAGTGTCACTATATGCACAATTACGAGTTCACAAGTCAGTCCCATCCACAGCTGTGCAGTCCACATGCACCTGCACCAAAATGGCACGTCAGACAAGTTCAGCCTCCTCTTGACATCCAGTCTTCCTCGGGAGGCTGAGAAAGGTTTGGTTTGTTACTGCTGAAGACATTACTGAAGTCGTGAAGAACAGTGAGCTGAATCTGAATCAGTTTAAGCTTTGGCAGCATGTTTAAGCCTACTTATGTTACATGTCTCTGTTCTGAAAAGGGTTTTATATTTACTGTCAAAGCATGCATGGGAAAAATCCTTCAAGAAACAAAAGCACTTCCGAAAATGTTTGTTGTTCTCGTATTTAGCTTAGAATAAACCTCAAATATAAAAGTTTGAAGGTTCTGTGAGCCTTTCCTCTTGGAATTGGTTTTTTTGTCCCTCATAAATCTACACCCGATGCCCCACAACGACAAAACTGAAATAAGCAGTTTCAAGTAGTGGTTTGTTAGTAAGAAGTGAATTCTCATTTCACGTTGGCATAACTGTGTAAAGCTTTCACTCTCAGGCTTCACCTTTGGAAGCAACACCAATCTCCAGTTTTCTTGGCGTGCTCTGTATCAGTCCTGCAGAGGATGGTTCTGGTCCATCTCCACTCTCTGGACCTGGCATCATCTTCCTCCATCACAGAGCTCTTTTCTTAACTACTGAAGCCTGGCAGCAATATCGAAACCTTCGTTTTGAACTTTTCCAGGTCTTTTAATAACGTCCAGAGTTTACTGCTGAGGGACAAGCTGGAGAAACTGGGTGTGGATCACCACAGTTTCACTCCAGATCCTGGATTTACCTCACAAACAGACCACTTTGTGAGGGGAGGGGTTACAGAGAAGGACTTTGTGAACTGGTGCTGACAGAACTGCCTCCAGATCAACGTGGGGTGGATTTCCGCAGGTGCAGCAACTCCCGGCCAACGCTTCACAAGAAGAACCAGAGCAGACCTTACCTGCTGAGGAGAATTAGGTCTTTAGGAGTGCAGGGACAACTTCTGAGGACTTTTTTGGACTCGGAAGAAACTGGATAAACTAATAGAGAAGGCCCGTTCTGTACTGGGGAGTCCTGTTGACTCAGGAGGAGACTCAGTCTCCATCACATCCAGGATGGAGACTGAGTCTCACCCCCTGCAGGATCTTCTTATGGACCTGGGTAGTTCCTTCAGCGACACACTCCTCCACCCCACATGTTTGAAAGTAAAATATGTCAGATCTTTCCTTGTTGCTGCCATCAGACTGTTTAATCATCACTGCTCACAAAATATGGAGCTTTTACATTTATTTTACCTTTTTTATTCTTTTATTTCCTTCTCTTTTTTTACTGTTTTATTCTCCCAAACCCATTTACTTTTACTGCTGCGAACTGTGAATTTTTTCTCTCTTGGGACTAATAAAGCAATTCTTTCTCTTATACTGATTTCATTCTTCTTGTTTCAGCTTTGTCATTGTGGAGAGTCTAATATGAAAGGAAGAGAAATGAGTTCGAAACATAAAATACAGAAACTAGAAAGAATAAAAATGATTTGACTATGTCTTATATGTTAAAACCGTTTAGCAGAAAAGCATCATGACTGTCTACACGCTTCACATGATGATAGATGAACAGTTAATTCATTTTTTCTACCTAACATTATTACTTACATAAACAGAACCGAACCAAAAGTGGTCAATTTAATCTTTCCAGGTTGCAAAATTATCACAAACTACCCACAGGTAATGGCAGACTCCTGGATTCACCACCTTGCAGGTGTACAGTCCCCTCCACCACCATCATGACGTGCTGCATGCGTCACAGACAGCCAGTCAGTGCACAGCGGAGGGGTGGGGTGGGTGGGGTGCGGATGGAGGGGTTGGGATGGGGTTTGCAGCATGGGGATGGCAGAGCTGTGAGCACATGAGGAGGAAGCAACATGATGGGTCGTTACACAGCAATGACAGAAGATACTGTTTGCTACCGTACCTCAGGGTAATGAGGAGAGCAGAGGAGGGCAGCACAAGGAGGGAGAGCGAGATAAAGAGTCAGGAGAGAGAGAGAGAGAGAGAGAGAGGGGGGACGTTATTTCCCATGGAGGCTCCCCTACGGCCTCGCTGTCCTTTAAATCGCGACACAAACAGAAAGATCATGCACAAACACAGAAGAATGTCACAAAGAGGAACTCTTCAAGCTCACGCAGAACCAGCTCGGAGCTCAGATGTTCTTCCTCTCCTTTCCCTTCTCCCTGGCGCTTTCTGTGACACATTTTAGAGGAATGTAGGTCCAATCTCCCTAATTACTTCCTCGCAAAAATGCAACCTCCTGTCTTTTGCATTTCCATTTCGCTCACGTCAACTAGCAGCACAAAAAGCGCAAATTCAGCCTTGTAAGGCCCAGTCTGAAAGGTGCAGATGTGATTTCCAGCTCCACGTGGAGCTGTGTTTCCAGAACGTGAACATGAATAAACAAACGTGCACCAACACCGAGGTTACGTTGTGACGCTCCTGTTCCTCATGTTCCTCGCCGTGACCTTGCCTGAAAGGTTTTTCTCTGTGGGAGGGGTTGCTTGAGCCTGCATTGAGATTATACAGCAAATGTGTGTGTGTGTTTGAGAGATACAACCGAGTGTGTTTAAGGCCCTTGAGACTAGCTTTTGATGGCTCAGTAGTTTATGACATCAGCAGTGCTTCCTTTTTCTCCTCCTTCTCTCAGTTTAGTCTCTGCATCCGCCTCTTTGTCGTCCATCATTTTTGTCCTGCGTGGCGCCACCCTGCTTGTCGGTATTTACAGCTTCTTTACAGTAGCCTCATTTCTTAAAGGCGTTAAAAGTAAAAACCGCCATGAATAAACAGAGTCTACTCATTATTGTAACTAGTCTCTGGAGAGGAAACTATAAACGTTTACTTCACAGCATCTCCGAAGTGGTGAAAAGGTTTATTTCAAAAATAAACTCTTCATTAAAAAGGCGGTTTCGATTGACAGTGAAGACACGAGGACAGCAGCGAACCTGAGGGACTTAAGTCTCATTCCTCGTGCTCCATCTCTCTCTCTCTCTCTCTCTCCGTCTTTACTGCTCCACAATCTTCACTCACGAGCCCGTTCCCGGGGATTAAAGGAGGAAGACAGACGAGTAAAAGGAGGAAGAGAAACAAAGGAAAGCTAATTCCAAAACCCACAAGAGTCTGTAGCATTTTCGGGTTCAGCGTGTGTGCAGTTCCATATATCGGGACATCCTTTTGCATATTTCAGGAGGCTTTTGGCAGCAATATACCGGGAAAACCGCAGCAGGATCCGGTTACAACCACAGCGGAGTAGTACATTTATATGATATGACAGCTTTTCAAAACAAATGCTCTGCTTTTGTGTTAGCTGACAGCCTTTTGGAGTGTGGGGCTTCTCCACAGACAGCCACTATCGATGTTGTGATACACAGCTCAAGTGTGAACGTTTCAGGTGATAGTATACGCTGGCTTTGCATTCATCCTTGAATGAGCTAGTTGGTGCTGGCTCAACAACTGAACGATCTTTGTTTCTACTTCTGCTGACATTTATAAGCAGAAGAGTTGGTTCAGGCTTTGAGGAGCTGCTCCACCACCTCACCTCTCCTCTCGGCGATCTGCAGGTAGCCAGTGGACAAGTACTGCTCCATATCTTGCTGAAACGCCTCTTCAAAGAACTTCTGCCTCTCCTTCAGCTTCACCTGGGGTGGTGGGACTCCACCTTGCTCGGCCCCCGGGACTCTCTGCGAGTGCGCTGCATCCAGCTCCACTTGGAAACACAAGAAGAGAAACATTTCAAAATCACATCGCCCAACCTTCTCCAGAAGAAAACTAAATTTGGAGTACCGATTAAAACTTTCAAACTTGAAAAGGCAGGAGACATAAAAGAAGTTTCTTTTTGGATGAGAGTCTAAATTTATGCCAATGACTCATCTGGCTGGAGGAAGGAGGAAACCAAGTATCCCCGATAGTCTGAGGTCAGCCTTCGCTGAAGCAGAACGATGTGGAGCTTAGCCGTTTGAAGCTTCCACTTATTCTCCAATTTACCCAGCTCTCTGTAACTCATCTCCACAACGCTGCATGGTGGAGACCACAGTCACTCGTCTCATGCAAGCAACCGTCAGTAAACCCAGAAGCATCTCCCACCACCTGTATCCTTTGAGTGACATCAAAAAAGAGGTTTAATTCGGCCACGTATTAGCCTGTAGATGAAAAGCTTCTCTCAAACTGAAAGCCTGGCTGTCTGATTGGTGCAGGCCGGGACTCGACGTGCACGCGGCCTTGTACAGGCAGGACTCCGCTTGTGTGCTTGGGTATGTGAGAGATCATGTTTTCACCAGTTGTTATGGATAAACATGAAGTTAGACAAGTGTAAGAGTCAGTAAGTGCTCTCTAAACGGTACTGTAAGCCACTGCAAATCAATCCAACGTCCTCTGATGTGATAAAAGCATGACTGTGCATGTGTGTCAGTGTGTGTGGGCACTGCCGAAGCGTGGACCTTCTGAAGAGTCGCGGTGATATATATAAAACATCTGATATGAACCATAGATTTGGTATTGGGAAAAAAAAGCCTCAGTTTAACATTTGATGGGTGAAAAAGATTGAAATGAAATAGTTTCGCCACCAGATTATTCTGACATCGACTATTTAGGCTACAAGTGCTTCACTCAGATGATGCAGTCTCCCGCCTCCCTTCGGTAGGATCGGGGATTTGACACCCTCCCACAGGCAAGAGTCTAGATAAAAATGTGGCAGTGGTAGCAGATGGACACACACACACACACACACACACACACACACACACACACACACACACACACACACACACACACACACACACACAAAGAATAATGAGCCAGAGCTCACACAACCAACAGCCCTCGGAGACTCTGAGGAGAATAGCACTCGTTCTCTCTGTCGTTCCTCGCCCAGTGTCCAATTTATCTCATTTATCTGATGTCCCGTCTTTGTCTCTCCTCAACCCCCCACCCCCCCACCCCCTCTAGCTTGGTCATACTCCATGCTTTTGGCTGGTGTGAAAGACGATGTGTGTTTGTGGGTGGATGCCGTGTATGACTGCTCTATTAGATTAGAGGCCTCAGGGAAGGTTTGTAAGGACCTCTGAGCTCGGCGTGGGGTTAGCAGTGGCGGGGGATCGAGAGAGCGTAATGGGGAAAGAGGGCAATGTGGGCAGGTATAATTAGAGTTGGTGGAAGGACAGTATTAAGAATTTAACTAGATCCTGTTCTTTATCTCGCTGACTCTAATCTGATTGTCAAGCCATTAATAGCTTGTTCTGACTATTTATTTACATTATCTGTGCGCCTGCTGACCAAATGCATCCCTCTACAAGCCTAACCTACAACTTCTGTCATCTACGAAAGCCACGTAAATACACTCGTAGATACTTCAAGAACCTAACAAAGCTTTATTATTCACTGGTTATATGTGATATAAAATCTGACAGCCACGCGGCTGTTAAAATGACACAAATGAACCGAAGATGGCAAACTTTATCTAGTGTCCAGATTTCTGTTACAAAATTCAGTTATTATTAATATTTAATTATTATCAATATTATCATTGTTATACTCAGTCTTTCCTTCCCCTGTCTTCTCTTTGCCTTCTCATAATAATCAGATATTGTCATACAGACAACCATATCCTCCTCGCCCATGTTACTGTAGCTACGGGGGCTATTTTTAGCTCTCGCTAATTCAGCCTGCAGGACTAAGTTTGTGCTGATAAGTCCAACCAATTCTGCCTTTCCCAGCTGCTCTGAACTGTGCCGTACCTTAAGGTTTACATAAAAGCACATGTAGTGAACGATCATCTGAATGCTCACACGAGAGCAAGAGTCTGTTACGCGTTCATATACATGACACATCTGGGAATAGTTACCAGGAGCTGTGACAATTATACCACAACAGACACAGGAAATGATCTAAAAAATGGACTCAAGAGACAAGCTTTGAAACTGAGAAATGATTCTTGTATTTAAAAGAAAATTCCAGCATCAATATATGATGGTCACTTTCTTTATCAAATAAAATGGCAATTTGATCAAGCCTTCATAGACAGTTTTTCTGTTCCAGCCATCAACAAAAAAGCAAAAACAAAAAACTCTTACTCATCTTTCTTCTGCTCGTCTTTAAAGTGCCAAAAATGACAACAATGTTCCTCTTCTTCCTCAGAAGAGATAACTGATCATTGCAGCATTATAATACTACAATATCTGTTTTAAGCCGTGCAGAGACATCTGGTATGTCTCTTACAAATGCAGGAAGCAGAACCCACAGGAAAAGGGGCCGCATGTGTGACACCGAACGTCACACGCGCGGCCCCTGTGTGTTGTCGTGGCTGCGTGGGTGATCGTTTACCTGTTTTTATATTCCCACTTTGACAATAAACAGGCAGAGCAACCATTTTGCTGGAAATAACATTTGCATCGTACTCTTTTACACGTTTGCATTTCGCTCGCTTTCTCTTGACGTGAGCGAGTGTCTGTGGCATCTCTTCTTTACAACATGTAAGTGTGTGTCTTTATATAGAAGCGGAGGGAGGAAGTCTCACCGGGTTTCTTCTTCTTCTTTCACGGCTACAGCGAGAAGTGTCACGAATGTGAAACATAAAGCAGGAACTCTGCATCAAAGCACATTCATTTCTCTAGAAATCAACCAAAGGTTCTGACTTGATTATATTAAGTCATTTTCTCCGTTTTGGCTTCAGAGAACGAAATGTGAGTTGTTGTACTGAGTTTTCATCAGACAAACTGAGTCATTACATCTCTTGTTTGTGTAAAGCTTAATTGGGCTCACAGTTCAAAGACATCCCAGAATCTTATTCAGTGAGATTTTTGAACCATCAAACCCGACTTCACTGCTCTCAATTTTCTTTAAAAAGAGCTGTGGAATATTATTTAGAGCGCTATCAGGCTCCATTTAAGTGGCTGGCAGTGATGATAGGCAACAGTAACAGATGCTGTTTCAGAAATAAGTCATCAGCAGCTGATTCAAATCCCCTCCTCGTCTTTGGAGTGGATTTCACATGATCAGATCCCGTCATAAACTGTGCCAGCAGAGTCCGGGCGCTCCGAGCCAGTTTAGAGGCCGGTTTACCTTTAACTCTGGACGTGGAGCCACCTGAGTGCATCCGTGTCCTCCTGAGGCTGGTGTATTTGGTTTTTTTAAGAACGGACTGGGATTGAAATCCAAGATGGAGGACACATTTCAGTCTTCAGAGAAAGATGACAGGAACAGGCCACGGGGTGTTTGTGACACCAGCGTTTCAAGAAACTTGTGAGATCAAGCTCTGTGTCGTCTTTAAGAACCGCATATTGATTTCCATCCTGTCATAATGTGTTCATGGTGTTTGTTTTAAGCAGGGATGAAACTCGTTTCTGTCATTATGGGCTCGTGAGGTCTATTTTTTCCTTTTCTGATTATCATTCAAGTGAAAAAAAAAGAAAAAAAAAAAGGAGAACCTCATTATGGCTGTTTCACGCACTTTACATCACACTGACTCTGTAAACGGATCAAACATTTATATCTGATATAATCCTCCGTGTTGCATCCATCACATTAAATTAGCCATCTGGTCTTAGGGGGATTCGTTTCCTGTTTGATTATGGATGCCAATTTTCTCTTTTTCTTTCTTTTTTTTTAATTCCAAGACAGCACCATCCAGCCCGGAGACCTAAAAGCCAGCTATTCCTTCTCTTTTTTAAGCCCTGCTCGCTCATCCGTGGTATTTTTAGATTCTGCCCACCTTGCTGTATCTCAAGTGCTCAAGTTTCCACAGGAGGCAGCCCCCGTGCCATAAATAACAGAGACTCTCACTTCACCCTCGGTTGTGGGCACTCACACACCCATAGAAATCACTCGTACGTTATCAGACACGTATGTGTGATACAGAAACAGCCCAGATGAGTGGCTGAATTAATTCTTTTGTGTTGATAACAGAAAACACCCAGACAGTAAGGCTGTTAACGCCTTATATCATTACAGTTCCTTCTCGACACCTAAAAGGCTTTCTAGTGCTAAGGATAGCAACTGATAAGACATTTTGAGTGTCTTTTTGTCCAGTTTTTCATGCAAACTCATCTTAAACCTACCCTTCAGGCGGGCCAGACCTTTGTGTCAGCCGTGGCTTTGAAATGTGAGCAGAACATGGTTTTACGTTGTCTTGCTGAAAAACGTATGGAGAAGACGTAGCCTTGAACCCAGCTCATCTTGCTTTGAAGTCCCAGTGTACTTTTCTGCATAAACGCCGCCATCACAGATGTGTAAACCGCTTTTGCCAAGGGCGCCAACATGTGACCCATCCCCTTGCAGAAGCCTTGCTTCTGGACTTGTTGCTGGTACCAGTCTGGATGTTCTTCCAAGATAGATCTTGAATAACGATTTTTGAGAGCCTAATGCACATTTCCCCTCCGAGGCTAATGGCGGCGTTGACGCCACGTCTGGACGAGATAATCCGCAGGCTTTTAACACAGTAAAGTTTAAAATAGCATTTGTGAGCGTGGCTCCATGCTGTAGAGCTGGACAAATGTTTCGCAGAGCACTCCCTCGCTGGTGTGGTTGTATCAGCAGCTCGTGGTGAACAGCTCTTGATGCAGAACTGTTCGATTGATCGGACATGGCAGGTGACAAGCTTAGACCAGGGCCCTAAGTCATCACTACAGTCTCCCGTTGACATCAGCTGTTTAAAATAATGGGTTTTTTCTACTTCTAGCCTCCAGCTCTAAATTGCTCCTATACGGACATTTTGGAATATGTTGTGGGCCTGAAATGCAGTAATGGGTGTATAGTAATAAATGTAATAAAGCTGATGAGAAAAAAACCTTTTTTTTAAAAACCTTTAACAGATTATTTTCTCATATACTAACCCTTTAGTGCTCCAAATACTCAAACGCATATACGGCTCTGTTCTGTCATGAGGCTGCTGTCCCTCAGCAGCTCTTGATCCAGTGTTTCCAAGCTACAACATACCAGCCACGGGGTTGATGCGCTCACTCATCCACGGACACCTGTGATGCTACAAAAGCTGGTTTCTCTTTTGTGTTGTTCGATTATAAGCAATGAAGTGTCATTACAGGGTCATTTCTGGTAGCTTGTGCCATTTTACTGTCATTGCTGAAGAAAGCTGCATGTCATCCTCTCTGTTGATGAAGGTAGCATTTTCAGTAAAAAAAAAAAAAAAAAAAATATTTATCAGCGATATTAAACATCAAGAAGGCGCTCCACAGCAGCCTTATTTAGCTCCCGTTCACATGGAAACAAGAAACCTCTGAACCCTGACGTCCTGTTTGTTTTGTTTTGGCGCATCCACAATAAAGCTGATGAATGTAGCTGTCCTGCATATGTGGTCTCTACAATTATCGCAAAGGGAGACTGGCTTGGAGAAGGATATAATTACGTTTGCATTTGTTTGAATATGTGCAAATTATGGCTACTTTTGAAATAGTTTCACAGTGTTGTTTGACACAGCAGCCCTGAGCAGGTACGTGGTACTCTGCGGTACACCGCATGCTCTCTGGGTGATGAATCGTTTATCACAGAGTTTTCATGCTGTCTGTGACCTCAACAGCTGAGGGCGAATGACTTCCTTGTGTATTTAACTCTCCTTAAATACTTTCTGACGAGAAGCAACTTGATTGGAGGCTCTTTATAAACAATAACCGGCGAGGAGTGTCATGAAAAAGTGCAAGTGTTTCTAGAGCTGCGTTACACCTGCTTTGCTCTGATTATATATTCATTTCTTACATTTATTGTAGTTTATGATGTTCCCGTCACCGAGACACTTTGTCTCCATTTATGTGGCAGTGTAGTGAAACATAAACACACGCGAAACATTATTTACCAAATATTCAGCTGGCAAGCAAGCAGAAGCTAATTTCCACGGGTTTGTAATCAAACGAGTGTTTGTGATAATGTGGCAGCCGAGTCGATAATGGAAGTCTAATTATGAGGGGAAATGAATACAATAAAACAGTTGTAGAGGCATGTAGAGCTGAGGTAATGGATTATAATATGCTACTTAGACTTGTGCCCACCTGGAATCCCGAGTTGTTGTACTTAACTGGATTCAGCACTAAGTTTTTAATGCTTGGAGCTGCGTACTTAGTAAAACAAGCTCCCCCGCCTCTACTCTGTCCCACCCACATATTTAAATACTTGCATTTATTTGTCCAAATGATTCATGATGGCACAGCTCAAGGTTCTTTTATCCATCAGCATCCATCATCTCCTCCGACTGAGTGAAAAACACACTTTGAAGCAGTTTTCTAACTAAACGTGTAACCAGGCAACTGCACGCCAACATGTAAGGCAGATCTGCTCTGTAGGAGGGCTTCGTGCCTCCTGCTTAGTCACTCGCCGTAAGAAAACCAGCAGAGAAAAAAAGATTTTTTTCTTTTTTAGTTCAAATCACGATTTATTAGATGTTCAGTGATGCCGTGCACAGCTTGAGCGACTCCACATAAAAAAACGAAAATAAAAAATGACAAACTTACCTGCTACGCAACAATCCATTTGGCATTTTCCACTTAAAACATCCAACTAATGTGGCAAGACAGAAAAGTGACAGAAATGTTTTTATGTTTTACTGTCAATTAGTTTAACACACTCACACAGACTCTGTGATATGAGCTGCTTTGTCTGAAGTGTGTGGCGTTATCCACAAGAACATGACGTGAACCCACATCAGTAGAGTGAGCGGACCCCTGAGGGTCCGTGCAGCAAATCACAGGTGTCAGTTTCTGTAGCAACCCAAATATTGACTGCACAGGACTGCCCACTTACCAAATGCATGAGAGAGGTGTGAAGGTCATGTCGGGAATTGTAAACCTAACCTTGTAGAGTCTAAAAATGTCCTTTTTTTTTAAAAAAAAAAAAAGAAGCTACAACTGCATATCATGCCAGTGATGCAGTATTTCAGAAACAATATGTTTCGGATGTGGAAGAGTGAACCTTTCCAAGGACAGAACCAAGGTGGCCTTACAAAACATGGAAATTAAATACCCGTCTCCATGTGAGACGCTGCTTCTCCTCTCCTCAGGTCTGATGCTGCTGATGCATGAAAACAGGGAGCAAGCAATTTCACAAGGAATGCACTGAGGGGGCGATTCAAATTAAACTCTTTTTTGTATCAACTTAGAGAGCTCAAAGCCAGATTTGTTAAAAAGAAAAAAAATAAGGTGAATACTCTATTATCATAGTCTTTTTCAGCTTTGATGTATTCAAGATAACAGCATGTGTTGGACTTTATCTTCAACCTAAAGCCCCAATCTGCAAAAATAACTCATGATCAGAGCCCTAAATTATTGCTTTAATATTTTTAAATGTTAAAGTATGCTCTGAAAGATGCATATTGCAGTAAAATGGATAGATAATAAACACAGGAACACATTACTCTGTATTATTCCCCATTTAATCTGACTCAATACAACGCCAAAGTCAGATAAACAGTATTAAACTTTTTAATGATGAAATGTAAAACTTGTGTGGTCCAGAGGTGATATCTAACCAACTTATTTTTATCTGAACAAAACTCTTTCATTGTTACAGAGCTGTACAGCACATCGCTTTTCATCTGGGGGATGGAAACATCCACCTATTTGTTTTGTGAGGTGAATGAGCTTACAATTTAAAAATGTGGATGAAGAAAAGCCTGAAGCAGCAGTAATGGATGTGAGCAAATGTACTCTATGGATTGAATAAAAATAGCTCTTTTTTTTTCCATTTGGATCTTTTTTCTAGCTGACATTTAGGGGGGGGAAACTATTCTTGCAGATGCTGCAAGGCATCTGGCCTTTTTAAAAATGTGTATACTAGACATTTAAAGAAAAACAACAATACATGTGCATGCTAGCGTGAGTCAACCAACAAACAAGCTGATAGAAAGCAAGTTTACACCAGCAGGAGCCAGATGGTTGGACCAGCAGGGAGGATGGAGACAGGAGTTATGGAGGATATCCACTCTGTGGGTCTGAAGACTTCAGAAATGCACCTTTTTGTTTTGAGGGCTGATAAAAATCTCTGCGTCCTGCAAGAAAATACTCTCTTTTTTAATTTTAACGTTTTACATAATAACATCTGTATTATGAGGTTCTTATGAGATCTTATAAATAGGTAAACACAAGCTCAGATGAACAACTCGTGGCATGGAGCCACTGTTTATCATCCTCCAAGCCAAAACGCAGAAGCATACTGTTTCTTCAGGAAATAAGCGGATCAGGAGACGTCAGGTGCTGCTAACCGGTTGCACCTGATTGATGGCTCACAGCAGGTTTGCAGACCTCCATAAAAGCAGAAGGTTATTGTCGTTTGTTGGTTTGAAACATTCAGGTGTTAAAATATAGCGCCAAAGAAAACAACCGTCAGAAATGGTCTCGGAGGCGTGAATATTGCCGCCCGTCAATCTGGGAAGAGTTATAAGGCAGTTTACAATTTTAAAAGTCCGTTATTTAGTAGTGAAAAAGATTGTTTACAAGTGGAAATGATTCAGTGCCAATATTCACAGAAGTTAGTATCCAAGTGAATTGACTTTAAGGTCAGATTGTGCAATGCTGAGATTTTTTTTTTGACAAAAAAAATCAAGATTTTACTGAAATCTAGTTAGCACGCTAAATGTCAAAGCTATGAGAGTATAATTAAAGACTGCACATGTTTGTCTCGTGTGTTGGAATCATCAAGAGAAAGTCTCCTCCTTAAAAAATAAAATTAAAATAAAGGTGGCGTGGTTTGGATCTGCAAAGTTGCATCTGAGCAGTCTACAGGGTTTCAGGAACAAAGTTGGTTGGTAAAATAAGTGCAAAGTTCAACTGTTTGACACAAAAAAAAAAAAAAAATGCTGCATTGTTAAAAAGCAACCAGCACCGACGCATCATAAATCAAACACAGAGGTGGAGGTGATGTCTGAGGCTCATTTTACCGCCACAGGACCCGAGTATCTTGAAGTCTTTGAGTCAGTCGTGGATTTTTATATCAAAGGACCTCAGATCTAACGTGTGGCCATTTGTCTGACATCTAAACACGGCTTGAACTTGTTAATGCAGCGTGACATGAAACCAAAGCACGCCAGCTAATCTACAACAAAATGGCTGGAAAATGAAAGAATAAAGATGCTGCAGAGGTGCAGCTGAAATCCACACTTGAAGAAAGCTGCACACAAACAGACACAAGCAAATCTCAAAGAACTTAACAACTTTATAAAAAAGAGGTGCCCAGAGTTCAAATTACTGCTGCTAAAGATGATTTTATAAGCTACTAACTCATGACGTGTATTTGGTTTATCAAACACTGCTTTTGGCACTTCAGTTTAGTTTTTGCTTAAATACGTAAATAAATAGCAACAGTGGAACAATTCTTGTGTTGTGTGAGGTTGCATCTGGACAAGATTAAATAAAAACCACATTATTTTTATTTAACCTTGTGTTAGTTTTATGTTCCCATCATGAAGGTGATTCAGGTGTTAAGAGAGGAGAAGGTGAAGGAGACGTCTGCAGTCCCCTAATGGTGCAGCTATTTACAGCATGTCAGACTAACCCGTTTCAAATCAATTTACACATTTGCCAACATACTGTCCTGCCCACATGAGCCCTCGTCATGCTCGTACCACACTTTTTCTACTGACAACCTTGTGTGACTAATGCTGGAGGCACGGCTGAAACACGAAATCACCCAGTAGACAGAAATTTAATTCCTGAGCTAATCAGAATTTTGCAGTTCCAGTCCTGCTTCATTTTCTGTTTCAATGAAACTAAATGCATCCCTACAGATCTGGATTAAATTCATTTCAACAAATGATTCGGAGAAGAAGAAGAAAAAAAAAACCCCACACCATTCCAGTAGTGCTCTCTGTGCTCATAGATAAAAATGAGAGAAAAGGACATCCTGGCTTGCCAAATAAATCAATGATCAGCCAATTGGCTCTGAGCAACTGCAGGGGGGGTTTAACTAATGCAGATACAAATGCTGGATACAAATGACTTGCTTTTGAAAGGCTTTACCTACACGCACACAGCAGCAATGTCTTGCTGTAATGTTCAAGACAAAAAGAAATGACCCTGGATCCCCAGGAAGCAGGAAGAAAAGGAAAACTTGAGACAGAGCCATATTTCACCAGGATAACTGCTTTCCTTGAAGGAGGCTTTACTCACACCGATGAGACTGATATCGTTGTTCTTTTTTTTTAATGACAATCAGCGATGTAATGACTGAGTGGAAACCTGGTCGGTCGGATCCTCACAGCAAGGAAAGGTAGTTAAAACGAGGCTGAAGGCCCTGTAATGCACAACAAAGAAGACTCCAGAGTGCATAAATCCCCTCTAGCATTTTTGTCCCACCTGGGACACTGTAGGCCAGGGCTGAAATATTAGATTTGCTCTGCAGCTCAGCTGAGACAGGTCAGCTTCAAGCGTTGCATATTATTTATTTGTAACCACAACGAATCAATAAAGAGCTGCATGCACGTATTCTGTCCGAATATTTTGAAGCTGTAGGCTTCGATGGATAAACGCAACATTTTCTGCTCTTCTCTACAGAAACAAACAGGAAACAGAATATCTATAGTTGATTAAAGGACGACCTTTTAAACCCTTTCCTTGTCAAGACAGAGACAAGAGACATGCAGATGTGGGATGACATGCACCTCAGGCTCTGCTCAGCTGCAGAAGCAGCTTCCTGACTGGCGTGATGACACCGGACAAGTGATCAGCTGGTACGAGGCATGTGATGAATAACACCAAAGTTTTCCTGCCCAGATCATCCAGTCCTCAGATAGAAATGCACTGATAAACGAATAGCTTATGACAATCATTGCATCCTGTTTCTTCTGGATTTGAGGTCGTACATCTCATCATAGTTTCAGTGTTTCTCATAACTTTTTTGAAACCATAAAGACTCATATTAACCCGACAAATGTCTTACAGCGTGTTATTACAGCGGTGGATGGAAACGACCAAAAAGATTGAAATGAAAACCGAGAACAGAAGCTTCAGACGTGGCTGAGGCTGTTTTGTCTCATTTGTTTAGCTCTGACACGGAGAAAACAAACAAACACTCAGCAGTACAGTTAATCATCGTAAATAAACGATGGAGCAGGTTTTAAAGGTTGACACAGCGCTGGTATCTGTTTCAGATTTGGTCTGAAGAGCTGATTAGAAACCAAACTCTGTTAAACGGAGTGGAGCAGTTCAGACTGGTGCTAAACAGTTGTTTTTTTTTTTTAAATATGACACTCGTGGGTAACTGGGTATGTCGTCAGACTGAAAAGTGTCGTGGAAGTTAGGGTGGCGCTTTTCTGACATCACAACCTGTTCAGCTCCCATCCAACCCCCAAGAGAGCTGCGCATGTTATTTTTCTAGCATCCATAATATTCTTATGGAAGAATCTCTTATGAGCTCAAACCAGCATAAACGTCCACCTTATTGACTTGATGCCCCTCGTACAATACTCAACAACAACATGGAGGCTTCCAGCTGCAGTGGAGACGGTAAATCAGTGCAGGTTTGACTGGTTTATATGGTTTTTATCAACAACAGAACAGTTAGAGATGTTATAGTTAGTTCTCCACTTTAAACAATTCTCTTCATGTATTTTTACCACAATTGTAAGACAGCACTGAGAGTGTTCGAGAAAAGGACAAAGGTCGGCGTAGAGGTCATGCTTCATATGTCACCACAGTTTAATGCCAGTGTTTCGTAGAAAATTTGGGTATTATTAGATAAACAGTAACAAAACCGAATGAGAACGGAAGAAAAAACAGGGAAAAACTTCACATTAACTAATAAAAATGACAGAAAAAAACATACACTTGAAACAAACCAATTTAGAAAGACCGTTTGGAAAGTTTCTAAATGTTCACATCACTGTCTAAAGGTGGGAATCCACAGAGATTCACCTGTTCATGGTTTAAACGTCCCGTAGATGGCGTATGAGGAAGATTTATGGGATAAGCAGCTTCTGGATGCTTCACTTTCATTTACCTGAGTTAAGCAGAAAAAAAGCTTGTCATTCCCATTTTTTTAAACGTTTAGTCATAACTTATTACTCCATTACTGAATTTAAGGAGTCGTGGAAATTAGATGAAACTAAAAAAGGCTTCAGACCCAAACTGCCATGCTCTTTTTTTAGTTTTAAAACTCGTGACTTTCTTCAGAACTAGACGGAGAGGTTTATTTTCTCCCGTCTCCCACCTTGCAGTAATTCATCATAGGGGGTTTTACTTATGTTTACTCAGAGATATTTACTTATATCTACTTGGAGATGTCAGTAATTTCTGTATTTTTAGGCCGCACCATCTTTTTCTAACCCAGGGTGGATGTTTTTCTGCAGCGCTGCCGTCTCCACCTGTTTGTCCCAGCAGGAGTCGTTACTGGAGAAGCTTCATTTTTGCCGGGGGGATACTGCGTCATGAGGGTTATTTACACAGTAACGACAACATCTCACAAACACCGAACGCTTTTAAGGAGAACTTAGCCGAAACCTCCCTTCAGCCTTTTTACAATCCGCCCTGGGGCGCAGCTGCTGCCTAAATTCACAAATGATTCAACGTTTGTCGCTGTGGTGAATTTTAACACAGACGAAGAATAAAAAACAAAATACACTGTACAGGTTTTCAAAATGTCTGCACCTCTTGTATTCTTTAGAGCCGTTTACGTAATATTTAAGATATTTACCGGTTGGTGTAAATTTTCTTCTCACATTTCGCTCTGGGATGAAACAGCTCAGTGCTCCGGTGTCGTTCTGCAGCATCTGACTTGTACTTGGTCTTTACTTACCTGGTTCAGAGCATGACCCCCAACCCCCACTATTTTAGTTTTAGCAACATTTAACGGCAGGAAAAGAAGTGAAAAGTGGACTGGACAGGGGAGAAGACGCCGTCTCCTTCATTTAGAGGTCTCTCTGTGCTTGACCAGCGTTGTGGGCCATCACGTTTGCAGGACAGGGGAAGGGTGCAGGAGGGAATCCCTCTTCATGAGCGCTGAGTGCTCAACTTCACAGGGCAAAGCCTGCACAAGTATTTGTTGTGAAAAGATTGTGCAAAGCCCCTTGTGAAGGATTAAATAAGCTTTGTTTTCTTGAAAAGATTATTTAAGTGTGCTCAGTCAGTAGCCAGGTAGTAGTTTGCAAAGGCAATAAGCTCCTACAGAAATAATTTTCCTTAAACTCCCTGTTTTAATCACGTTTTTAAAATCATAAATATTAAATGACTCATTATTTTCTTTCAAGACGTGACCAATAAATGAAACCCTCCTTTTTAATTGCTGCTGAGAGCAGTTATTGATCAGGTTCTTGATCGGTTCCTGATCCTTTTTCACTGAAGTGGCAGTTTTCTGTATCAGCTCCTCTTGTATTTATCAAAGGTCCACAAGTTCTTTTACAGGATTTAAGTGGGTTAAGGAAAGGAGGTGATACGTTCTTTAGTCCCTTTTTTTCATCTCTTGAGACGTTGTGTGTCTTTGATGGTCATTCATGCATTTAAAACCAGACGATTCAAAACCACATTCTGCACACGTTCCTGGGATTGGACTGCTGTCTCGGCCGGTCCCTGTTACAGAGCGTGTGCAGAATTTTGAAATGGCTGCGTACTTTAGAGAAAACTGGATCAAAGCAACACCAGAAAACACAAAAACACCACGGTAAAATACATGTAAAAGGATATGTTTGGGGGGAAGAAAAGGGGAGAGACGAAAGATCAAACTCAGTGACACCGCTGGTTCAAATTTGGACCTAATTAGAGCATCTCTCGCTCCTCCTGCTCTCTTTCTTCTTTCCATTTTCTCTCTCTTTATTTCCCAAATGAGTGGGAGGAGATGAGAAAAATGTGATACCCCACCTGCTGAGTTACATCACACACAAATTGAAAATTCAATTTCTTAACCATCTGTGACAAGAATTTTTGGGACCAGAAAAGTCTCATGTTTTGAAGAGAAATTGCTTTTTTAAGATTTTGATGACCACAGTGACCGTGTGTGAGAATACATGGTGGGGTTTTTTTTAGCAAATAAGTGCATGAAATATTATTTCTAAAGACACGAGTGCTTAAAAATAAAAGAAAAGAGAAAAGAAGGCGCACTGTGAGGTAACTGAAGGGAGGTATTAAAATTAAACAATTGTCAAAAGCCCGTGTGCAAAATAACAAAAATCACTCAGTATTATCCTTCACTTAGAGCCCTTCGGCACCTTGTGGATGCGTGCTAAGCATTAGACGCTTAATTGTCCCCAAGTTAATAAAGAAAAGTAGCACGAAGGGATTATTATCGTAAACAAACAGAACAGAGCAGCTTCAAGTGTATTTTTTATTTCAGATTTTCATCGAAACAGCTTGCTTTTCAAATGACTATGCAGAAGTATTTTATATTTATTAGCAGGAACATTTTTCACACCATCTGACATAGGGTGTAAAATCTTTTAGCTGATGTTTAAGATGCAAAAAAATCTGGTTTTTTTCTGTGCTCGCTTTGCAATATTTCCTTTTGTCGTTACGCAGCTGCAGGCCTCTATGAGCTTCTGAGTGTCTTACTGCATGACTTTGTCTGCTCTGTGGTCATTCATACACTCACGATGCTTCAATCATTGCAGAAGTTTGTTTGTTTTTTTTCTTGCAGAGGCTTAGCCTTTCTTCCTCAGCGAGACTGCAGGTGAAGCGGATGTCTCATGTTCTCGCATTTCACAAACTGTACGGAAACCTTCAACGTCCAATTCAGGAGAACATTGAAAGTGGTTTTCTGAATCCTGCCCGGAGCTTTCTGCAACAGCGCAGATGCTATAAATGTGGCACATATGCTATAAACATAGCACTCCATCATATGAAATGGCTTCAGGGGCCTTCTGACCCTTTGGCTCATGCGCCTCTTGGTTATAACCTCATTCCTACTTTGAAATCAAGGACTGAAGAAAAATACGATTTCTTTAGCCCTGCCGGTCTCTGTGTCAGTTGCAGTCAGTCAGGGTCACACACGTTTATATTTATCTGATAAAAAAAAGTGAAGGTTTAGGGTGATATGTAGAAAGAATATAAAGCAAAGTTAAAAGGTGCTGCAGAAATTCTCATCTTTAACCACTGAAGGTTTGAGGCTGAAGTGTTTCACCCAGTATTAGAAACTGTATCTTAAATTACTTGCTTTTCCATGTTTTGTGTGGACGATCGAGGGTCGCAATGAGTTGCTCTCACAACTGCCAACGTATTTAATTTTACAGGAGGAATTGGTTGGTGGTCGCACCGCTGAATTGATTGATTTTTCAGGCAGATGGATCTTGGAGAGTTTCAGAGTCGTGATCATGAGAGAAACTATTCTCTTTCCAGTCTCCTGCAGCCTGCAGCAAGTTCTCTCAGACCAAATGTACTCTGCGCGAGTTTGAAGTGTGATAGCAAAACAACAGTAGCGTCGCCTGCAGAGCGTAGTCTGGATGCCCACAGCATCATTAACACAAGAGCTGGAGAGAGGGTTTTTTTTATGGAAAGAAGAGCAGAGAACAACCCTGAGGTTAACTGATCCCGGGGGGCTGCTTCCCCGTTGAGGATCTGCGGGGCTTCTTTCATCACATAACACCTTTGAGAACTTTTTTTTGACCAATCAAGATTACAGCACTAAACTACTTTTTTCAACAAGGGATATTATCTTTACATCATCCAGTGATCTTTCCACATAACGCTTACATCATATTCTAGACATGGTGATGTAAATGTGTGAAACTGACGAAGGTGAAGTCTTACATTTCAGGTTACAACTTATAAATAATTGTCTAGTCATCTTTTTTTTTTTTTTTGGTTTGTTTATTGATTTTAAAACTCAACACCAATTATAAGATTTTCAGATGGTATGGGCCTTCCTTACGCCCCACCTTATTATTATTCTGTTTCATTATAGGACATCTTTAATCTTGTAAAATACTGACAGTGTTTTCTGTTATTCTTGAGTTGCTGTTCTTGCCCATCTCTTCATCTGTCCATCCATCCATCCATCCTTATTTTATCCTCCACTTCTGACACACAAACGGGAGGTAAATCAAGGCTAAACATCAAACATAAACTTTGTTATGACAGTCGGTTCTTCCATCTGCTGAACACGATCCAACTTTAAAGACAATTAACCCCGTCATCCTTAGTTTCAATCTTCAAAGACGATGCGGTCCTCATACATGCTAAGTTAAACATGTCAATATGCAAAGCCTCTGTTTACATGCTGTTTCACTTCTCTTTGTAAATGCCAATTACAAACATAATTGCATTTGTCTTTATGCAGTAATACGGAGCATGAGGAAATGTATGTACGTGCACAGGTGAAAACGACTCCTGTTAGTGTCACAGGAGGTTTGTGAGACTCATGTCCAGGACTATTTGATTTTATTTTATATGCTGTTTATATTCCTCATAACATTTACATTAAGTTCAATATTAATTTGGTGCAGATGCTCGTTCCCTCAGTTCATGTCAAACGTGCATCACGTTGAGGAACAAACTAACCCGTTTGGAGCAAATGTCCCTCGGATCGTCTGCTGTTACTGATTCCTTGTGTTGTGGTAAAAAGTGAACTGATGTTAAAAAACGATCAGGGAGATGATGAGGATCACTCCCAAAGAAGAAAGTTTACTAATTCACACCACCTGCATAAGTATTTTCTTCTCCATCACTGAAAGCATCATTTTTTTGGATGAAAAAAAAGAAGAAGAAGAAAATTTGTAATCCTTCCTTTTTGCCATTAAAAAATACGTTTGCCCTATGGCTTTATCCATCAGAGACCACGCAGGATCTGTAACTCCACAAAGTTCAATAGCCCAGGCCCCTCTTATTAAAGCAGCACAAAAGACTAATTATATCTGCAGTACTTTGATTTACATGCAATTAAAGTTTCATGTGAAGCCAGATAAAGCCGAGAAGGGGCAGAGCAGAGTAGGAAGGCAGGAGAGGACAGGAGCGGAGGCGAGAGCAGAGAACGAAGCAGATTTGTAAAGCAAAAAGGCACAAAAACAGAAATGTGGTGACAGGGAGAAGACATGAGAGGAGAAGAGCGGTGAGGCAAGCCATCATTTGGCAGCGGCGGTGATGACACAGCACATCCATCTCAGTGGCAGATGCCTGCTGTTGCTCCTTTACTGAGGACGGTGGAGGAAAGATCCACACCAGAAGCACAGCGGGAAAATACTGCACTGACTCAGGCCAGACCCAAAACCGCTCGTTTTCTTCCTGCCTGATACTCCGTCCCCCTTTCAAAAATGGTCTCAAAGCCTTTATGTCTTTTGTATCAACGTCTTCATGACACATAAACAAATATATAATTCTATTTTACCAATTATAATATTTTGATAAACATGAAAGTAAAGTTAGTAATTTGCCATAAAAGTAGAAGGTTTTACCTGTAAAAATACTTTTATTTTTTGGAGTTCTTGTGTCTTCAGAGGTTGAGAGATACTAAGTTTTATCAGAGAGGTTTCTGAAGGCAATTTAAGCAAAGTCTTAGGTCTAATTTGTTTAAATATACACATCTTCTTTCAGCAGGAATTGAAATTATTCAGAAAAAGCTGTAATAAATTATTCCAGACATTTAGGTACTCTTTAGCCTCATTCATTTGACATTTACTGTTTAATTTTTGCTTTTCAATTTAACTTGTGATGCAGTCACAAGCTTTAAAAAAAAATAAATCATACCTTTCTTTCTGCTGTATTGATTCTCTTCTGTTATGTAATTGTAACTATTCTCCATTTTCTTTTTATTGAAAAGCTATTTCTTAGCTGAGGCACTTGACTGTTTGCTCAGAAGTTGAATTCTGTTATGAAACACGCTGTTTTGTAACTCTAATCGTGGCCTGGAGCTGTTTGATATTTCCATTTGAAGACACTGCTGTGTAAGACAATAATGTGATTAATGCGTCTTGACAAGGAACAAACTGGCCACGTACAATGAAATACAGCCAACAGATAAAGATAAAAATGTACATTACTGAGTCAAATGACCGAGGACAACGATTTATGAATAAAAGAAATGGAGATAAATAAAGGTTAGAGTCAAACCTACAACAGGCATGTACTTTGTGGGTTCGTTTACACATCAACCAAACACTCAACCTGTTTCCGGGTGAGCTGGATCCAAGGTTGGGCCGTAAATAACACCCAGAAAATTACAGAGGGAAGTGAAAGCAAAAAGAGGGGGATGGCACAATAATAATGGGAGCAATAAAAGGAGACCCATTTTCCCAGCTGTGATCCATGCATCAGTCCCGGTAGTCCATGTGTGCATCTGTGTTTGAGAGGAAACACACGGATCTGTGAATGAGTCTGAGTCACATCATCTTCTCAATCAGCCAGTTACAGCTCAATAAATCGCTGGTTTTCTAATAACTGCAAGAACTTGTTCAACAAGTGAGAATGAGTTTCAGGACTGGAGCCAACCGTTCGTTTCAAATCTCCTTTAATGGACTGCTTGAGGTTCGAGATTTTCTTTTTGTGTTACTGTTTGCTGTCAGAGAATAGCAGATGTAACCCTCATGCAAAAGTGTGCATGTAAGACTGTTGCCTGAGGCTCCAACGAAGATGCACATGAAAACTGCAGAACAGTTCGACACCTTTTAATCTGAACAATACTTCATAGATTTTAATCATCTCGCTTTATCGTAAGGTCAACATTGTCCTGCAGACGGACACAAACAAGCTGCAAATTTACACTCACAAATGTGCATCTGCTTGTGCAGTTGTTCAAATAGAAAAGAAGAGTCCAACCAAAAACGTAAAGTGAATAAAAAAATTACAAAACCCAAGCCACTTTACTTTTTAATGTTTGAACTCAGTAAAATGTGCCGTCTCCAGGTTAGAAGTAAAAATCCTGCTCGGTTTGACAGAAGTGAACCGCAGCAGCATCACTACCCCTTCTTTCCCTGGACTCACGGGAAACATCTGGCTTGATCGTAAATCAATGCAAAGAAACCTTCTCAACAGAAACAGCCGGAGAGGCTCCAGGGAACATGTGCAGACACACACACACACACACACACACACACACACACACACACACACACACACACACACACACACACACACACAC
>JAOWBL010000003.1:10144162-10157282 GCA_028564865.1 Zenarchopterus dispar | reverse complement strand
TTCAAATGTAACTATGAAGATACTAAAAAAGGAGCAGAAGTGTAGAAGTGGTTGAGTCGTCATTTTCTTCCTTTCACTTCAGCTCAGACTCAAGAGAGTCACAGTTCAACTTTTAATCAGACTTTACTCAAGAGAAATCAGGTTATCATTTAACCACTGCTCGACTGCGTCTTATCTGTGCTGCACGTATCAATTGCTCACTGAAGCAGTCAGAGGTGATAACTGGCTGTCATTTGGGAGGTCTGAAGGGTGAAACTCTTGGCTCACAACAGATAAGAATAATTTCTTTCCTTTATTTTAAATTCTTTTTACACATTCAGCCAGTATTTTCTCTGAAATCACACTCTTTTGCATGTCCCCTGATTTGGTTTCGTATAAAAGTTTTACACAAAAGTATAAAGCCTTGCTGGACACTACTGAAGATTTTAGAAATCTGCAACTATAATGTGGAGTTCAAACTTCCAGCAGAGCATCTACAAGATACCAGCAGGGTTGACTAGTGAGTTGATGGTGTTAGTCAGAACTATCCAGCACACAATTCACAAGCAAGAGTCTTTGCTTCTGAAAATAAATAATAAAAAAAACGTATCCAAATGACTGCCTCTCTCTCTGAGCCAAGCTCTGTCCTCTGTGCTTCTCTCTCCTGATGACACCATTAACAAAAACCTTTTCATCACAACTTCTCTCCCTTTTTATAAAGACTTTATCTAAATTCCTTTGATACAACTAGGAATATTTTTCTTACTTTTAGTGCACTGAAAAGTGATGTCTAATTTTCTTTCCTCTGCTTTTTTGACTATTTTGGCCATCAAACACAGACATACACACCTACACACACACATAAAAGAAAATAAATGACTTTAAGCATTCCTGCTGCCGAATTCAGTCAAATGTCAGAGTCTAGAACGTCATGAATCCAAACAGGAAGTTAAAGTTTGGCATCGATTAAGTCTTGTTCATAGATGAAATCTTCATTTTCAGTTTTACACCCAATAAAAAAAAACTCACTTATAACCTGAGTAAGATAAATGAAAGCTTGTCAGGGAAGTATTTGTGTGATCTATCATACATGACCTGCCTCAGGTCAGGTACTTCAAGTTATTTCAGTTGTACTTCTTCAGAGAAAAATGGACACACTCTTTCTCAAAAACTCCATTTACACACAAGATTTAACTGCAACATAAAAGATGCTACATTACACACTGTGTGAATGATGACAAAAATATTTAATACCCCCTGTTTTTTTTCTAGGTTTTTACAGCTACTTGTAGCCTGTGGACCATTTATACTGTACAACAGACTCTTCATGATTCCAATCAGAACGCATCTCCTTTCTTATGAAAAACAATTATTGCATAGCATGGTGTCAAATTATACACAATTTTGTACTAAATGCACAGGAATTACAAAACAAAATATTCACACTCCAAAAAAGGCCTTTATTCATAAACAGAAGATGTGTTAAGCATCCCTTGCCTTCCACACATGGGACCAGCCATGTGGAAAATGATCTGAGAGAAACAGAAACATAAAAGTAAGCATTAATACTGACTGCGCAGTACTCCTTAAAATAACTTTTTTTTTTCTTTTATGTGCGGTTATTGAGTCAGTATCAGTTGTTGAGACAGTCATCATGCAGAACTCTCGCTGATGATTAACTTGAGTCTAGGCCATTTCTAATCAGCGGTTGCACTGACTAAGATAAGATCATTTTTATCAACTTACTGAAGTTTGCAGTTTAATTTGAAGGGTAAATGTTGTAAAGTCTACGGCTTGAACTTCACACATCATTCCAGGAATTTTTGGCTTCGGGACAGCCAGACTCCTTCTGCCAGCTCCTTAGTTTTCTCTGACAGCTTCCACTCTGCTTTAAAGCACAAGTCATCCCCCTCCTCGCTCAAATCTACCAGCTCAATCCAAAGATACGTCTCTTTCTCCAGGATCACTGACGCCATCATCGAGTCCGTGGCTTGTCTTGCTCTTGCTAATCTGGGGGAGGAACAAGAAACTCCTGCTCGAGGGGGTGGGCCACTTTTAACCCGTGCTCTGCTGACTTCCCCCTCCTCGTGCTTTAAGAGTGACACACTTCTGTCACCTGAGGTCCGTGTACTTGAAGAGCTCCCATCCGTTGAGTCAGATGACTGTATTTCCTCTGACTGGTCAGGATCCACTTGGTATGCTAATTTCCTGTCACTTTGTCTGCTGATGGAGAGCCACCGGAGGGAAAGGCATCTCGCCATTGCCAGCCATAACTCCTGAGGCCTGAAGAAGCTTGACCTTGTTCGACTTGTGTCACAACGTGGCTCTTTCTTGTCCATTTTCATGGATTGTGCTCCTGTGTCCGACTCCAACACCTCTTTGACCGATGGTTCAGTGGAGCTCTCTGGTAGCGGTTCTTCTCTTCTCTTGTTCTGCAGCTGCTGATCGTCCCCAAAGCTGAAAGAGCTGCTGAACCCGTGACTCCTCTTCATTGCACACGCTGCCTCCACATCTGAAACTGACAATGAATCCTCATCTGATGGGCATGGTGTCGACTGATCATCTGAATCCTCAGACCACAGCTGGAGATCTCCAGACTCGGGGGAGCTGCTTCCCTTCTGGCCTCGCCTCATGTCTTGACAAATATCTTCACTCCTGTTTCTCAGTCTGCCAGCTGCAGTGCCACTCTTCTTTTGCATAACACCAACAGATTTAAAAAAAAAAAAAGATATAATGCACGCTGTCACAAAAAAGAAAAGATTAAAAAAAACTGCAGCAGTTCCGCTGGGATGCCACTTGCTGACATAATCTCTGCTTCAAGAGGCAAAGCTTTGGCTACGGAGTTGGGCAGCGATGACGCTGTGATGACATGTGCAAACACAACGCACAGTTTTGCACACAGAAACCCCTGCATGGCTATGTGTTCACGCTCCAGTCGAGTGAGCAGTGACTCGCCTTCGAGGGATGTGATGTCACATTGCATGATGTCACACCTTGCTGCTAACTGGGGTCTACAAATGCTTTTTGTTTGTGCAAGAACCCAGATGGGAAATAGATAGGAATTGACCTAGATGTGCAGAATGAGTCTCTTGATGTTTCTCTTGTACTGAAAGGGATACAAAACTGTTTTTTTTCTCTTTGTACATTGGGTCATTTGACATAACAAATAATCTAATGCTTATGACCTGATGCATAAAGCATTTTTATTTATATATGACCTAAACCATAAAGCAAAATGTTCAAATGTTCAAAGTCTAAAATGTTTAGATTAATTGTTGACATTATTGATATAATCTTGAGTACCAGGTGTTCTGGTCTGAGGATTCTGGTATGTTTACCCTAAACTCTTGGTTTTCTTTTTCAGAGAAAAAGACGATTTTCACTCCATTTGATAGGAACTAGGGACTCAACATTTCTGACATATAACAATAAAAAAAGAAATTGCCCACGATAAGTTGGATCATTCAACCTTGCAACTTCTGAAACTGTTGAAAGACTTTCAAATGAATGTGCTTACACAGTAAATCCTTTTTAACACAAAAAAGAAAAAAAAATCATATTAAAACAGATTATGTATCTTTTGCAGCTTTTGAGCACTTCTGTTTCTTAAGTTCAGATATATATTTTAAAAAAAACATGTGGTACTGACTCTTTTACACATTAAAGTAACCCAGAAGAGCCAGAGCAAGCTCTCTTCACAACTATTTTTTTAAAAGTTATGATAGAAGTGGAGGCTGAGGAGTTAGTTCAGTTATCTGCAATCTAAACGATATCACCACATCCAGCAAACTGCACCTTGACAAATCATATATCACTGTAAGAGAAAACTCTCTAGGAGATGCTTTGAAGCTCCATGAATGATCTCTGGAGCATATCCCAGCAGGTTCACTATGTGTCATGTAGTACCAAAGTACACAAGCGTACGTGAGAGTCTGGCTGCATGAGTGTATTCTGCTTAGTGAGTACATTCCCACAACAACAGTAGATGTTGGCTGTGTTGTTATCTGTCTTCCATTTATGGCTCTGCTGGAGGCTCAGACATCACGTCTCTGAGCACAGTCATCATACACTTATGTCACTTCAGGTCAGAAGAACTGTAATCTGCAGCTACTTCAAGCTGGCAAGCCTTATCGCTCACAGAAAGTCTTACAAATGATAAAGTTGATAAAGACTGTTTGGTCCATTTTCTGTAAGAAGCTCCATGTTTGACAAACGGGAATATCTCTTAACACCTCTAAAATTGGGCTGCGAAGTGGCAGGCTGTTGCAGGAGCTATTGTCAAAGGAAAACCCCTTATTTGTATTGTTTTGAAATGTTCTCAAACAGCTTTTTTTCTGTTTAAGCTATGATTTTTGGAAAATTTTCTGTCTATGCTGTTTTGGATACTGTTTTGCTTCATGGGTCTATGCTTGTGATTCTGGCACTATTTAATGTGTTACCATGTTACTATGACAACAGAAAGTTGTTTACATGTGGGAGTAGCTGATTGATCTCTCTAAAGTCCAGCTAAGAATAAGACCCCAAGCAGACATGCTCTCAGGTAAATTCAATAATACATTACTGATCCCCCAAAGGGGACTTCTACACTGTAGTCAGTATCATTATCCAAGTTTCCTTAAAGAGCCATTATAGATGGTTATGGCTGAGGGGAGGATAATCTCTTGTAACAGTTTTGTGTTACAGTAGGTCTGAAGAAGCATCTGACTGAAGATACTCAGTAGCTGAATCACTGTGTTGTGAAGACAGCTGTCCTTTCTGTTTTTCATTTCATGAAGTATCCTTTTTTGCACAATCAGCTCTAGAGGCTCCAAAATGGTCTCCAGAAAAGAGTCCACCTTCTTTATCAGCTTGTTCAGTTTTTTTTAAGTCACTGGCTCTGATGCTGCTCCCCTAACAGATGACCTCAGATGTGACTGCACCCTCAACAGACTTATAGAAGATATTCAACATCTTGCTGCTAACACTGAAGGACCTAAGCTTCTTCAAGAAATATAGTCTGCTCTTTCTTATAGACAACATCACTGATGAGTCTCCCATCCAGCCTGTTGTCCAAAAGAAGACTGATGTATTTATACTCCTCCACCACCTCCATTTCTTAAGCCATGATTGAAATGGTGTTTGATTTATTCCTGCTACTCTAAAAATCCTAAATCATCTCCTTTGTCTTGTTCGCATTCAAAATGAGATTATTGTTCCCACACCAAGCCATAAATGTGTCCACTACTTCTTTCTATTCCAAAGTCATTGGAGTATTTCTGTAAATGAAACGAATCTGACTTATACTGGAAGTCTGAGGTGTACAGTGGAGTGGTGAGAGTACAGCTCCCTGTGGTGCTCCTGTGCTGCTGACCTCCTGGTCAGAGACCATTAAGCCTGACAAACTGTGGTCTGTTTGTCAGGTAGTCAGTAATCCAGGTGACTGTGGAGACATCTACAGTACAATATGTTGAATTGTGTTAAGTGCTCTGAACCAATTGAAGAACATGATATTTTCAGCGGCGCCTGATTTAATCAAGATGGCAGTATGTTCATTGAATCAGGTGTATAATGAGTTTACCAACCCCACTCATGATGACAAGCAAGCTACTTTAGGTCCTAAAGGGTGCTTGTTTGCTTATTCAGGTGAGCCAATAAAAGTATCTCCATGGTGTGTGGTGTTAGGGCAACAGATCTGGAGTTGTTAAGGGCAGATGGAGAATGTTACTGAGGCCATGAACAAGCCAGGATGTCTTTCACAGCACAGGAAACTTCTCCTGGCTCTGGCTGAGGTTCAAAAGGTTCTGCAGAAACCTAAATAGCAGATGTGAACAGGCCTTTAGGACTCTAGGCCTAATGCTATGTGGACCTGCTGCCTTTTATTCTAGCTGCTAGAGACACAGGTGGGAGGTGGAGGCAAAGAGGGCACCAGCATCTCCTGACATGGTTAGAAAAAACAACGGCGCAGCAAGATCCGTGACTGATGTGGAAGACGAGGCAGAAGTCCACACCAAAGTTAGTGTAGTCAGTATCACACTAAGTCATAGCAACTGTATCCCAGTCTATAACCTCAAATCATTCCTGCTGAGTTTCTTCAGCTTCCTGTGGCCAATTCCTCACAGTTGTTTTTGTCATGTTTCCTTTGAACATATACAAGGAGGAGAGAGACCGGATCATGATCTGCCCTGCAGGTCATGCAGAGAAGCTCTGATGCTTGCTTAGAACAAATTCAACAGTTTATTTTTTCCGGTGAGACACCTGGCAAACTTTTAAGACACTGGAAAAGTAAATTGCTACATGCCACCACAAATGCAATGAGAATGATGAGCCGATGATGTCACAAGCATCTCACAGTGTGAGATTTCTGGGAAGTAAAATGGACAAAACAGGAAAACAGTGGAAGTATCACTTTTTCAAAGTTGAGTCTACAGAAACGTCCTGAAATTCTACCAAGTCTCTATATCAATTTTGGACAATACATACACACACAAGAGTTTAAACAGACCAGCAAACCAGCAGAAGTGGAGCAGCTGCAGCTGTTGTTTATAACAGGTGGTGTAACCCTGGACAGGATACTGTGAAGGAGCACCTCTGCGTCCTAGGACATCAGCTGTTTAGTTAGACATTACAAGGTTATTACAAACTATGTTTAAAAACAATCTAAAAAAAAAAGAAATGATTTTGAGTGATGAACACAAGGGTCAGTCCTGACTTTACCGGTACAAGGGTACAGTGACCATGAGGTCGCTTCTCTTCTTAAAATATTAAAAAGATAGTGGTACACAAGGACGGCAGGGGACACTGGGGACAACAAAGTTACATCCTGGCAGAGAGTGAAAACACATCAGCCCTCAGAGGGACCACAGCAGACTCATTCAAAAGTCCCTCAAGATCTATCGGCTGTGATAAAGCGAGTGAGGTGAGGTGCACAGCAAGAACAGCTCAAAACCTCCCAAAGGCAGGAAGTCATGCAAATCTCAGAGAGGAAAAAATACCCTTAATCAGTAAGAAAAAAAAGCAGTAGGGCCATCTTCTCTGGTGAGTAGTTTTCAGCTATGTCTGATGCCTGGTTATCTTGTGATAGGACGAAGACCTCAAGAAGTCTACGACTCACAGCATCTCACACCAATTGTAAAGGAGAAGGAGAATCAGTGAGGATATTTGGCTGCTTCACCAAGATTTGTCCGTAGTGAAGGGCAAATCAATCGACCATTATGTACGTGGTTATACAAGAAGAACCTGTGCTTCCTTCTACTAAAACTGTACTCTCCAAATCGAAGAGTTGGTATTTCTAACAGGACAATATCTCCTGCAGCACAGCTAGGGGACTCAAAGGAAACCAAAGAGGATCACCAAATGGAGACTCTGTCATGGTCAGCTCGATCTCCAAATTTGAACCCTTTTCAAAACTGCTGGAAAATAAATCAAGAGGAAGATAGATGATCACAAACGATCAAGCACAGCTGCGTTTTGAGTTGTTGCAAGAAGGTTGGCCTAAACGTACCCAAAAGGAATATGAAAAGCTGGTGGAGGACATGCATGAAGGCTGTGGAAGATATTCAAGGTTGTTCCACCAGATACTGATTTATGAATGTTCTTCAGTCAAAATATTATTTTTGCTTAAAAATAAATAGGGACTTGTTTTGTTCAAACATTTAAGTACTTTGAACACTATATAATTTTCTTTTTTTAGTATGTTTTCATTTAGTTAAAAAAAACACTTTCAACAACTATTTTATTTGGCATCTATGTGAAATACTGCTGGCAGGTTACAAGGAATAAAATAAAACTTCTCATTCTGCCAAATACCTGTAAAAGATTAAACCTAAGACATGGATCATTTTGCAATGACCTTGTTTTTTTTTTGCTTTTTTTTTCACAGAGCTGTGAAAGATTACATGAATTTTTTTCCACCTTCACAGTAAACACGGTGTATCCTTTTGCAGCTCAGCGTCCCTTTGAACCTTCTAGTGAGAAACATTCCACAGTCTGTTTACTTGATTTGTACAAACTGGGTCATAGTAAAACTGCAGGCGATCTGTGGATGGAAAGATTGATCATTAACTTGAGTGTGGACTAAATCAAATCACAGGTGATGCTACTTGGACTTTCAAGTCAAAAGAATAAACACCGAATTCTCACCCGACAAAACTGAGATGACTTGATTTCCAAACACAAACGTTACATCTGAGCTGTAGAAGAAGAACTGGACTAACTCTGCGTGACATCGCCCAAAAGTTTTCAGCAGAGTTGCTAAGTTGCAATGGACGAAACAAACAGGCCTTGGAAGCCAGCTGGAACACTTCCTCCTTATATCAGTTACAATAAGCCATTTTAGTGTGGCTGAGTTAGCTTACCTATGATGCTAGTTATTATTACTTCACATTCATTTCCATCACATCTGACCAAAAATCCTCATTTAAAGAGTTGCTACTAAAACAACATCCAAAATGAGTGTTACCAGAGCATTTCTAGCAGATCTCCAGTGGGATCTGTAGGTGTGTAAGTTAGGTCACACACCCTATGGCTACCTGGGTCGTGAGCTTATTGATTTTGGGTCCCTGTTGACTTCTGCTTGGGAGGGTTCTGAAATGATCAGCAGTGACGCTCGCCTACCGCAGCCGATCCATATTCTTGACAGAAGCTCCTGTTTCAAACATAGTTTTGGTGGCAAAATCAAAGACACCTGATTAGCTAACACCTGATTAGCACAAACAACTTGCTAAGCAAAGCTTCGTCCTCCGAGTCGCTCAGACCAACCTACAACCACTCATGGTGGTCTGTTTGTCAATTTAACAGCACAATAAACATGTCCGCTTTAAACTGTGAATGATTACGCTCTCTTCAGTCTTTAGTCACAGTTCAGATGTCAAAACAATGTTTGATATGATGACAGCTGATGGTTAGGCTGGCCTCCAATCAAAAGTCCACACCTCTCTTATGTATATATTTATTGCTTTATACACTTGATGTAGAAAAATAAAACTGTTGTCATGAATGTGAACTCTGTCTAAGGAGACCTAAACTGTTTTTGAACCAGGCTTTATATGTTTACTTCTGCTGCAAAGTTGGACATTTTAACATGGGGGTCAGCAGAGATTGACTCACTGTTGGAACTAGCCCCCAGTGGTCAGTCAAGGAACTGCATTTTTTTCGTCGTTCCTTATTGGCCTCAAGTCAGAAGTTCGAATGTTGGCACTTGATTTAAACAACACAGCCTGGACATAGCCTCATTTGATCCAGAGACAATATGCAGTGCTTGTAAGAGTGCTCTTTTTTTTTTTTTCTTAATCTCGGTCTTATGGAAATTATTTTCTCACCTTCAGGCCAAACTAATGCTTAGGCACACATACTAAACAAAGAAGTTAGATTCTCCTGGAGCTCCCATTATGTCCAAGTCAATATGCTACGTAAAGACTGCAGTAGATTACTGAAATATGGAGAGGCACAGTGCTTTGACTCCATAGTCCCCTGGCAGATAAAAGACAAGCTTGGATGAATGCCATTTTTGTCCTCTCCTTTACAGGCTGTTGGTCTGGGCTCGTTCCATCACAGCGCTGTAAATAATTTAATATAAAATAGTGGGTGTTGTGGATGGGTTGGGGCAGAATTTTCAAATATTAAATCTTGTGGAAAGGTCGCTGTTCCCAGCCTAGAAACAGCATACGATATATTTAGACGCACTGCAAAAGCATTCTCATGTGGTCCATGAACGTCTTTAGATACCAAGCAACTTTTCACCACAATTTCCATAGTGCTTGGTTACTCTTTGCCACAGTGCCGGGAAGATAGCTAATCATTTCTTTTTTATCTTAAATCTTTTATTACATAACCTATAGCTGAACCTAGCTGCTACAAAAGTACAGTCACATTTTAAAGTACAAGTTTGATTACAAAACGCATGTTCTCGTTTATGAAAAGAGGAAGTGAACTGTGCAAAAAAAAATAAAAAAAAAGTTTTTAAAAAGGAGCTTCTAATATTAAAAAAATCATGAAAGCTTTCAGCAACAGCAAACAAGCTAACTGCAAAATCTCCCACCACTATTAAAACTGTTATTTTTGGAATACACTCTCATAGATTATTTACAGAAGACCCTGCCCAACTTACCATGAAATGATTTGGAGCTGCCTAGAATATCTTATTCATTAGATTCAGGTGAGTTTAGATCTCTTTAACTGCACGCAACACACGTGTCACATGAGGGCGCAGTCGTCTCCTCGTACTTCAATGCACAAAGGTAAATTTAACGGGGCAAATGTAAGAAGACTTCTGATTGGCTGGAACGTTTCATGAGAATGTTAAACTGGCTCCCATTGGACATTCTTTAAGTGGGCGGTGCTATGCTCCGCATCTCATTGATATATGCTACAGCTGGTGGCGGTGGCCACAGACTCGGCACGCACACGGGGAGAAAGAGGGGAAAGTAAGTGATGAAGGCTTGATGTAGAGGGTTTTGAGGAAAGATCTCGAATTGTTTTATTTATTTTTTTTAAAAAAGAGTGGCACGCCAAAGATTTGCAGTATATTCAGCCAAAATGCTCTGCCACGTTACTCGTCCGGACTCGGTGGTGATGGAAGTGGAAGTGGATGCGAAGGCGAACGGTGAAGACTGTCTGAATAAGGTAAGATATGGTTTTAATGCACTATCCTCAGTTAGTGTGGTGTGGATATAAACGTCAGAGTGGAGGTTAAACGTGGCAGCCAAGTTTTGACTGTATTAAGAAAGTTTAAACGTCTGATTGCTCTAAAACTTTATCTCATACCGCCTGTTTTTCTGTTACAAAAAACCCTCAAATGTCACACAAGGAAAATCAGAAAAAAACATGTCCTCGGTTTTGCTCATTGTTATCAATCAAATCAGTGACATTTAATGTGAGTTTACTTGGAGGGGGCCATAACAAATACGCACCCACTCCTCTGGTGGACACAAAGACGGGAAACAAAATGTTCTGCGCGCCGGATAGAAAAAAAACCAAAACAAAGCTTTTAAAGATCTTTACAACGATGAAATGTTGATTTTTAAACAACCGAAACTTTGTCTGTGCAAGAAAGCTTTATTGGCACAACAGAGATGTGCTGAAGGTCACTGGTACCTGGATGGTTTAGTCAGAGGCGGATGGCTGTTGTCCGGGGTTACTCGAGTTCATTCCTCTGCCGTCACCGCTCAACTCTCCCGCTTCACTCCAAACGAAACTTCCGTCTCAACTCACCTCCTTAAGTATTCATTTCTTTAAATGAACAGAGAGACTACATCTTCTTGGAATTTTTTCACCAGCAGTTTCTTTTTTTTTTAAATTAATAAAAGGTAATTTCCCACTTTGTACGCATGGCATATTCTCATTTATCTCAGCCTCCAGGCTTCCTATAAATGTTCACCAGCAGTTATGCAATAACCCGTACTGTCTGCTACAAAGGGAGCCTGAGACTGCTGGTGTGATGTGCCCCCTTTTTTTTTTTACCCTGGCAGAGGGTTTAAAGTTTGCTTCCAAGCTGTCACGGTTTACTCGGAAGTGAACTGGAATAATAATAATGGGTCTCCTGTGTGTGCAGAAGTACCACGAGGAGAGCAGGAGTCAAAAGTCACTCCAGATGTCTGCTTGCCTCTCTGCTCTTCCACTCGTGATGGGTGATGCTCAGTCGGCTTCGGGGTCCTCCTTTGAATTCCTAGTCTAAATTTCACTTTTGTGGCCTTGTTCTTTCATCTCCTTCCAGGTTTGCAGAAAGTTGGGCATAATTGAAGTGGACTACTTCGGGCTGCAGTTCACAGGCAGCAAAGGAGAGAGTCTTTGGCTGAATCTGAGGAACCGTATCTGCCAGCAGATGGATAATGTGACGCCCTGTCGGCTCAGACTGCGAGTCAAGTTTTTCGTCGAGCCCCATCTCATTCTGCAGGAACAGACGAGGTACTTGGCTTAACCATTTCTGCTAGCTCGTACTTGAGAGCGCATGATGGCGGAGGTTTAAAAGTAAATAAATAAACAAACAAAGCCATCAAAAGAGATTCTCCAGAGACTGTAATCTGATCACTTTGTTTCCAGTGCAGTAGAAATGCACTCTAGTAACCTCTTCCCCGAGCCCTTCCGGGGTTACTAGAGGTCATTTTGGTGGAGAGCCAGGCTGGAAATGTGATCCAGCAGCTCTGTGGCTGTGTCCCTCTCAGCCTGCCCCCAGGGACCCTCTGTGCTGTGTGGCAGCCTGGACCTCTGTCACCGCGCCCCATTCAGCTGAAAAATAACTTTTTGTTTCAATTGTTAAAAGCGAACCCCCTCTAACATTTGACACTCTCGCAGATGTGCTTTGGAAGGAGACTAGTGTAGGCTGGGTTTATTTTCCCCCTTGACAAGTGAAGCTGTTCTGAGATCTGTGAAAGGTTTCCACCTTCTTTTATTGAATGTTTTTATTTGAGCTACGTTCATCTGCTTTAAAAAGAGGCTTTTTGTAGACTTCACAACAGCCCGGTGGTGCTGTTATGTTCACCCTGGGTGGTGCCATGCCTGTTTTTTTAATATTGCAGAACTGGAAACACCGACGTGAATCATGGCTCACATGATGAGAAACCTGTTTGGTGTCTTTAAAGCTGCTCGTCATCACACAGACAGAGCTTTTAATTAAACACAACCGTGTCATCTTTGGCCGGGATGGTCCCTGCTTTCATCCGTTTCTCCCCCTGTTGAGTAAAATAACAACTTTTTACTTTTGCTTTCACATATTTTGTGACTGCTGGATATTAAGACCCCCACCTCGTGCCTACCCTGGCCCATATTTGGCATCATTTGAAGAGGAAAGTGAAAGAAAGCTGGGGTTGAGAGCACAGAGGACACTTGGCTGCCTGCACGCTGACCTGCACTAGATTAGCAGAGGTTATCGGCAGATGGCTGGTGTCAAGTGGGTGGAGGGTGGGGGGGCATTACGTTGTGCAAAAAAAAAAAAAAAAAAAAAGGCGAGATAAAAAAAAACATGTAAGCGTGCAGGCAAGAGTACGTAGGCTCTTGCTAATAAATCCACAGGGCCCACTCCACCATGACGTCAAGTAATTAATTTTGGAGCGTTCTTCATGCCCTCCATCTGCTCCGATGTGATCTAATTGAGATGGAGGTGCAAACACTGGTATTTTTAATGTTCAGGAAAAGTTGTTGTTGCAGTAGCTTTCTATTTATTTATTTA
>JAOWBL010000003.1:10082435-10140076 GCA_028564865.1 Zenarchopterus dispar | reverse complement strand
GGCTACTCGGCTTGGTTTTTACAGTCTGGCCTTTTACAGGGGTGGTGTGGACTCACTTTGAGCCTCACAGCTGCCGTGGATGCTCCTTTAAAAGCACAATGAGTGCGTGTGTCTTGGCTGAGGTGTGTCTCTTCTCTTAAAATTCATGTTTGTGCATTGTAATAATTGGTAACAAAGTGACAGAGGAAAAGACAAACCCACATCGCTCCCGTGAGACTCTTGGAGACGGGAGGAGTGCTCCGCTCGGTGTCCCCCTACACCCTCTCAAGTATGAGCCGATTTGCACAAATGAAAATGTCTCTCCAAGCATCACGCTGTTGGAGAGCTGCAGCCACGGGAGATTTGTTTTAGCCAAAATAACAAGCGATTGCAGGTTCTGTGTGGTGGGTTTTTGTTTATCACATTAAGAGTAGGAGGATGAGAAGGCTTAAAATGAGCTATGAAACTGTTCTGTATGTAGACGATAAAGCCCTGGACTTTGACTGGATTGGTGCTGCAGGAGCAGGTGACTGGCTTGTAATCGTCTTAAGGTTAGTGGGTCAGAGGTCATCTAAAGATTCTGCCAGGCTGCTTAAGTTCTGCATGACAGGACGGAGTCGGTCGAGGTGGTGCTTCTGTTTTTAGATATTTTCTCCTTCTGCTGGAAGGAAAACATTTCACAACATCTAGTCAAAACAATGAGTTTTTTTTTTCTTTTTTCAGAAAATTAAAATGCCTTTTCATGACTGAACCAGAACTTGGTGTTCTCAGTCACTTAACCCAAAACAATGCCTTTTTTTTTTAATTCTTTTTTTCCTCTTTCTTTCCCTCTGCCTATAATTAAGCCATTTCCCCAGCTGTTGCCACAAACATTACACTTCTAAATAAAAATGATGCCGTGCAAAGCGAGGGGTGCAGTAGCTCTTCATACTTCACGCCTGCGAGACGGCTGCCGTATATATTTACACGTTTGCAGCTGATTATCACAGTCAGAACTCTCTCGGTAACCCAAAGTTTGAAGTCACACGGGGTTTCTGGTGAATGTGACACATACTCCTGTTCCTCCTCCACGCACAGCCTCTAGTGAAATTACCCTCGAAGGAAATTGTAATTCTGTTTTTGAGGAAGTGACTGAAATGGAAACTGTGTGAAACTGTAACGGTTATTCTTCCCTTCTCCTGCGTGCACACACACGTGGACATCTGTTGTTTGACAGCAGGTGGTCAATGAAAGGCTAGAGTGTCAGTGTTTCAGGACGCCTCAACAGTAACACACAGAAACCAACTGTGCAGTAGTTTGTTTTACATGTTGTGCATAATCACACAAACGATGGTAAAGAGTGTTGTTTCGCTCTATTTTATTGTAATGAAGGTAATAATGGCATCCACTGTTTTTGTCCTCCCCTTTAGACACCTCTTCTTCATGCACGTGAAGGAAGATCTCCACAACGGGCACCTGCGTATGGGCTCGGAGCAGGCGGAGGAGCTGAGCGCCCTCCTGGCACAGGCGGAGTTTGGCGACTACAACCAAAACACCGCGCAGTACTTCTACTCGGAGCTGTGTGGAGAGGAGCCCAGCGCCGCTGCCATCAGCAGGTACGCTCTCCATGTAACCCGACGCAGGATTCAAGGGGTGCTGGGCGTCAAAATCTCAGAATAAGTAGCATTTATCAGTGAATGCGTGTAGTTTTCACAACACCCTACTCACTTTGATCGCCTTTAAAACTGCCAGTAGGTGTAACCAGTGGAGCTTGTTGACATTTGGTCAGCCCTCCTGCAGCTTTGCCCTCTCCTAGTCTCCTACAGAGACGAGTCCTCCAGAAAAGGTCTAGAGAGGAGGTAAATGTCAGGGATGAAACGAGGTTCACGCATGATGATGTGGTGGGTTTTTGTTTTTGTAATAAAACGGAGGCGAAGGATTTGAGGTCTGAATTTAGTGACACGTGGTGTCTGTAAGTCGTGAGAGCCGCTACAAACGCGCTGATCAGTAAACAAAGCAGCTGGCTGGAGATCCCGTAGTGTTTGTTTACTCTGGCAGAACTTTCCACTGTGTAGCTTCTGCCAAAACAAAGGTGAAAGTGTTGTCCCACTACTGCATTTAACATCTGAGTGCACGAGTCTCGTTGCCTTATCAAATACGACAGTATTGACGAGCAGACCTGAAAACTATTTCTGTTGTCATATCTCTTCCTCCAGCTGTGCATCTATCTGCAGCTGCTGAACAACCAGACTGCTCTGTCGTCATTTTGTGTTTTCACTCTCTGACATACCCACTTTGAACAGTTTCTGCACACGAAGCAAGTTTGTCACGTGCTTAGAAAAATGTAAACCCTCATCCGCTAAACAAAGCTGCCAAACCTGCTAGTCTTACCCATCAGGCACCACTGTTCGTGGTTACATCTGCACCTCTTTATGCTGGTGAATTTACTTGAACACATTTGCTAGAGTGTCTAACTTGTGTTTTCTTTATTCCCCTGGTCCTGTATCTCCTGCAGCATCATTTCTAGACACAAAGCTTTGGAAGGTTTGAGCCAGGGGTCAGTGGAGTATCAGGCCCTGCAGCTGATCTCCTCGTTGGAGCATTACGGCGTGGAGTGGCACTGGGCTCGCGATGCAAATGGTCAGCGGTTGGCCATTGGAGTTGGCCCTGAGGGGATTGCCATTTGTAAGGAGGATTTCAGCTTGGTTAACAGGTGTGTGTGTGTGTTCTTGTCGACGCAAGTGACATAAAGCTGTTTTCAGCTCAAGAATGCAATAAAAAGTCTTTTGGAAGCTATACGTCCCTAGAAATACTAGATTTTCTAACAGTTTCCTCTGTCTGTGCCTTTATTCTAGGATAAGCTATCCAATCATCCAGATTGCCACCCAGTCAGGGAAAAGTGTCTACCTGACCGTCACCAAGGACACCAATGACAGCGTGGTCCTTTTGTTCAAGCTGATCAGTAACCGTGCGGCGAGCGGCCTGTACCGGGCAATCACAGAGACCCACGCGTTCTACAGGTGAGGACTGAGGACGTGCTGTATCAAGCGCCAGATGCAATTTAAAGGAAGTGGGTTGAGGCTCTCTCGTAACTTCGTATTATTGCACAAAACTACTCTGAATTATTAGAGTGTGTGTGTTGAGCAAAGATGAGTCAAACTCTAAGTACTTGCATGTAGCTGAAATGTGTGTGTGTGTGTGTGTATGTATATATGTGTGTGGGGGGGTTGTTTTGTTTTTAATGGTTGTTTGTCTGCAGTCTTGGTTAGAGCCGTTAGTCATTTGCCTATAAAAGTGTGAATTGTTCACTTAAACGAGCATGGGTGAGAGGTGCTGGAAAACCTCATCTAGAGCGTGTTCTGTAAAGACTTTGGTCCACTCTGTTTAGTATGCTGTGTCACATGTTTGTGAACATTAACTTTAGTGTTGTTTTTGACCAGTTTTATGGCATAAACGTGTGTAAACTGGAACATGGTCACACGGGACACCCTTGACCTGAATCGGTGTTGCTGAAAATACAGACGGCTCATGAGTTTGTTGTTTTTAAATCACTTCCAAGGACAAGGTGATTGGCAGCAGAAAAATTTGCAGAGAGCAGGGACTATTCAAATGGCTGAGCTATGAAATTGTTCTCAATCACAATGGTGCAACAGCACAAAAGATCTCCGTGCTTTTGTTTCAGGGATGGGTTTTAGCGCAGTGTGCAGAACCCTCCCCTCTTTCCAGTAATTTCTTATTCAAACAAGTTAATTTACCTCTGATACACAGAATAGTAACTATAAATGGGGCAAAAATGGATTTTGACAGGTCAAATGCTGTAATTTACTGACATTAGAAATGTTCGTTTCCAGGTGTGAGACGGTTACCAACGCAGTCATGATGCAGTACAGCAGAGACTTTAAGGGCCACTTGGCTTCGCTCTTCCTCAACGAAAACATCAACGTAGGCAAGAAATACGTCTTCGACATCAGGCGAACCTCTAAGGAAGTGTACGACCACTCTCGCCGCGCCCTCTACAACGCCGGCGTTGTGGACCTGGTGTCGCGATCTGAAAGCGGGGAGCGCTCCTCTCCGTCACACTGCCCAAACAGGGACGACCAGGACAACAAGGACCTGGACTGCAGCAGCTGCCAGCAGAGCCGAGCCCTGCAGGAGCGCCTGCAGAAGCTCAGAGAGGCGCTTCTGTGCATGGTGTGCTGTGAAGAGGAGATAGATGCGGCGTTCTGCCCCTGCGGCCACATGGTGTGCTGCCAGAGCTGCGCGAGCCAGCTGCAGGTGAGACGGTTCTGCACGCTCGGTTAAAGTATCATACTAGCTACAACTCCAGGATCATTATTATTATTATTATTATTATTATTATTAGTCGGACTAAAAAAAATATCAGTGCTTGTCTGAGGTCAGTACTTTAAGTTTTAATAGTTTTCAGTTTTAAAGGAAGATTATGTTGTAGATCTAACTTTATTTATTTGAAATGGCCCTTTAAGTCAGCGGTCCCCAACCTTTTTCGCCCCACGGCCCGGTTTAATGTCAGACAGTATTTTCATGGACCAGTCTTTAAGGTGTGGTGGATAAATGCAACAAAATAAAATGATGCAATCGGCATAAAAACTGGTATTTTCTAAATATTATAATAATAATAATAATAAACGTGAATCCAGTGTGCATGCAGTTTTATTAGCAGGATTGAATTTAATGCAGAATACTTGGTCTCCAAGTAGCAGTATTGGAGGCTTCATTGGAGAGCCGGTCGCTGCATATTGCAGCTTTTTTTCTTTGAAGTCGAAGGCTCTTCTGTCTCCGGACTGGCTCTTCTACCCCGTGCAAAGAAACTTTCCAAAGACGTTTGTTTTTTACTCGTTTTGCTAGCTTGTGGGTTTAACATTAGCGTTGATGTATCGGGTGACCGAGACAAGCCTACTGACGTGCGTCAAGACTGAGTCATAGACGGATGTAACAGAGAGAATCTGGTCATTTTTTCAAAATAAAACATTGTTCAGACTCGGATGTTGAAAACACAAAGTAAGTTAGTTATTCTGTGCGGCCCGGTACCAAACGACCCACGTACTGGCCCGCGGCCCGGGGGTTGGGGACCGCTGCTTTAAACGATTTCCAAGCCCTCGCCTACACTAACGACGTGATTGTCTTCACACGTAATCGGCTAAATGTTGCTCATCTTTGTGGAAGCGGATTGTGTGCGTGCATTTGTCTTATGAAGGGGATTAGAGCAGCCGGGCAAATCTCCTGTCCATTAACTGAACTAAAAAAAAAACATGTGATCCTGTTTAATACATGAGTGAATCAGTCTGAAAGTTCAAAACATGGAGTCATATTTTGCACACGTCACCATGTAACTCAAAAATGATGAGTAAGCTTATATTCAGGTTGCTTCAAGCGTTTGTCGATAAAAGGTTTCCTTTCCTGTCCTTCAGTTGTGTCCCGTGTGTCGGTCGGAGGTGGAGCACGTGCAGCACGTCTATCTGCCCACTTGCACCAGCCTCCTGAGCCTGACGCTGACGGACAACCACCAGCACCGCAGCAGCATTCCCACTCCCATCCACAGAGACCCGGCCTCTCCTCACACCTGCTCCACGGCCGAGTACGAACACAAGCTCTACCACACATGAAGACGGCTCCAGCAAACCCACCAAACTCCACTACGATCACTTTAAAGACAATACCCAGATTTCACAAAGAAGGAACATTTCTGTTTTGGTTTTTTTTTTCTTCTCCTGGGTGGAATTTCTGGAAACTCCTGAGTATAATCAAAGATCGACATGCCTGAACTACTGTCAGCTTTTGTGTGCATATTTTATTTCCCCTTGGACCATCAATGTGTTTTTCTTCATTTTGTCAAATGTTTTAAATATTATTACCAACTACAGTATAATTTTTTTTTTAGATCGAACTTTAAAATTCTTAAATTATTGCATCAGTTGACCTGATACAGATTATGCTTTTGGTCATTTTCTCTAAGGTTTGTTTGTTTTGTTTTTTTTTTGTTTTGTTTTTTTTTTTTGTTCTTAACTAAATGCAGTGTTTTGTATTTTACGAGATCTTGCCATTTTAGTACTTTTGCTTTGCAAATTTAATGTTATGGCAGAATTTGACTTCTTTCTTTTATGTTGTTTTGTTAAATCCCACTTAGGGGGGTATTTGGGGTTAAGCAGGTCTGCTGTTGAGCATAAGGCTACATGCTAATTGGATTTGTCTTGTAACTGTGGGGTTGAATAGGGGCGCTTGCCTTGCTGACACTCCATCTCTGACTCTCACGGATGAGTCTTGTTGTTTTTTTTAAAAAGTCCGTTTTGCCTGCTCCACCCCACATTTATCTCCAGGATGCTGTTTTTGGTTGGAAAGTTTCTTCTCTGGGTTGTTTTAGTTCTCTTGTGAGATTTTGAAGGGTACTCAGATCTATAAGTGCAATACTTGCTTACTTTTGTTTTTTTGCCAATCTTTGCATTCTGTTTTTAATTTAATTTTACAGGCTATATTTAAACAAAAGACATTGCCACTTTAAGTTTTTTTGTTGTTGTCGTTTTTTCACCCCACATGTCTGTAGGGAGTTTGGCCTTAATGTAGCAGCAACACATGTTTGTTATTACAAGATTTTCCTCAGACATTTTGCTTTTGATGCTGACATGGTTGAGCTCAGTCACTGCAGGGTAAAGAATTTTATTTTTCACATTTGTGCAAGTAGCAGTTTGTTTCTGTTTTCTGAAGCAAATGTCACTATGCTTTGTAAATGAGTTTATATATATATATATATATATATATATATATATATATAAATAAAAATAAATATCTGTTTTAACAAAGTATTAATAAAGTTCTTTTTAAAAAAAAAAATACCATCTGGGCTTTGAGGACATTTATTATGGTTTCATGACTGAAAGTGTTCACTTGAACAGAACTGGTATAACTCCAGTGAAACCAGAATATTGTCGACTGAACAACTGGTCCAGAAGTTCTCATAAGAAAAGGATTTAACAGGAAACCGTATACTCACCACATGGTTAAAGGGATAAATGTGTTTTTATCTTGTCTCTCTTCATCCCTGCATTTCACCCACCATAAAAGTCAGTTAACTGAAATGCTCACACCAGTTTAGATCATAACCTGGATAGAAGTGATTTTGAGAGAAACTGGTTTCCTGTGCTCACACTGCCTGGTTGAAATGATTCATTTAGTTTCTCTTTTTTTTTCTCACACTTGCTTTTTCAGATCCAACATGATTAGTATTGTCTGAGTTTCCTGTTGTTAATAAACTTAACACGTGCCAGAAGGTATGCATGATGTCACAGCAAAGTCTGCAAGATACTTTCACTTGTGAGCCCTCAAATCTGATTACTGTTGGAAATTCTAATGTGAACATAATGTTTTCACCAAAGAGGGAGATTTACAGAAAGCTGAAATGAATATTCGACAGAGTAAAACCACATGGAAGTCCCTTTAAATATGAAACTGTGTGATTTCTCTTTCGGTTTTATTTCCCAACTTTTCTTCAGAGCCACATGTGAATTTACACTAAAAGGTCAGCCTGTCACTTGTCACTTTAGGCTGGGAGGGGGCTGAATGTTGCACAGCTTGTGGCAGGGTATAAAAAAAAAAACAAAAACGTCCAAGTGTTGATTCGAATTGACAGGCATCACTGGACTGTGAGAAGTATCTGGAGGTAATTCTGGAGTTAAGTATAGAAACTATTGATTGCTCTCACTTTTCACTCTGAAACCTTCTGTCTGTCCATGACCTTGTCGATGAGAACACTTCCTTTTTCAATCTCCTTTCTTCTCTTATCTGTGTTTTTGCTCACAGGCTTCACTGCCATTAAATTAACTCCAAGGACGCCGGTGACAGCTGGGAGAGGGGAGACCTTTCTGGAGGAGCTGGGTGATTTCTGCTCAGCCGTGCAGAACAGCGTTCTAACTACAGGTTAAAAGGCAAAACAAAAAATAGACTGGCATGAGTCTTAAAAATAACAACTGCTCAGTTCGCAAGTGTAAACTATCTTAAATTGTCTAAGATGAGACTCAAAACAGATGGAAGCTGAACAAGCGTGCCCTTTCAAAACTGCATTTCAGCTTTTGCTTTTTGTTTATTCTGCGGACATCTTCGGGGTTCATGGAGCCACGGATGGACCCAGACTTGAAATGGAGCGTCTCCTCTCGTGGTCTGTCACGAGCAGCTACTCAGTAACAGTTCAGCTGAAGAAGGTAAAAACTCAGGTAGATTAAGAAAAAAATGGCCCAGCCTAAGAGACATAGTATAATACCGTTAGTTTTCTTTTAATCTCTGTTAAGATGTAGTCCACAGTATATACATCTGAATAAGACGAGGAAATTAAACTCACTGTTAGTTCAACCACACAGATCTGTTACATAATTTGGTTCTGATTAAGTTTTTCCATTAATGTTCAGTGGCATAATAAACCATATAAAGAATATATTCTTAAAGCTTAAGACAGCTCCTTTCCTTGGTATAGTAGACTATTTTGCCAGCTATTGTTGCTGAAGTACTTTGCAGTCATTTCACCCAGTTATAAACACTGGTAAACAAGACGAAGTGTTTGACAAGACCCCCGTGTCTGCCTAGAGGCCAGTTAGGCACTAACTATGGGACAAAAAGACAAACAGCTGAACCACGGGTGTACGTGGATGTTTGGCCTCGGTGATCCATTGATGGTCCGACAACCGTCCCCACGGCTGCTGGGACTGGCTTCGGCCCTCCAAGACTATGAATAAAAACAGGTTTGAAGAACAGAGGGACTGGATTTATTTACTTTACTTCAGCACTGTGTTGTGAGCTCCCATTTTTCCTGCTACTGCAGGATTTCCAGGACTTTTAAACCCAAACCATTATGGCGCTTTTAAATCCAGCAGTACAGAGCAGAAAATCACAGAAAAGTGCTGGAGCTCTGATAGCAAACCTTTTTTTTTTTACATAAATGTCCTCCTTCGAACATTTGACTTAATGAAATAACGACCTGCCCTCGATGTCATGCAGGATCTGTGTTTAACAGTTTCTGTGTTTGGTGGCTGCTACATCTTTACTGCACAGATGGCTGCACGCCGGCAGCAGTATTAATTTACTTTGTGGTAACGTGCAGAGTTACGCTGCTGCGTGCCTCTAACAGAAACATCTGCTATAGCAATAATTGACTTTGTCAGTGTTTCATCCAGAAACCAGAAACCGAGAAAGAACGGAAGCTTAATTTAATTTGAAATTTTGCTATAAGTTGTAATTGTTTTGTGTCTCAAGTCTGTTTCAGCATATAGAATAAGAGAGTATTTTGGTCCAAAGACAATTTATGGTGATATTTATGAAATAGCATGTATTTCTGAGGAAAAAACATAAGTATTTCCTGAGTATTTCCTTTATAGGGATTCTTTTAAGTCATAACCTCCTGAGGACTGAGGGGGGGAAAAAAAACGTGTCTTTTAATATCACTTTTTTGTGATTTCCTGGCTGTTTGGAGCTAAAACAACAACTCTTTCAGTTTAGATCTTACAATAGTTGACAACAGAACTATTCCTCTGTAATAAACGGTGAGACTTTGAAATCAAAATAGACTTACACCGAATTACAATTCCTGATATGTTCCTAAACAAGGAAATATATGATTACTGTAGGTAAACAAACAATATCACATTATTTGACTTACCTTTTCTCTTTTTCTGGCATCTGCTTTTTGCTGTAGTTTCACATTTTGTATCTAATCCCATCCAAACACATGAGATATCATTTGAAAGGCCAGGATGTCCTCTACTAAGCACATCAGGGCTTGGTAAGGTAGCTCAAACGTGTCAAATATAAACCAAAAACAAATGTCCACTCCAGAGAACATAAATGTATAGGCTGGGTCTCAGGAGATTTTTTTCTTTCTTTCTCTTTCTTATACTTTAACTAGATTTTAACCTACTTTTTTAAATATTCTGTTTGTTTATAAAAGAGGGATAATTTAGTAGCACTGAATCTCCTGGATGCAAGTTCTAGTTCATCACTCTCCCCACAAACCTGCACATCCTCCCTGATGGGAAAACATTGCCGTTCATCCTTGTTACCTGTGCCACTTAAAAATCAAAAGTTTTAAGTTCTCATCATTTCAACTCATGCCAAGGAAGGGAACATCAAAGATGCTCACCAACCTTACCATCCTACTGCCATGTGCGTTCCCCATCTGTCTGGGCCCGAGCTGCGCTGACGAGGGAAATGCAGCTCCCCAAAATATGCCTGCGATAAGTCGCCTCTGAGCTAATGAAACCCACTTCTCGAGGGCTTCATCAGCTGGGAACTGAATATAGAGTGAGGCTGCCTGGATTGTGAGTGTTAATAAGCGTGTGTGAGTGCACTTGTGTGAAGGTGTGGAGGAGTGCGACCAGCGAGCCTGAGTCAAGCTGCACAAGATAGGTTCAATGCTTTCACATTGTCAATGTGCATACTTTTTTTAATTGTTATTTTAAACAGTAAAATGGCATTTCATACCTTTACAGGGATATTTGAATGAAAGCTGGTATGTGTACTGTGTACAGTGCTGGACTGATAAGAGTATCTGTAGTCAAAGTATTAATATTTGGTATTTTTTATATCAGTCACTGCACATAGGGGAATAAAAGCCAGCAAAATATTTGCCAGGATCCTGGTTTTTTTTTTTTGGTTTTTTTTTTTTTTTAGAAAAGAATGAAGGGATTTTTGTCACCGCCTGCCACTCAGTCAGCTCGGCTAAAAATAAATTTGTCACATGATAAGAGCCAGAGTGTGCATGAGCACAGAGACTGAAACAACTGGCAGATTTTTGGGGACCTAATAAAACTGAACACGTGCTGCATATGGGCAAGAGTTACCCTTTCCATACAAACAGTAAAACTTGGCCCAGAAATTAGCTGCGTGTCAGACTTTCACCTACTTCCTACATCAGCTGCACGCCCGAGACTCCAGCTGTGGCTGTGACAAGCTGACACAAGATACATGAAGTTCGCAGCTGAGCTAAAATGTTCTTTTCTTATCAGTTTTGCTGGCTGTTCCCATCTTTTCAGAACGTCTTATCTGTACAGTGTGAGGGCTTAAGGAGCAGTGGGTTTATTATCACTGCAACAGCTTTGTCTGATTTGTCAGGATTATTTCAGTCTTATCAGTTTATTAGAGTTAGATGTCTGTGCACCCAGCTTCAGTCATGACTGCAGTTTTAATTCAAGTTTGAGCCCTAGTGGGGATTTACTGGACACTCTGTGATCAAATGTAGGGAAGAACAGTATCATTAATTAAAACCAGTCAGATTATATTTATTCTATGTGTCATTTGAGTTAGTTGGTTTGATTAAAAATGCAAAGATTTTATCTCAGCAGCATCTTACTGCTTGATAAAATACAAAAAAAAAAAAAAAAAAGTACTTAAAAAACAATGTAACAGCAGCGTCAGAGTGGAGAAATCTTTTGACCTGCAGTTACTTTTCTGATATATCCAGCAGTATGTTACATAGTTATACAGCAAGACTTACAACAGTGATCAGTTTAAACTGAAACGAACAAGCCCTCTAAATGAAGTGTGCTTTTACTTTTCCTGTCAACATTCTTGAGCTCCGATTAAATTACTAACATAGATTACCTGCTTGCATTAGGGAATTAATAAGTCGGTGTTCATACTTCTGTAAGAACTTTGAGGACTCTTTACAACTCTGAAAGTTCATTTCAGAACAGTTTATTGTCAGGAGCACATTAGTAGGGATTTTGACCCCAGTGACGTCTGTTCTTTATTCAGAAGCTGTTTGCTGACATCTAGTGGTCAAAAGTTGAACAACAATAAGTTAAAAAAAAAAAACGACCAAACAATAATGGTACGTGATGTTCCTTCACTACCAGTCTCTTTAATTATTAGAGTTATCAATACTGCATTTACTCTTTCTTCATTCTCAAAAATTTTCTAAATTATGATGGTTTTTAACTCTGAATGGTAAAACAACTTGAGTGGCAGTCGGTGCTGTCTTGGTGGGGCTGATGATTACATTAATAGAAATTTGTCTCTTGCCTTGTTCCTTTTGTACAGAAATTAACCTGGATTCTCTATATATTTCATTGAAGTTATGCCTTCAGATGATGAAATCCCCAAAGTCTATGTGTTGAGAAATATTAATATGTGTTGAAGTCTTTCACAGCGTGATAAACTTCATCCAGTGTTTTCTTCTGAAAGGCTCTCTACGATGCTCTGTTTGGGCTCACTCATGTTAGTGACCTGTGCCCATCAAACTATTTGGTTTTTAAAAGGACTTTGAGGCCTCTGTACCAACCTTTCAAAGAAGGCATATTCAAAAAGGCTGGGTTGAATTTTTATGATTTATGTTAAAACACATTTCAGTGTTGACTCTTCCTGAAATGGGGCAGTGGACGGATCAACAGCAGCAGTAACTACTGAAAGAAAACAACAGAGAGCCAGAAAAGTTAAACACAGGACAAGATGTACAATGTAAATAACAAAGCATCTTGAATCGCAGCATGAATAAACGACTTATCCACTGAGGTTGGCATCTTCTTGTGCTGCCTCTCTGAGTTTTGCAAAGACCCACTTTGTCTGGTTATCGTGCTGTCTCCTCTGCCAGCGACAGACGGAGTAATGCCCCAACCGGACAGCAGGTGTGCTCTAAAGCACTGCAGCACACAAGCCTCTGCAGTGCTGCTGTGCCTGCGTGTGCCAGAGACTGTGTGTGTGTATGTGTGTGTGTATGCGTCAACGGATGGGACAGACGGGCCAGATCGGCGGCTGCTGCTCCTGCCACTCTGCTTTAGGAGGGTGGGGGACAGAGGGAGGACGAGACGAGGCTGGAGGAGAGGAGGGAGACGGATAGGAGGAAAGTTAAAGAGATAGTGGGAGGGAGAGAGTCCAGGCCCAAATAAAGCCATGGGGGCCAGAACTGGGCTGGGTCCCCCTTTACTATAAATAAGCTGGCTGCCTGCAGGTTCGGGTTTGGTGGCTGGGGCTCGGGACCGGTGACCGCCACTGCTGCTGCAGTCCTCAGGGGAATCTCCTCCGCATACTCATCATCATCATCCTCCTGGTCATCAGTGTTCTGGGCATCCAAGATGCCTCGCGTGGACGCAGACCTCAAACTGGACTTCAAGGATGTCCTTTTCAGACCCAAAAGGAGCAGTCTGAAGAGTCGCTCTGAGGTTAGTGCTCTTTAATCACTCAAATCCTATTATTTTAAAGTCTGAACATCATCAGCTTAGGCTCATTCCAGGGAAAAGTTTCTTTTATTCATTGTTAAAGGCCTCGATGCTTGAAAGAGACCTGTTACCTAGAGCATACGTGATGAGAGGGCAAGATTTCAGCTCTGTGATCATCTTGATTAAAGCTGGAGACTGGAAATGCTTGACTGAGTCCAGCAGCAGCAGTAATGACATCCATTAACCCCAACGTCTTGAAAGGAAGCATCACTGAAACCGAAGCTGAGCGCGTCACTCTCCGTGTAATCCTATACATGTTATTCTTCTCACTGTTTTCTTTTTTTTCTAAGTTATCAGGTGTACTTTTGTTCTGTGGAGATCATGGGCCTTGTTATAATGGAGTGACCTTCCCAGAGGTGACAGGAGACAAGCTAGCCTAGGAAACGACGAAAGAAAACAACAAAGATGTGGGGAGCAAGAGGCGTAGCAGAAGCACTGAATACCCTTTTTAATACCCTTTTTTTGTCACAACTTTGTCAGTTTTTTAATATTCTAAAGTTGGACAGATTGATGTGTGTCTAGCCCTCACAGATTTAGAGATTTAGCTGCCAGAAACAAAACAACCCTCTTTCATGTTGTTTGTTTGAATAACGGCCTCACCTCAGTTATTTGTTACTGGATCTGTGGCTGGTAATCACCTGGCATCGTGATACTAGTTTGATGGCAGTAGATCTAGAGTGGAAAGTGGAAGTGGGCAGGAGTTGGCATCTGAGAGGTACAAAGCAACATGAGGCACAGGACACTTCCCAGAAATCCTGTTTAAAAATAGTGCTGTGTGTGTTACAGGCGAGCAGAGCATGTACCATATGCAAGAGTGATATGAGTGTACTGTAACATAACATTTATGTACTAACAGATGACAAAAAGCAGTTTAAAAGGAAGAGACGTCTCTGTCGGGGGGGGGGGGGGGGGGGGGGGTTTCTTCCTACTTCATGTGGGGTCGCTTGGAGGGAAGGTTCACTACAGATCAGTACACGCTGTTCTGTTTCATCCCCTTTTATCCGATGATGAAACTTTTCAATCCTGATGGGAGGGGTCTTTTCCAAGATGTCTAATGTGATGAGGGACGCATGTGCTGGATGGTATCCTCGGCCACCAACATCAGAACACTAGCTGCAAAAAACAGCAAATCACAGGGAAAACAGAAAACTGATTTCTAGTGGATTTCCATAAATCTTCTGGATCGTTGTTGTATAGATGGAAAAATCAGATCAGCTTATGTATGTTTGAGTCTCAAACATACATAAGCTACATAAAACAAGATCATGAGCGAAGAAAAAATGCTTACAGTGGCCGGCGCATGTGTCACAATGAGATCAGGCTGTCTCATGTAGGTTATCAAATTACACTCGGCAGCGCTACAAGCCAGCAGATTGATCTAAATGATTCAGAGCATCGCCCATTTCCAACACACCGACTCTGAGGATGAGCCGTAGAAGCATCTGCAATGATTTTCAGTCAAGTTTTGGGAAAATTAAACTTTTTTTTTTTTTTAAATGCTCAGGTGGATCTTCAGAGGACTTTTACATTCCGCAACTCCAAGCAGACCTACACGGGCATCCCCATCATTGCAGCCAACATGGACACCACAGGAACATTTGAGATGGCACAAGTTCTCAGTAAAGTGAGTAAAAAAAAATGTTCTAAGTTTATTTTACTTTGTCAAGGTAAACAGAAGTTAGTCGTAGTCTAGGGATCATCTCACTGATCTAACTTCTGCCTCATCTCCTCTTTGGAAATCAGTCTAAACAAAACATTGTGAAGGATGTCTACGTTTATTAAATCCACCTACGGGTTAGACAAGAAAAGAATAAAGATAATTTTAGGAGAAGTTACAAGTAAGGATACACGAGCTTTTCTTTTGCAAAAGTTTCTTCGTACTTCAAGGGGCCATACTGTGAAAAATACACATTTTTGTCTGAGCTTGAGAGCATATTATTTGAAGACAAAAGTGACCATGAGCCCAAAAATACTAAAATAAATAAATAAATAAATAAATAAATGAAAAAGGTATATCTTCCACTTTGTTAGGTGATGCAGAGTTCTGATATTATTCAGTGAGTGTTTGAGGTTTAGAGGTTTCTCTGACATCACAGGTCTACCAACAATAGGCAGGCTTACTTCCCTGTCTTTATCATCACCCACAACTTCACTTTTTCTGCATTCATCGTACTTCTGAAGTGTGTAGTGCAAATCTTTAGCATCAGTTTTAAAGCATCATAAAGGAACTTGTGCAATCTTTACCCAGAAGGTCGCTTTTATGACTCTGTCCAAGTTTTCATTCTCGTTCAGTCTCTTGCATAAGAGATGACAGATCTGGAGTCCAAAGTCATGGAAGCTACATCATACTTCCTAAAAGTGATCAATAATTCCTTCCAATGAAAATGAAACTGATATTTCAACATGAAAAAAAACCCCCACCTTAGTCTTGCTTTCAAAAATTCTCGTCCTACAGAAGTGAGGGGTGGAGTGTCGTGAAACTGGCTGCTATGAACTGAGATGTAAATTTGTGGTTATTAAGTGAGCATTTGTATTGTTTCACTATTTTATTTTGGCCAAATCGTGCAGCAGAAATGTCATTATGACCTCAGGAAATTATGTCCAAATCTGAAAAAAAAAGGTTAGATGATGTAGTTTCCCAGTCTGATATCAATCTAGATGTGTCACATGTTAGAGGGAATTGATGTCAGTTTAAAGTAATAGCTTCAAACTTTGTTTAACCCCTCTCCTCATTTATGTCACTGTCTCTGGTTGGCAATGAAAGAGAGAAGTTGAGAGGTCTGAGATGAGGAAGTGCAAATCAGGAAATGAGACAAGGGTATCATTTAATCTGGTCCAACTGATGCATGAAGCAAAACTGGTGACAGAGGAGCATGACAAATTAAAACATGGAGTATTAATAATAATTAGAATGGAAAAAAGTTACCATTTGTATTTTAGAAGCTGAATTCCAGTATTCCTGATTTGTTTCTCTGTTTAGCACACCCTCTTCACAGCAATTCATAAACACTACTCTGTTGAAGACTGGAAAAACTTTGCCGCCAGTCATCCAGAATGCTTAGAGGTAAGATCATCAGTATGTGATATTTATTCATGTATTTATTCCCTAAAACACTTGTTTTTGTTCCCCTGACTTCTTTTAAAAACTCCCTATAGCATGTGGCTGCTAGCTCAGGGAGCGGCAATGCCGATCTTGTGAAGCTTTGTGCCATCTTGGAGGCCATTCCTGCCCTCAAGTACATCTGTCTGGATGTAGCCAACGGCTACTCTGAATACTTTGTAGAGTTTGTCAAGACAGTGAGAGAAAAGTTTCCCAAACACACCATCATGGTAAGAAGGAGTCAGCAGCAATATGGTTCCATGTGATATTTTATGAATCTGAGACAATGTACTGGTGTTAACGTCTGTCTGTCTCGCAGGCTGGAAACGTAGTAACAGGGGAGATGGTGGAGGAGCTCATCCTCTCTGGCGCTGACATCATTAAAGTGGGCATCGGGCCAGGTGGGTGGTTGAAAGAGTCAAAGTTAATACTGAAATAAAAGTGACTCCTTTTCAAGTACTGAGGGACTATTACCGGTGGTGCCTCCGTTCAGATGGAGATGATTGCATGTACTTCTCTAATGTGTGTACTGTAAACAATCTGTTTCAGGTTCTGTGTGTACAACAAGGATTAAGACAGGAGTGGGTTACCCACAACTCAGCGCTGTCATAGAGTGTGCAGACTCAGCCCATGGACTGAAAGGACACATCATCTCTGTAAGCAGAAATCCCAGTGCAAGCGTAGCCTTATAAGGAGTAAAGGATGAGTTGTGCTGTATGCATTATAACTCAGTCAGGAGTTGGTGGTTATCAGTAAATACTGAGTATTAACTCTGATCTAGGAAAACACAGTAGCGATATGAGAACACGAAGAAAGGTTTTTCTACAAAATATGTCCGAAACATTCAAGATATTGAGAGAAAATGACAAACTGAAGAGTGTTTGAGGCTATTACTTTACAGTGTAATACAGTCTTGTAGCCAGTAGAGGGCGTCCTTATTCTTTCAAGGCTACAGGAGTATAATGACATGAGAGTTCAAGACTCTGTATTTACCGTTTAGGATGGTGGCTGTGGTTGCCCAGGAGATGTAGCAAAGGCCTTTGGTAAGTAATCTACTCACACATTTTGTCTTGTGTTGGTGTTCTGGGTTTTTTTTTTTAAATAAATGACCACTCCTTTCTTTTCTTCTGCTTCTCAGGTGCAGGGGCTGACTTTGTAATGATGGGAGGGATGCTTGCAGGCCACGACCAGTGCTCTGGCGAAGTCATCGAGAAGAACGGAAAGAAATACAAACTCTTCTATGGCATGAGCTCTGACACAGCCATGAAGAAGTACGTTGGTGGAGTAGCTGAGTACAGGTGAGAACTGAGTTGGGTCTGATCAGAATACTGAGACTGACTGAGATAACAAACTATGAAGGAAAACAACAGCAACAACAACATTAAAAAAACACCTGTTAAGAGCTTCAGGCAGTCCTGGAGCAACCTGGAGAAGTGGGTTTGTCCTGCATCATACATAACTGCGTAGGGCTACAAAACCCAAGGATGACACAGATACCAAAAGAAACATTTGTACTAAAGAAAGGTCCATTTTAACCTGGTTAGAAATGAGCCCTCCCCTAAATCCACTAAAACCTGTCAGACAGACAGGAGACAGCAAGAAACTTTTGCAAAGTTTCAACAGGCATTTAAAGCCTGCCATTGTTTCCTGATGACTAAATAATTATGACAATAATTGTGACGACAGTTTGTCCAAATATATTTGATCTTTCTTCAAAGTAAACCAATTTGCTTTATTTGCTTCAATTTCTAATACCCATCTACCTGTTCTGTGAAAAACCACATGGCATCTTAAATGATAAATGACCTGAACACAACCATGTCTCCATCTGTTGCTGTCAGTATTATTAACTCATATGCTCACAGTAGTGACAGCAATGCTTTTTCTCTCTCTCTTAACTTGAACAGGTGCTAGCAATAGACAACCTTTCCAATAAATTTTGCTTTATTAAAAAAAAATAATAATAAAAGAATAAATCAGTTTCTACTGTTGTCCTGTCCTTTGGTCTCAGGGCATCTGAGGGCCGAACGGTGGAGGTCCCATACAGAGGAGATGTAGAAAACACCATCCGGGATGTGCTGGGGGGACTCCGCTCCACCTGCACTTACGTAGGTGCAGCCAAACTCAAAGAGCTGAGCCGCAGAACCACCTTTATCCGTGTCACTCAACAATCTAGCCAAATGTTCATTTAGGAGAGGAAAAAAAAGAAACCTCCCTGAAACAAGCTACAAATCGGCACGTTGGCAGCATGATATGTATCGTGCATGTATGTGCAGAGCCCACATGTGCATCAGCAGGACCGTGTTGTGCACGAACACTTCGCGTTATAAAAACTAAATCAGTTTCTGTGGGGATATCTGCCGTCAGATTTCTCTGAACCTCTGCAGACGTCATTCAATAAAGTTTGACATGCATTCTTCTATTTTACTTAATGTCACATCGAGTGCATCTACATGCTTACATACTCCAAAACATAGCAGTTTATTAAAGAGTATGTTAATAGTTAGGATGGGAATGTGCAGATACCTTGAATAACTTATAACCTGCTGACTAAGTGCATCCCAGTTAGGGAAAATTGGATAAAAGAGTCAGGCTGTGTGGGTGTTCCTACACCTAAATCACAGCGAGAATCAACAACAATGTGTCTTTTACAAATTACACCTCATTTGAATGCATTTATCTGAAGGAGGTTAAAATCATCAGAACAAGGCTGAGGATTAAGATCTACAAATTTATGTGTGAGACTCAAAGGCACCGCCCCTTAATCATCTTAGAAGACATTATGTTGCAATAATTTGCATGCAGAACCCTCCACTAGGTTCCTCAGTGGGGTTCATCACTCTGTGAAGCTGCTTCAAGCTTTGCAAATCACATTCCTACAGACATACTCTACCGAGGGTTGGTACCGGCGTGCATGTGTTTCAGGGGACTAAGATGCATCATAATGAAGGTGAAAACCTCTGGATTTAAAGATTACAAATACCTGAGCGACGGCTGCTTTAGTACACATGAGAAGGCTCCACTGCTTCCACAGTGCCTGACATTTCAAATCAAGTGTGTGTAAGCGTTGTGCCTTGTACTTCATCCAACAGCAGCTTCTTGCACTTGATGAAAATGATTTCAGGGGATGATCATGTAAACTAACGCTACTGAATTTAAAAAAAACCTCCTACCTGGAATACATACTGCACTTTAAACTGTTTCTTTGTTTATTGCAACAAAAACAGAAAATGAAAGTGATGATCATTTTCTGATCAGAAATTCTGTCATCTCTTTACACATAATAAATTCTAGATATATTTGTGTTTTGGGGTTTTTTGTGTTCTGATTGTCCATCCAAACTACTAAATGTCACTTTGATAACCTTGGGTCTAAAAATGATCCAGTACCATCACATTATTTATCTCGGACTAAGATGAGACGTGAAGTTTCCTTCATGTTTTTGATATAAAACAAGACCCAAAAGTGCTGTTGACTTCTCTGGAGCTGTGCTCATTTATGGAGTGAGGTGAAGTGGAAAACTATCAGAAATTAGTTTTGGAAATCATGAATGCCATATCCAGAGAGCAAAGGACCCAGAAATGTTAAATGTCTGTCATGGCATGAGAGTAACATAGTGAAAATGTCACGGCTGACTTGCACATCTGTGAATCTAACGGCCAGGTAACATTGTTTTCAGGGATGCCCCCTACTCCCCCCTCTCCCTTTTAGCATATCTATAATACATAACATTTAACGGGGATTACAACACTATTTAACACCATTTAGTTGCTGAACTGACGTTTCTGCAGTCCAAATCAGTTGCCTGCTAATCAATGAGATGTTGAACTGTTGAGTGGCTCAAATCCAACTAAAGATTTATATCAGTTTTAAAACTACAGAAGTCAGTTTCTAACAGTTGTGAATGTGTCCCTGTCATAACTTTTATGAAACATGTTGCTGGCTTTAAATTCAAAGCAAAATATGATTTCAAAAGAAGAATAAAATCTATCAGTATTAACCCTTGATATGTTGCATTATTTTTATAAGTTTTGTGTGCATGTGCAAGGAGATTAATTAAGAATGATCCTGCGGGAAATAGTGCATTAATGGTATGAACAAATTCCTGTTTTAATTTCTGCTGTTTAAACTTCATTTAAACTAGTTTGCTGCTACCTTTAAATATAAGGTAGCATGTCATTCCCACCATCTAACACTAGAGGGAGCTACTATCTGCTTTACTGCCTACAGATGCAGATGTAGAGTAGTGTGCCTTTAAATGATGCCTTTGCGTTAGCTATTCAAATCTAGACCTTATTTAAGCTATATGTATATTGGAGGGGATATTTAAATAAAGACACAATTTGTCCATTTATTCCAGATATGTCAAGGTTTCGTTTTCTTTTTCTTTTTCAAAGAGGTGCATTTGTACAGATGTCAATTACATACACCAACAGGGCTGCTCCATTGCTATAGAGGAAAAGGATGGTGAGACACAGGTGAGTACAATATAGTACAAACACGTTGGCTGGGATCTGCTGTGGCCCACTGCAGGCCAGACTGTCCATTGTAGGTCTCTCCAGATGTCCACTTCTCTGCCACCGTCGTATAGGCGAGTAAAGTTTCACTTTAGTACTTGGTGTAGCAGGTTAGCAGAGAAACATCTAGACAGACTGGTTGCAAGCCTCAGGGCTGAGTGTTCAGAACAAGAGGAGGAATCGTTGACAGATAAGCCCCACCCCCTGCTTGGCAGTGGGCAGGGTTAGAGGTCAGGGTCCAAAAAGCCTGTCCCCCCCGCTGAAGTGTTTGTTGCCTTGCACAGAGAGGCAGAGACCAAAAATGTTCAGTACACTGAAGACTAATCCAAGTCATCTCCAGCATTATACACATCATATCTTAATAATAATTTATAGTTAACTGTCAATAACAACATTTGTTAATCATCAAATCAACTGAAATATCAAATTATAAGTAAGAAATTTACATATCATATGACCCATATTAAACAGCCCAATGTGTAAATTGATTGGGATGAAACTAAACTGTTACATGGGCCTCTACACATTTTTTTTTTTTTTTTAATTTTTATTTTTCTTTCTGCCTGAGTTGGTTATCCAGCGCTATGGACATTTATGAGACATCATATAAAAAAAAAAAAAAAGAAAACATAATTAATGAGAAAAAAAGTGGAATCCTGATCGAAATGTATTCACTTTTAAAACACAACAAAGTGCCGAAAAAAAACATTGTTTTCGCAAAATGAAAGTACAAACATCAAGAAACAAAGAGCACACATGCCTTTTTTTCTGATCAAAAAGTCAAAGCTCACACACCAACATTCATTTCTTTTGTCAAGTTGTGCAAGAAGCCAATTTAAAAAAAAAAAAAAAAAAAAAAAAAGAAAAAAAAATAACACAAGCGGTTTGCCTCGAGTGAGGAAACTTGTCATAAAAACTCAACAATGACACATTCTCTACATAGTTTTAAGTCCCCTTACATTATACTGAGTGCTACAAGGAGACCTAAAACAGAAAAAGCTCCTGCACCAACGATAATGCAAACAAAGCAAAGGTTTCCATGCATTTGTTTCACACCAGACGACCTAACCAAGCTGTCGGACATGTCCTCCAAGGCAGAACTCAGAATGAGAGCGCGATTAAACCACGATGAATGGCCCAAGCTTGGCTGGTGTGGGGTGGAAAAGGTTTCCAACAAACCTTCACACAATCAAAGAAAGGGATGCTTCCCACAAGGAAGGGCTTTCCTTGTAGAAAAGAACCAAGGAATCACCTAACACCTCGGCCCGTTGGACCCAAGAACGCGCCGGGGCGCCAAGTGAGATGGAGCACAGACAGATAAACACAAGGTTACGGCAAGGCGATGTGCAAAAACATGAGCCATCTATCTCTCTCTCTTTCTCTTTTTTAAATCAGTACTCACTCCCCCTCCTATTTTTTTTTCCATTCTCATTCTCTCTGTTTTGAATGAATGTTACCCCCAGGACGGGCATCAGTCTGAGACAGAGGGGTAGACTGAGCCCATCCTAGGATTAGAAAGTGCTGAAACATTATCAAGTCTCTTACGTGTACTTACATGTGCATCTCTGTTGGTTGGTTGTTTTTTTTTTCTATTTTTCTTTTTTTTCGTCTTTTTTCTTAAAAAAAAAAGTGGTCCCCACTATCCATGAGGTTTCTTTTTTCCTGTGGGTCTCACCATGAACCATTGAGGGTCAGGGTTTATGATCTCACAGACATTTAGAGGAGAAAACACTCCACTACACACACACACACACACACACACACAGACGGACACATTTATCCCCCCTTAAACACACTCATACGTAACTGAACACACGCTAGGCCACGATATATGGTGCAGACATGCACAAAGATTGAGGAAGGCCACACGGACAGAAGGGAGAGAGAGAGTACAAGAAAAAATCTGCTTATCTCTCTTCAAAATCATCCTGACTTTTGTTTTAGTGATGTGACACACATCAACAGACAATAAAACACAAAAGTCAATGACAAGGGTGATAACAATGGAGTTGGACTATGCTACATGAACTTGGCACGGTAAAAGGGGAAATGAAATGTAAGTATTGCACACTGTGGCACATCTCAAGGGGATAAAAAGTGGTAACTTGGGACCCTAATAAATCAAAATGACAACATACCCAAGGGGAAGGGAGGAAAAAAAAAGAAGAAAATCTTACCCCTCCCTCTCCTGTATTCATAATGTGCCTACATGTCATCACTTACAATAAAGCTTATATTTCCCACTAAAACAAACTCAGTGGTCAGTATAAGCTAATTGTGAAAAGGAAACCAAATGTTAAAAAGATGATGTTATAAGGGGACCACGCAGCCAAGGCCCGTCCTGCTGGATCCAGGCCAGGCCACGATGAAAGGTAGCTATAGGTTGTCTAGGGTTAATCGATTGCTTCGCCTCAGTAGGAGGTGCTTGCGAGGCTGGCTGGCTATGATTGGGTACCTGAAACAAAGTTAACGAGGTCACTATGGAGTCGTGGCAACGAGGCAGCGCCGGTCGGAGTCGTGACGTCTGCTGGTTACTTCAGGCGGGTGCGGCATACGCTCAGCTTCAGCTTTACAGCAGCGTTTGTGACTGACCGGCGGGGCGGGGGGGTCGAGGAGGTTAGGGGGATTGTTTTCAGTTACTGCATATATGAGAAACTTCCCTGAAAACAAGCAACTGTTGTTGCAACTGCAGTTTCAAACAGATATGTATTCCACAACAGGGGCAATAGCGTTGGCTGAAGCAAGGTCAATTCAGGTAATGTTCATTTTTCAAACAATTTTAGAGACAAAAATGTATTTTTTCTCCACGGGCAGGGAGGAGTTGTTTTGGTTGTAATGCTAGAGGATTTCACGTGAAAATGGTTATTGCCTGACTATTGTTGTTGTTCTATTGCTTTCTGAAGTAACCAAAGCAACAACAGCATCACCTGGCTTTGGCATCATTGTTTTATGTCTTACCTGATCCAGAGTAAAAGTTTAGAAAGTTTGAGTGGCTAACAGGCTTGCTTTTATGCTTTTTTTTTCCATTTGTTGATAAAGGGAATGGACAAAACAGACAAACAAAGAGACATATGCATTACAAAACACACCCCTGACACTTGCACTAACAGACACACACACACACACTGATTGTAAAACAAACATACTTACTGCTATAATTAGTTCTCTTTAACGTGTAGTTTCCTTTGGAAAAGGAGGAAATGAAAAACAGCACGACAGTGGTGATCTGAGAACCCTGTTTTATTACCAAAAATAAAGCATCTTCAAATCTCATTTGGGGTCTTCTCGTTCTCTCAACCCCTCTGCATCTGTTTTCCCACCACCTATCAATCCATTCTCCCTCCATCTGAGCACACATCTATCTTGGTAAACTCCCACGACCTGAAATACTGTCGCCCCTCAGTTTTGTTGTGTTTCAATATCAGTTGAATGAGAACACAGCTGATCCATGTCTTAGAGGCAGGCGATGAAAGCCATAAAACCACAGCTGAACAAGGAGGCCAAGAGAAACACATGTTCTCAACAGATTTGCCAGCAAGAAGCCGCCATCTCCTCACCACCACTTCTAGTCCAAATCCGGGGCTTTACATTCTTATTCTTCTTACTCTCAGACGCAGCACTCAACAGACATTTACACCTCGAATCGCACCGTCACTGATGTTGCACATGACAGATTTATTTCAGTTTCAAAAATGTTCGACTTTGCAGTGTAATCAAACTTGCAAGGGGTCGTCAGCACTTTGAGCTCAGGACAGGAACAAGAACTTTCATATGTGGAAAAAAAAAAGAACCTGTGAAGATGTTCAACCTTTGATCCTGCTGCTTTAAAAGTTTAACCGCTTGGCCCACCAAGCAAGCCCATCTGCTGAGGTAACTGCTACATCTGACAGGTACGGGTTCTCGCCTGTTTTGACCACAGGCCGGGATCAAAACCGAACCGTGGACACCCCGGCCTCAGCAGGGAGAGGATTGAGAAACACTATAAAAGATTCATATTTGTTTAACTCAGTAGGCAGGCACATTTAAAAATCCCCTCTATAGCTACGCTTGTGTTCGAATAACTTAATGTAATTTGACCTTAAGTGAGCTGACGTTGAAACAATCACTCTCAATGTGGTAAGTGCCTGTTGAGGAACAAAAACCCTGGTCTCCTCCAGTGTGTTATATGTGGTCTTGGGCTCGTTTCAGGGCAGAGCCATCGAAAATCATGTCTCCACCAAACTCCCTCCTCCTGATGTGCAAATTGCAAGATTCTCTAAGTAAAGACTCCGAATACAAACACTCTCTCGAGTATGACTTTTTCCTACACACAATACACATACACTCTTACATTTCCACCCATACACAAACACACCACAGAGCACTTTCAGTACGACTGTACTGTTAGCAGTGTGGACTCCTCCGCTATCAGTCCACTAGTGTCTTTGCAGTAGGGATAACATGCACCGCAATGCTTGCATCTGCAGTGGTCTATACATTTCTGGATGAATACAGTACGTATCATAGGTCGCTGCTTTCAGACATGGTCTGTACTGTACGTGTGTGGGTGTATGGACAGACTCAGACCAGCGTCATGCACACACATTCATTACAAATATATGATTATCTTCACTATCATGTGGCGTGAATTTTTAAGTTCTCAGTTTAATACAAAACATCACTGGGATGGTTCAAAGCGTTTTTCTGTTGTCTCGTCTGAACTATCGAAAACACGTTCCAATGCCTGCCCCCATGTTTTCCCCTCCATCTATCTCTCTCTATTAACTGATAACTCTAGCACCGGTCAACATTCATCCCTCGCTTTGTGATTTCATGGCACAACATCCGCTCCTATGTCACTGAACGATCCCTTCACTTCTCCAAAAATCTTCACCTTTCCAAAGTGCTGCTGCTACTTACTACTACTGTCCAAGTAATATGGAAAAAAAAAACTTTATAGAAACATACAGTACTGTGTAAATAAAATACAACAAATGTCTTGGCTGTATAGTGAGTGTGACAGGTGTGTTAAGTGCTTTGAAACATCCTGACCCTCTCAGAGCTGACATGCAGATTCTCTTAGTTCTTCTCACACAGCTTTTATGAATAAAAGAAATATACAATTAAATCATCAAATATGATGAGGACTGTATGCTGTCTTCCTGTTTCAACATTTTCCTAAAGTGAAGCTCATCAACCCAGTGTGTCTTGCACTTGCGTGTATTAGGTTAGGGTATCTCACATTTATACATTAACCTTGACCCATAGGCTCAATCAAAAAAACTAAATGAACCCTGATTTAGGTTTGTGACAATCATTTAAAGCAACTATCTGGTGGGATAGGAAATGAGGGATTCAAAAAAAAAAAAAAGATGATGAAAATGCTACATGTGAAAGTAAAAACTGAGCAGAGTTAAGTGTTGTTCCCTCTCCACTGTGTAGCACACTGGCACTACTTTATGACTTCTGGTTCAGATCTTCATGACAGTGAGAATCACAAGATCCACTTACAGTAAAAATTTAGACAATTACATTTCACCAAATCCCACTTTAATTCAGTGAGTATATATATATATATATATATATATATATATATATTTTTTTTTTTTTTCCATGATTTGACTACAATCCTTCAGGATCAGTTGATGTTATACCACTGAGTTGGTAAGTGGTGGGGGGAAGAGTGTTTTTACCCAGGCAGCCTCACTACAAGTGCACAAGGAATTAAATCAATGTCAAGAAACCAAGCGTGCACTACATCAGCTCCCGTGTAACGTGTAAGTGGAGCCATAAAGCATTGTGCCTGAGTGCTACAAAGCCATTAACAAACATTTAGCACACTTCACAAATCCCTCGCCACAGGTCGCGTCATGAAAATCACCAAAACAGCACTGAATGCTCATGTGATATTCAATCCATCTATGTATATATAAAAAAAAAGTGTTATAAACTACATGGACTCAATGTAAGGTGAGCTGTGTAGGGTAGGATTACCTCTACAGTACAATATTTGAGATAGGAAGGGGAAAAAAACAGAAAACAAAACCAGAACAAATGAAACATTAGTATGGGCATACGTTTTTTCTGTAAATTTCTGTGTACATATATATTTTTTTATCCCAAGGGTTATTAACAGTCCTGGTAGCCTTTACTTGCCAATATTGGACCTTCCCTCAATGCTGATTTTCACCTCGTGAGGTATGAAGGAAGGTTTAGGTAGGGTCAAAGGTGGCTCCTCCTCTGGCTTTTCCACTTTCCGACCCTCAGGGGCAGACCATCTCCGCTTCCTGCTTCCAGATGGTTTACTTGAGCCTGCTTCCGTACTGCTTGCAGCCTGACCTTTGGAAAGACATCCTCTTCCCCCAAACATGACATCCCCGTTTTCTACATTCGAGGCCCCTCCGCTCCCATTCCCACTTTCACCGCTCCCTCGCTGGCTGATCCCATTCTCCCGCTCCCTGCGCCTGGAGTTTCCTCCACTGCCGCTCTGGGGTGCGTCTGAGACAGCTCTGGGGGGTTTGAGGCGCCCGTGGCTGAGGGATGGGACAGAGGTGTGGGTGGCTGGCTCCAGAGGTTGAATCTTCTTCAGAGATCCATTTCTCAGGTTTTTGAGAGTGAGAGAAATACAAACATCGCCCACGGAAAGCTTGGAACAAGGCAGCTCTAGAAGCTGGGTGGTCCGCTCAGGGCAGCATGAAGACCAGCCTTGGCCGAAGACAAAGAAGGGGTACTCCAACAAGACCTCCACATTAACCTGGAGGAGAATTAGAGAACATTAAAAGAAATCAAAACACTTCGTAACTACTTTTCATATAAAAACTGGTTTTAAAGATGCACTTGAAGTGCTCAGTTAAGACAGCCACTGAAAGCAGCTCTAACACAAGTCGCTTCAAGTTTCATGTAAAATCTTTTTGTGACTTGATCCAAACCAGAAATCAAATCTTACATTATTTTGACAGATTCTTATAAAATACAACTTTTGTTTTTATTTTTTCCTATAATTTGCCCTGCAACCTTCATAAAAATGCTCCTAATCAAATAATGCATAATGCATACACTTAGATTAACTCTACCAAAGCTCATTTTCACCTTCAGAGATATATACTACAGTTTTAATCATTAATCCTGTATTTTTAGGGGTTCATCTATTCTCACTCAGTCTACAAGGGTGGAATGGTATATGTGGTGATGTGTATGTTCAAATGTAAAAACAGATGTTTCCATGTGTGTATCCTGCATAATCTTTGGTATATGTTAAGTGTGAGATTCTGCTGTAATTTCCTCTTGAGGATCAACAAAATGCTCTATCAAACTGCTGACTAAAAAAATGCAAACATGGATCTTCACGGTAGTTACATTTATTTAATCGAATTTACAAATGATTTTCAGAAATTTTGATTTTCTTATTTCAAAAATTTGAGTACCCATCTTTAAGGATGGGTACTCAGTGCAATACAGGACTTTTTGGCAACAAACCGCCACAGAGCAGAAATGCTGGGAGTCCAGCCAGCCGGCTTGTAGTTAGTTTTATGATCAGCACAGACCACCAGTCTCTTGATGTACTTACCTTTCTTTAACACCAAGGACACAGAGTCTCATCTCAGGCTGCCACAAATTAAACCCACATAGCTTATCCACCATAATTTCTTCCTTATAGCAGATTCTACATTGTTGATGCACCTTTTGTATCAATATTAAAATAGGAATATGTAGAAATCATGATGGAAGAGGCTTTCCTATATCTGGGCTATTTCATGAAAACAAATGTGAACCGATCTATTACAGCAATCTCTGCATATGGAAGTGACTGTGTAAGAGAACGCTGTAAAAAAAAAAAAAAAAAAGATATGATACAATAGTTTAAGATGTATTGAGCATACTCACAAAGCACAAGTCAGACAACATTTTCCCTCTTGTATTACATAATGTTTGACTTTGCAGAGTAACTTTGCTGAGCATGATCTCAAAGCTACTACCACCTCTCAAGAAATACTCGAGAAAAAAAAAAAAGAAAAGCGAGCACAAGAGAGAAATCTAAGTCTTTGAAAGATGGTCAGCTTTTGTGGGGTACAGCATCAAAGAGCAGCCGGGGGCAGGAGAGATGGTTAGAGAAGTACGGTGTGGGCGGACTAGTCATTGAACAGACAGAAGAAATAGATTAATTGGCTTCAATGCACATACTCAAAAACAGTGAGAAGAGAGCGTGGACGTGTACGAGTCTGCATCAGTATGTTTCAGGAAGTCGAACAGCTCAACATTAGAACAATAAAATGACATATAACTTAAGATGCTGAAATATTATAAACAAAAATAGTGTAAATGATACAGGAAAACATGCTATCTGGAAATATAGCATGCAAGCTGAGCCTACACGATGTGAAAAAAAGATATCTCATGAAATGCACATAATTAAAAACACTCGATAAGAGCAAACCCTCGATCATCTCTGAAGCAGCGCCTGGAGATACAGCGTGTCATCATACCACGATCTATAGTGCGCTTAATAGCCCTCAAGAAAAAAGGTTGTGAATTTCTATGAGTCTGGAAAGAGGATTTATTTCAAATAAATCACTAAAATCACCTTCAAGAAGCAAAGTTTTCAAATGACTGAATGGCCACTTGAGCAATTTCAACTTGAGCTTACTGCTTGAGATATAAAAAGAGGTCTGAAAGACCACTTAAATTTGATGACAGAATCTGTAACTATTAGAGTATAAAATGTAAATACACTACATATTTTCACAATTAGACAAATTCAACCTGCATGGAGGGCGTGCTCTCCAAAATTAGCATTAAAAGAATCTTATACCACCTCTGAAAAATGGTAATGTTTTGGTTTGGAGATGCCTCACATGCGTCTCGTGACCGTTGACGGTGGTTTAGATCCATGGATTTGTGACCCACAATAATGTTTTCAAGAAAGAAGCCTGTATAGGACAACAATCCTAACAACATCAGCAAATGCACTAAGAGAGTGATGTTTAAGGCAAAGTCACAGATCAGGTTTAAATCTTTGCCCAAAATAAGGAAAACCAGAAAACGTTTTAATAACCAATGTCAGAGACTGGTGGACAATTACACAAAATGCTTACAAGAAAAGAAAGATTTAATAATTATTCATAGTTTGTCTGAAAAAATAATTGACAAGCTTTTTTTTTCTTTGCAGTTCTTTTGTAATTGCAGTTTTATAAAAGGATACCCTTTGCTTGTCCAAAAATGGCAAGATTCTGTTTTTTTCTGCAAGTATTTTCACTTTAATTTTAAAACAGTATCTTAAATGGTTTACAAGGATAAACTAAACTCACATTTCTTGAAACAAATAAATAAATTGTAATTTTTTAGGTATGAAACTCAGAAAATTAAATGTAGCAGTACTGGACAATAAAGTCATGTCCCTAGCTTTAAAACAATTTGATGAGTAAAATCTAGTTCTCAACTATTTAAACTTCTCCAAAGCCTAAAATCAGAAAATATAAACTAAAACACTGCCATGCTAGTTTATTGAACTTAATAAGAGAGAAAGCTGCTATGTCCAATGAGATTCACAGTTATGAAGTGATCAACACGAGAAAAGTGAAACACTTGTCATTCAATGTTGATATCACAGTCTATAAATACATAGGAGCGTTATTAAGGATGTTTTTAAAATAATAAGTCAACCATCATGCTGAAATATGAAAATTAGCTGGCATTAGATTCAAGTATTTCCTCACCTGTGTACGATGCTCACCAACGGAGAACTGCACGACAGCAAAGTTGGACGAGGCGTGGCTCCCTTCGATGCGCTCCACTGTGGACGAGTCAATCTTCAGCTCACTGCTGATCTCTGCACTCTGGATGAAGTCTTCTGTCTTCAAGTCCTCAACGCGTTTTAGCTCACCGTTAGCCAGCTGAATGATGGAACCTTTGATGAAATACGGGGGCAGTGATGGTGGGACCACCGCACTGGAGGGGGGTGTAGGTGCAGAGGCTGCAACAAGCGCCGATTGAGCAGGAACGATGGGGAGGTGAACCACTGCACCTGAAGTGGCCTCGTGCAATGACCTGCTTTGACTTTCCAGAGAGTCTCCTTTGGGGACAGAGGCAGTAATATATGTATGTGGGAGTGTGTTAGGAAAAGACGCAGCTTGGGTAGACGATGCGATGTGGGAGGTTACAGGTTCTAATGTGGAGACCCCGCCTCCGCTGACGGGGATAATGACGGGTTGGGTGCCTGGAATGAGTAAGTGCTGCTGTAGGCTGGCATGGTAGGTGCTCCCATTGCCCCCTGCAATGTAACCAATGATAGGCGTCTGTGGGTAGATACTAGTGGAGGGGAGCCCCACTGACAGTGACTCTGTAGCGTTGTGGGTGGTCTGGATAACAGTCTGGGGAGACAATGTGCTGACAGGATCTTTCAGACAGCAGGTGGTACTGGATGATGACGAGGGTGTGCGATTGACAGGCTTTCCCATGATGATGCCACCTTTCTCTAAGTGTGGAGGAACAGAGGATGTTAGTTTTTCGGCGCTGGCTCTGGGTGGTACCAGCTGATGGTCTCCATGGCTGTTGGGCATTAACATCACAGAGGTTCTGAATCCTAAGGGATCATGTGTAGAGTAGTCTGTTGGCAAAACCAGATGGCGGGCCTCATAGGAAGATAAACAAGGAATGGGCTCTCGTGATTTGCTCGCAGACTTGGAGAGGCTGGGCTCTGAAGATGGTCCAAACCGCCGACCCCTTTCCAGTTCTCCATTGTGGAGCTCTCTGGGTCTGCAGCCCCCTTCCTCTTTCCTTGTGGGCCCATCCGTGTACTTCACCACAACATGGGATGCACCATGTGCCAAAGTATGGTGGGGATGCATGGACTGGGACGGAAGGTGAGGGCCTCCTTGATGATGAGGTGACGGTACAGTCCTTGGAGAAGTTGAGATTTGAACATGGTGAGGGACAGTGTCTGTAGAAGGAGGAGGCATCGAAGTGCGTCCCGTGGATGCTCGCTGCTGCTCCTGTTTGGAAACTTGCATATGAGCAGATGCTGCCTCTGTGTATGGAGCTCTATGTACAGCCGAACAGGAGGAGGAAGAAAGGGGGGGAGGTGGAGGAGGAGGTGGGAGCAGCTGAGGGGAGATGTAGCCTGTGTAAGGGGTATTGTAAGTTGGGGCTATAAACTGCAAATTAGGAGGCAGCTGGGTGTAGTGGACAGTTCCTCCAACTGTGGACTGTGTTAGGGGGGATGTGTACACTGCGGGAAGAGTTGACACTAGTCTAAGTGACGATGAGCAAGAGGAAGAGTCTGATAAGGAGGATTTATACTGGGGTCCATCAGACTGACTAGAGCTACAGTGTTCACTCATACTGCTCTCATTCCCACCAGCTACACTGGCAAGCCAGGTCATATTCTCAGTGCGCTGGCTGTCACTGGCAGGTGGTATGGCAGGGGAGCGATTTTCAGATGGTAACGTGCTTGATGGGATCTCCCTCTTCTTTGGGGGCAGACATTCATTACTGCGTTCCTGGTTGGACTTCATGCTGATTTCACCTCACACCTCTTGAATGTACTTGCGCTGTCTTTCCTTCCTTACGTTTTGGCCTGTTGCTTTTCCTTTCTTTATATACTCTTACTCTCACTTTCTTTTCCACTTTCTTTTCTCCTTTTCTCACTTTTAGCACACTATCCCTTGTTTCACATTAATTAACTATAAATTAACTCTACAAATGTTGTCTCCTCTTCCCTAAACATCAAGTTCACCCACAGCTGCTGATTGTCATGTCTTTTATTGATAACAGAAAAACAAATCTCAGCCCTAACAGGAGGTAAAGTAGAAGTAAGATGGAGATGGAGGTAAGGAGGGGTTGGTTAGAGGGAAGGAATGGGATTGGACTGTCCTGTCCAGAAATCTTTAGCGGCTGAGGGCTGAACTGAGTGTTGTTGGGGAACGCGTCACAATGTCACACCTGCTGCTACCGCAGAGGACGATGGGGGGTCGAGTGCGTTGAACTTCATGTGGAATCATTTCCCTCCAAAGGAAAGCCTACCCACACACAGCACAAGCCTGTGGAAGAGAAAAGCAAACTCTTAGAAATGGTTCAAGAACTCAAAACATCATTGCATATGAAAGTTTTCTCTGCTTATATTTGTTGTGTGTGTGTGTTTTTCTTAGATAGCCAGGATTTGATAAACCAATGCTCAAAAAGGATTAGTTCTACATTTGCTCGTCAGCTGATTGAATTTCAATGTCAATGAAAGCTGACACCTTAAAAATGTACAGCATCACTAAAATATAAAATATAGGTCTACCTGCACTGCTTTGATATACATATCTGCCACTATCTAAGAAAAACAGCAGCATTTGCAGTATTACACAATACTACACAATACCATATACAGTATATTCAACTAAAACAACAATTCAGTGCTTGGACTAAAATTCTGCTACAAAAATGAGTTTTGAGTCCCTTTCCCCCTAAAGATAGCTGCATTATGGTCCAGCAGACCCTGAATAGTAACAAGCAGGTATAGATATTGAACGGCTAGATGGATGGATCATTTAAAGTACACATAAATACAATAAAAGTTTAAATTACAACGACACACTTTTGCACACTACTGCATATGTGCACATATATGTGTGTGTGTGTGCCATCTGGTAACTGAGGCCCCCTACTGCTAAAGATTGACAGCTTGATGCGAATCTCATAAATAATGTAGCTGCACTTCAAAAACATTCACTCACAAATAGACACACAATTCTTGCTTACTCAAACAATGACACCAGGTTGTATATAATTATGCAGATGCTCCTTTTCTAAAGACACCGGGAAGTGTAAATCTACCATTTTCGACAGCTAACACACTAAGGAGATCAAGTTGTATTGCATATTTTCCAAAACAACACCTGATATGACTGACATGTCAGCTGTAGCACATGCTATAATCTTATATTAAACACAGACGAATAAAATTAAATGTATTTTCATCATTTTATGAGTTTAAATTGTCACTATTTGATTCAATGAGGAACTTGAACTTGAAAATAAGAAGTGAATTAAGTCCTAATAATCTAAATAATATCGTGAAGTTAATGAAAAAGTATGAATTGTATTGTATATATGAAACTAAAACTTTAACAAAAATATAATTTCACAAAATAAAGCATAAAGAACTGATCTAGAGTCTTTATTCAATAAATTACAGCCATTATCTGCATATCTAAACCAATGCAAGGGCTTTTTAAGTATGTAAATCTCATCAAGAACGCAATGATGCAATAAAAAATATGAAAAATCTAATAATGACTCCATGCAACTTTTTAACATTATATTATGTAAGGAATAAATTAAGAATTGAAATGAATTTTCCCATTAGAAAAAAAAAATCACTTTTATTCAGTGTTTCTCTACCAAGAAGACATGGAAAATAAAATGGCATGGAGAATAAAAACAGCAGCCTGTAGCTGGACATCTCAACCTTATGGGCAGAAGCCCAACACTGACTCTTTAAAACAGACTGACCAGATTAAAACCTCCCATGGTTTCTTAGAGCTAATTACTTCAATCCTGCAGGGTGATACAGCGTGTGCTTACAGTTTACAGCTAGAAGTGTGTGTATTCTTTAGGACCAGGTGGTTCTTGCCCCTCAAGCAGCTTCCTGTGATTTAAGAGGCACTGCAGTGCTACTATAACACCACCACAGTCGAGCGTAGGAGTAAGCGCATGTAAATTCGGTGGCACACATATGAGTAGCTGCATGGAGGCACAAGCACACACACACACATGCACACACACACCTAGAGGCTTTGTTTATAGAAGTGAGCATACATACGCTTGCTCAAGCACACTGCATCTGCTCAATCAGTCATGACTCAGAGTTGTGTCGAGGAGTACTGTGGAAAGGTGAGCTTTTAGAGCTTGACATGCACCTTTCTTTGCCTTTTCTTGCTTTTCTTTGATACTCCTCCTCCACTTCATTCTCCTGCCTGAGCCTGCCCACCTCTCCTACTACATTCACATCCAGTCCCATTCTCAATTATAATTCTTCCATCTACTGGTTTGATGTTCTTAATCTTCTGCTCTCAGAGTTTTTGCTTTTTAGCGTCCTTTTTATATTAATCCTCTACTTGTCTCTCTATTGTACTGAGCTACATTCATTGTACTGTTCTGCTGTTCTAAAAATACAGTTAGCTTATAGTAGATAGATTTCAAACATAATACAATCATACAGACTCCGTGTGCTCAAGAAACTCTTGTTTAAATTAAAACTCAAACGGGAGCAATGTTTAGCATTTCAGATCAGAGACATTTCATGTCACATCAAAGACTGACAGTGCCGGTACATCAAACCGCAGATCTCTTCATACTGCTATCTTTGAGAGCTATTATTTTCACAGCGTGACATTTTTGACTATTCACTCTGGCATGTGAAAATGCATTTTGAGAGCTCCAGGAGAAATAATATGCCCTGGCAGATGTATACTGTACATCTTGTACAGTCGCATTCATATCATGTGTAACAAGTGGCTAGTGGTAGATTATTCAACATTATATTTGAAACTAATTCAAAAATACTGCAGAAAAGGGACGAGAGCTCACTGATTTAACTATGCAGCAAGACTAATACTTCTACATTTTGAATCAAGGTTAATACATATTAGAGGCAGGTTATTATTTACCGTAAAGAAATGTGCTTAAGCCATTGGTGGGATAATTTCACAGTTGAAAGGTTTTATACCTTTTTGAGTTTAAAATTAGGAGTCATAAAAAGGAAAACCTAAAAGTAGCAACATCTGTGAGTTTTCAAACACTGCAAGTGGAAAGTTGTTTACAAAAAAAAATAGAAGTTTCGAACGAGTGTGTGTTAACAGAGTGCTGCCACTCACATCCATTTCAGGCTGAGAAAGAGGCTTGACAAAAACATTTTGACATTCTGTATCTATAAGGTCTGTGTTTACATATACAGGACTGGGCACACTGCTGCTTTGGTTCTGCCACAAAGTGAATCCTGCTCATCATAGGGTGTTTTCTAGCATTAAAAAAAAAAAGAAACTTTGGTATATTTAATGTCAAAGGATTAACAAAAAAACCCCCCAACAATTTAAGAGGGGAGAGACAACGAAAACTTAACAAAAGAATCTGAGGTAGATATAATATAAAACAGAGGCACGATAAGGAGAAAAAAAGAGGACAACAGTGGGTGAAAGTGAGGAAACCCGTACGATGCATGGGAGGCAGAGAGAAAGGCAGGTTCAGCTGACCTACATTGCAAAAAGAGAGAGTATTGCCTCACTGAAACTGACACGGGAACACACATTCACTGAAAAGCAAAGTCACCTGCATCTTGCTAAGCTTGCAGCTTGTGTGAGTTGTGCGTGATAGTGTGGATATCAAATGACCTGTAACCCAACCTGCATGCCCTCCATGTGCATTACACTCTTACACACTTCTTCACAAACACACTGGTCCACTTTACTAAATCCTGTGTGTGCATGCTCTCCGAGACACTCTTGGCAAAGAGAAAAAAGTGCATGTGTGTGTGTGCTGATAAGTAAGCACAACTCGTCACTTATTCACCGTAGTGTCATCATTCTTTCAGAACATTGCCAGTGGATACATACCACCTTTCTCTTGCAAATCATACATTGTTTCCATCATTCACCCCTATCCTTCTCCAACTTTAGACAAAATTCTATATTTTATAAACTTTTCATAAAATAATGTAATGGGTAAGTGTGTGCTGGTGGCACCAGCATTGCATTTGGAAAGCCACCAATTACTTTGATTGCTTAATACAACATTTACAAAATTTATATTAACAGATGGGAGCACAATATCCGTCCCCTCCTAGCAAGTTTCAGTCACAGCTGTACATGCACTAAATATGTCCCTCCAGTGGTCCACACCTGTGAACTTCAGATATGATCCTGCAAGATCGAAACCCTAATAACCCCCCAAACATAAGTCCAGAGTCACAGATATCCATCTAGTGTGACAAAAAGAGCAAAAGAGACCTGTGACAATCAGCAGGCTGTAGTGCCTATGAAGCTCGCCGAGCCACTCAGTTAGCCAAAGTCTGGAACAGAACTGTGGCAAGTCCTCTGTGGGGTTTGAAACAACTTATATCCCAAATTCTTCTGTCTGTAAATGTACCGTTTGTGGCCTCAGCAATATCCCCTTTGAATAAATCTTGGGTGGAAATGACCTCTTTTCTTTCAGAGTCTAAGGAAGACCGATAAAACATCACCATTTTTATGTTTCATATTTAAAATGTGGAGCAACTCAAAAACCTGCATGAGGAGGAATGTGTATTATTAAAGTTATTAACCAAATATGATCAGTAATGCATTATAAATATATTCAGTTTATTCAGTGTTTCCCTCTGATTAAAAGGCTTAGTATACCTACTTTAGTGTAAAAAAAAAATAATTTAAAAAAATACACCTTTATTTCCTTCCAAGGGTTTATGTATCAGGATATGATAAGAAATGATCGAATCTCTGCCACGTCTTAAATTACGCTAATTATGCTAATCCAAGCTCGATGAACACAGCAAATTACATATTACAGTTTGTCATTGTTTATTTAACAGTGCGTGTATAAAACGCAGCTACTGATGTGGGTAAGTAGCAGGCAGATACTTGCTGCTAATTAAATGTATCTGATTAATCCATCCATTTATTTTCTATACCCACTTAATCCTGTACAGGGTCAAGGGATGTATCTGATTAATAATAATTTTTAAAAAATCAAATAAAAATCATTAACACCTTTATAAAAGGCAGATGTTTTGAAAGTTTGCTGTTCTGGAGAATTCAACTGGGTGCATGAAAATGCAACATTTCCAAACAACTTAGATTTTAGTAATCTATAACAATAATGATAATAATACTGATATCTAGAATGGCGCCTCTCAAATGAGTTCCCATTACATTTGGTCTGCCAAATTATGTCTTTCTTCACAGTTTTTTACTCTCCGATTTTTTTTCTCCTGAGCTTCATCTCGATTTAATCCACAGCTTTCAAAGCATTTTTTTTCCACACTGATTTGGATGCTGTTCTGCCAGACAAGACAACGGCATCTCAAGATGGAGATGTTTGATGATAGAAGTGGACAAAACACTTTAAACTGACCAACAGAGGTGAAGCGTTTGGGGTGTGTGCCAACAAGAGATGGTGTAATCCCTGTCATGTGAATGTGAAGGAACATCTCTGAACCCTAGATGTTTAACTGCCGTAAACTTCCTTCCACGCAGTCTACTGTGACAGTTCACCTGTGCTACCTGTTGGAGCCGCATGTGATGTCATCAGAACAGTTATTGCCAGGTGACAAACACAACACTCATGATGGTCTCTGGAGATGTCCACCATGATGACTAATGTTTATGTCATTATCTTTTGAGGATTAATAGTGTTTTCAAACTCAAATTATTCACAAGTGAAAAACAAAGTTATTTAGTTAGTTACTGCAATGTTAAGAGAAAGTGGAAAAAAAGAGGCCTAGCTCAGACTCAAGAGACCTTAGTTAGGATGCTAAATGATAAAGTTCATGGCCATACAATAAAAGAAGGTTGTGAAATTATGGTTAGTTTGGATGGGTCATCTGGATCTGGAGACATGGTAGCATGGCTTACAGTAAGTGTCCAACAAACCACAAGATTTCTGGAACAACGTTCCAAAGTAGAGATGTTTACCCATACCCAACTTCAAAAACCAAACAGCATCTTAACAAAAAACACCTCACACTGTCAAGAACAAAAGTGGAAGAGCAAAGACTTGATTTTGCTTTACAGCCACAGCACCTGGACTGCTAGCAGTTCCTGAGTCGAACTTCTCTTTAAACCAGAATATGCTAGAGTCAAATGCGAAGCCATCTGTGCACCAGCTAAAGCTTGGCTGACACTGGGCCAAACCACAGGATAAAGATGCCAAACACACTGCTAAATCTACAAAACAGTGACTTAAAAAAGAAAAGAAAAAAAAGTAACAAAATATTACAACGGCCCAGTCAAAGCCCTCTGTAGAGGAATGTCCTCAAACCTACAGCCGGCCACACCACACACTAGAAGATAATCGGGCCAATCTGGGTCCCAATTCTCCTCCTTCTCACAATCCTGGGTAAAGTCCTGGTTGTCTTTATCGCTCTACAGATTTTCTTATCAGATTTTCATGTGGAGTGAGGTGTGTCAAGAGTGACAGAATCTGCTTGGAAGAACTTTCACAATCTCAAATCATAAACGTCAAACATGTTGAATATTTACAAAGATACCCAGTTGAGCAGTGGGAATCCCGATGACAAACACCAACAGTCTGGGAACTAATTCAATGTAACCAATCAGAAAATGAGCTGCAAGAATAGATGTCTCAAAACACAACTGCAACCATAAAGTCAAAACCAACAGCAGCCATTGTGCAAAAACAAGGATAAAAGCTGCCCTATCACTATTGTGGAGACTTGTTTGATGCCTCTTGCCTGTCATCCTCAATATTTCCTCATGGTGAAGTTGCATTTGATTGCAAGTGATTTTGTGAAATTTCCCTTGGTCACAGCTGGGTCTCTGGTTGTCTTTAAAGAGTAAAATAGTTTAGCCCGTGTCTGGATTATATCACAGCATTGCACACAGTATAATCTGGTCTCTTTTAGTTTGAAGATCTATTAAAATGTTATACACATTTTAGTGTGCCAGCAAAATTTGAACTAAAGCATTGTTTTAATAATGGGCCAAAACTCCTCCACAATGATGCAAGACACTGATAACGTCACAAAGAAAACAATTATGTCTAAAGTTTTAGCCCCCTAAGTTTTAATTTTTTTTTGTTACCTTGTCCTGGTTATATCTTTAGAAATACAGAAATGTGCTCTTCTTTGTCATAGGATTGTTGAAATCACATGCTGAGCACTGAGGTACACACCAACTAGTAGCATATGGTTCTCTCTGATGTCACTAAGAAAAAATGTTTACAGAGCACCTGAAAAAAGCTGAACACGTGTTAAGTCCTCAGAACTCACAACTACAGAGAACCTATGTGAACTTTTATTTTATTTTTATAAATAACTAATGCTGGTCAGACAAGATGGGGATAAATCTACTCTAATTATTCTCAAATAAGGAATCTAGCAGGAAAAACTGTTGGTGGGGAGTTGTTTTTTCATGAGTACAAAGAGTCCAGTATGGTACGATACTTACATGAAGTGGGGAAGAAATGAATCCTTCTCTTTCCAGATATAAAAAGAGAAACTGAATCAGTCCATCAAATCCAGGGGTGGGGAACCCTGGTCCTCACGGGCTGGTGTCCTGGATGTTTTAGATATTTTCCTGCTTCAGCTCACCCTGGTATAAATGGCTACCTCATTAACAGACTTATAGAAACCTCAATGACAAGCTGATTACGACCAATAATTAGAATCAGGTACATTAAAGCAAGAAAGCATCTAAAACATGCAGGATTGCCCGCCCCTGATCTACTCCATCTGACTGCTGTTGCTCTTTGGCATAAGCTTATATTTCTTGTGCTCTGCCACTTCTTTATATCTAAGCGATTTTCAGGAAGTCATACTAAGAGCTCTTTTTCATTCACCTGCTTTGGTCATTTTTAAAAAAAAAAAAGTTCATTTTTGCTTTGGAAATCACTCTGACAGATGAAGCGGCTAAGTATGGAGGACCCTCAGGCCCTTCAGTAAAAAAAAAACAAAGCGTGGGACAACCACACCATAAACCACAACAAAAGCTTAATTTTCTTTGGTAAACTGACAGCATTGGTTCTTGTCCAAAATCTTTTTTGTTTTTTTTTTTCTAGCTGAAACTGAAATGGCAATTCTTGCAGGGATTATTTTGCAGTCCTATCACCATTACTGCCAGCAGACACAATTAACAAGTGTGATTGTTTTCAGTTCTCACAGTGAGAACATAAAAAAAAGAGTACTTCCTTTAACAGTTTCAATGAAAAAGGTTCTTCCTGCCTGAAAGTCCGCATGAAGCATGTTACAGTCGGAGAACTACACTTTGTTTTTGACACAAAACACACCCCTAATGATGTTTATTTGTGTTCCTTTTCTGAAAATATACATTTTCATTTATTCATCTCAGACATGAAATACTAGACAACCATACAATAATAGCAGCTTTGTTTAGTTTTCTCAACCAACACACAACTAATTTTTATTAAATGACAGAAGATATGTGGACACAAGTCTGTATGTGTATGATTGTCCAGGTTTAACCATGATCAAAGGGATAAGTTCAACGTGATGTGTTATCTCACTGCTAAATATAGTTCAGCTGGAGACTATAGTGTTGCTGTAGGCTGATCATTCTCTTTCAACTTTTTTTATTTGTGTCTCTTTTTGACAATGTGGTTGTTCATCCGGGTAAGACTGTGTCCATGTTTACATGTATGCATGCACACCGCAAGCACCCTGACAGACTGCAGACACGGACAAAGCTGCCACTTTCATTTACTGTCAATCTTTGTGTCATGCTCACAGACAACGGGGGACAATGGCCAAACAACTTTGAGCGATGGAATACCAGGTATTTACAGATAAGTTAACGAGGCAGGGAAAAGAAAGGAAGGTGGGCAGCCTGGCAAAAACAGGAGCAAGAGAAATGGAAAGTGAGAGGAGGGGTTAAGAGTTACACAAACAAAGGGATGGAGAAAACAAATGACGGTCAGAAAAAGACAGAGTATCTGTCAGAAAACAAACACTTGGGCAGTGTTGCATGACTTGCACTTTCTCACCCCTCTACAGCCTTGAGGTTGTGTAGGTGGTTTTTGGGGGGGGGGTAGACAGTAAGGGGATCAGGAGCGGAGGGGGTGACGGAGAGAGAAGAAATAGAACAATTTCAGAAGAGGAGAAGAGAAGCTTCAGGATGACAGCCAAAGAAGAAAGACAAGCAGAAACAATTGTGGGAAAAACTAGGGCAGACGCAGTATGCATTTACAAACATGACATACTGTGATACAACAGCACAAATGGTGGGGACACATACGTACAAATGCTGACTCTCTCGCCCCTACACACTTCACCGAAAGCAAGCGGAGAAAAAAAAAAAAAAAACTGTGCAAAGTCTACTTACCAGGGTGGAAAGAACAGCCCACTTCTGCAGCATGCTTTCTCTCCCCCTGTCATTCCTTCACTCCTTTAACTCCTCTCCTCTCCTGCTCTGCTGTGTCCCTTGCAGAGCAACCCAAGTCTTTCTCCGTCTCTCCTTCAAGCAGAAAATCCTAAGGAGACCTGGTGCGCTTGTGTTACAAACTGCTCTCGGCTTTTCACACCCCTCCAAACACACAGTGTAGACACTCATACACAGCCAGCAGCCCTCTCCTAAATCTTGACAGCGAGGCAGAAAGCTCCCTCACTACCACTGACAAGCAGCAATCAGGTGATCACATACACACACACACACACACACTAACACACACCAAACTGGTAGCACACACTTGCACACACCCACAGGGAGGGAGTCCCGCATGCAGAGCTCCAACGTGTATTATGCAAGGGGCTGAATGCGAGCCAGAGCTTTCACGCTGTCTGCCCTACACACACACACACACACACACACACACACACACACACACACACACACACACACACGGGCCCCTCCCACTGTTCGCTAGTCCAACTTCATCAGGTATTCATTCAAAAAAACACACACATGCCAGCTGGCTATACGCCCGGAGAGCGCTTACAAGCAGAGAAAGAGAGCATGTGGGGGGTGGGGGGGTGTTACAGTGAGAAGGACAGAGAGGCGGACTGTGGGGGAGATAAAGGGGGAGGGAGGAAGTGAGCAGTAGAGATTAGAGAGGCAGACCAAAACAGAGAGTACATGTAAGAGTGACACAGGGAATCTACATATATAAATATGGTCGTGCTCGCAACCATATCTGTGTTCTTTTTTTTCTCAATTTATTTTAAGAAGCAGGAAATGCTGACTTCTCAGAAACTGAAACAGCAGCAGCAAGAAATATTAGCTTGCTAGTTATGATCACAAGTCAGGATCAAGAGTTGTTTTTCTTTTCTGCCAGTCAATAGTTTTAATCAGACAAACACCTCAAGTTAACATGTATACGCATGCCCATGAAGATGGTAGAAAGTTTACATTTATGTTCATCAATACATCTCTGATTGTGTCTTTTCTCATGCATCAAAACAAGCTTACAAGCTCATTTATGTAGGCAAGAAAATGAGGTAACTTTCGGAAACAACATCTTTTGTCTCTTTTTGCTCTTTTGAAATGACTGTAGATTTTTTAGTCAGACAGTAGAGGTGCACTTCTTGCCCTTGACCACTAGATGGCAGGACTGATCAGATTGCACTACTCTGCAGCAGTTTTTTCTGTACTTAGCTGACCTAGTTAAAAGGCCATTTGGAAGTAAATATAGATGAAATGTGCTCCTCAGTGCTAAGAGATGTACAGGCATGTACAGGGAAGAAATGAGCAGTCACACATAAGATGTTAACACACAGACACACACACACAGTAATGATTCCCACAAGACTTTATATGTCCAAACATGCACTAAAAAGACATCCTGTTTGTGTTGGTTGGTCTTCCTGTCAGCTTTGTATCAGTCCAGTGTTAAACACCGAGTATTCACAGTGTTTAACCGTTGCCTAACAGGAGGCATTTTGAAAATTTGCTTTGAATTGAAATAAACACACACACACAATAAACACAAATTCAAACTCCTTCAGCTCCACCGCTGAAGGAGCTGGTACCAACAGCCAACTATGTTTGACATATGATGGCTGTGTTCCCATTTGCTTCACGTGCAACATGGCAGCGAGCTATACAAAAATAAAGAGGCTTTAATACCCCTCTTCATAAACCGATGGGTCACATGACTTAATGCAATCAGGTGCTTATAAAGTTGTTCTTTCTTTTTTTTCTTAAGGTAATGTCAGCCCACACGTTGATGTAATCCCATGAGTTCTGATGCTGTATATTGAACCAAATAAAACATATTGTATTTCTTCCATTACAAAAAAATTCTAATGCCAATAATCATTTAAAAGTCTAGTTAATGGCATAAGTAACCTAGCAAATAATTCAACAAATGTCCATTTACGCACTACTGAGCCTTAACTGTACCGTGTGAATGAAGTGGTGACAGCTAATCCATCATTTTCTACTGCAGACTTGAGTGGAGGTGAGACTTGGCCTACATAGGTAAATTTTAAAGTGAACTATTTGTTTTTAAAAAGCTGTAGAGTGTACTTCATTTTGAAGTTAGACTATATGATGATAGGAGGCGATTATCAATATATGATTAATGCTCATAGAGGGATACAGCCTTAGAGATATCGCAGCATTTTTTTTTATTGCTGCGATATCACAATAAAACAACTTAAGAATAGACAATAGTGTGTGTTTAGGTGGTGGCAAAGGGTTGGTTTGAGGGGTGGGGGCCCTTCAGGAGGCTTATGTATGGGGCCCAGAATTTGATGTTACACGCCTGTTTGCCATGATGCTGAAAACTGCCAAAAATGTATTTTTTGTGTTTCCAAAATAAAGAAAATATTTCTTCAGACTTCTTTTTTTATCGTCAAAACAGAGTTCTTAGTCCAGAGAACAAAATGTTATTGAAGTTTTTAACCATTATGAAAAGCCTTGTACCACAATTTCATTATTTCATACTCTGTTAAAAGCATCACAATGTTGTACTTTCAAATTAAATGTTTACATAATTTAAATGAATGTACTGGACTAAGAGGAATAACAAGAACAAAACTGAAGAAAAATATGATGGGACTAAGTCAGCACATTAAAATTAAGCAATAAGAGGTAAAGACAGAAAGATAAGCCCTTTAATTCTGCCAGGAGACAAGGAAAAGGAATATATGTTGTCTTCTTAGTTAAAATACAAAACACAGCATTTCTCATGTCAAACAATGTGCTCTCTGAGTAGCCTTTCCTCTTTCAAACAGAGTCATAGCTTTCATAAGCAGAACTCTTTCAGGAATAGATCAGAAAATACTACAGTTAGGTTAAAGGATGATTCAACAATTGCATTTTGTAGTACCCAAACATAAAATACGACCTCCGTGAAATTATCTGTTTCAATAGTTGAATTTATATTCAAATATTTTATGTAATTATAACATAGTTTTCTGAAAATATGCAAAACAAGATTCAAATACTGTATTTGGACACCATGGAGAATGTAAAGCAAACCTGTGTATAACAACTATTACACATATTTTTGCTCTTTGTAGAGATTTGATAACAATTCTGTGTGTATTCGGATGTCACCTGATTCCTCTTAAATCAACAAGGAATCCTTTAGTCAACGTGCCTGATTCTGTTGAACTTTGCAAAATAAAAAGACAATGGGAGATCTTCTACTTCTCATAAGTGTAAAGATTTGTGTGTGTGTGTGTGTGTGTGTGTTTCTACTTAAAAGGGTGAATAAAAACAGCTGGTGCTGTTAAGTGCATTGAAATTTCCACAGCAAACCCTCTCTCATTCTGTACCAGTCATCTGCCTCTCTGTAGAGCAGAGTACAGTCTCTGTCACAGCCAGTCACTAAGGAAACTGATGAAAAGCTTCTATATATATATATATACACACACACACACACACATCCCAAACTCCTCTGCTGTCTCTCTCTTTCACACACTCACACACACACACACACAGACACTGACTATCTCTGTCGCCCACACAAACTTCACACGAACTGTGGTTATGACAACAGCAACGCCCGCCTTCCCACACACTCTTAACCAATCTATCCCCCTCCGACAAAAGTCTCAGCTCTCCTGTTTTTCCACATCTTTCCATCTGTGTCTGTGTATATGTGTGACTGTGTGTGTGTTTGTGTGCAAAAACTTGCAAGACAGCAGGTCTAGAGCCATCTAATGGTCATATTCCAAAACCACACTAATGATGGCAGCAACACCGGCTTTAAGAAGGCATCTCTCCATTACGGCTCAAACACGTTCAGGCAATTTTCATGCCATGTTATTAATAACCCTTTATATTCCTTTTTTTTTTTTTTTTTTTAATCGTCTGAACTTTGTGCCATTTAAACAGCACACAAATATCATTCACCCTTTCATTATTCCCCCTTCATCTCTGTCTTTCTCATAAACCCGCTGGCAGGCTGCGTTAACTTGCTGGCAGTGTAGTGCGCTACTTCGACCCAAGCCACATCCCATTCACAAACCTACTAATCCACACACACCATTAGATCCCTGCGAGTCACACACACAAAGTAGTACGTATGTGTGTGTGTATGTGTGTGTAGGATTAGGGAGGGACTGGAATGGATGGGCAAATCACTGCTAAGCTTCTCTATTGCTGTATAATCCTACTGAGTATACACAAAAACACACTAACGCACACACATATGAGTAAATATGCAAACATGCAATCAAATGTGCACATGCGCTTGCACAAACTCGAACTAATGTGATCTCATTCATATTCACACACAAAACAAAGCATGCATTCGCACACACCCACTCACGCAAACAATAGCAGTCATCACAGACATCCAGACTCACACGGGCAAACGTCCAGCACACTTATTCAAGAGCAAATACAGACATAAACACCCAAATATTTTTTTTTTTGTAAGAGAGAATATGTAATCCTGCTTAAAGAATTTGTGTTGCTGCACAAAAGGGAGTAAGAGTGAAGCGTGTGATGGGAGGAGGTTGGATAGAAAAAAAAGACCCAGAATAGGAGAGAAAAGTGAAGAGAGGAAAGTAACTCATTCATTCTTCCCACACAAATGTCAATCCTCTGTACATTCAGTTAACAGACTCGAAAATGTGACCGTAATGCAAGAAAAATTTCACTTTAGCTGGGAGAGCGAAACTATGAGCCAAGGAGATATGTCTGTAATCTTCAACAACTCCCCAGTTTTAATCATAATCACTAGTTTTATCGCATCAAGCAGTATTTAATACTTCTAGTTATTTAACACCAATTGTTGCAACAGGGAGTGCATTGTTTCACTTGTTTCAAACGCTTGCATTGTGAACTGATGATTTCTTACAGCGAGATGAATATTGAAGATGAAAGACAAAACCTTGCATCCATCGAGACATTAAAAAAATGTTATGAGTGTGAACTTTACATATGTCTGAAAACTAGAAATTTGACCTTTCAGAGTAATTTTTTTTTAAAAAAATGGATGGATTACCCCACTAACTGTTGCACATAAAGTGGACTTTATCCACAACACATACACATATTTTATATATATATATATATATATATATATATATATATATATATATATATATATACATATTATATATATATATACATATATACATATATACATATATACATATTATATATATACATATATACATATTATATATATATATATATATATGTATACATACACACACACACACACATATAAATAAATAAAGGAGTCTCATATAGTCCTGTTCTGATCAGAGCATGCTCGTCTCTCTCGTCCAGCTTGATGCAAGTCTTAAGTCACTTTCCTCTCCTAGTAGTCATTGCTCTTTGAGATGCATGTTAGTCTTTCTTTTGTTAGCTTGTTTTCTCTTATCTGTACAGCAAGGCACACTTTACTTATTTATACACAGTAAGAGAGTGCTTTGACACAAGCCTTATTTGTGATTTTTGCTCATCTTCTGTTGTTTAATTGTGCACACTATTTTGGACTTTTTTGAGCTACATTTTGGAAAAATTGAAGTTTTTTTTAGTTCTTTTCAATAATTTCCATTTATAGCTGTTTAACAGAAGAATCACAGTGGTAAAAAAATAAGTAGCACATCAGCTGAGCTTGTAGTTTAAAAAGCTGCTCTCTTATGTTTTACTTGTTGCTACAGAAACTGGAGAAGAATTCATTTCTCCCTCACTTCCACCTTGTTGCCTTTTCACAACACTGACGTAGCCTGGCATAATCTCTTTCTCTCTCGATTACAAGAAGTTTTTTTTTTTTTTAACTGTGTGAATTCAACTCCTCCTATAAAACACGCTGAGACAAAACTCTAACTTCCTTGCTGCAGGCCTTCAGCTCTGGATGCCCAGTCCTGTAGACTGGAAGTGCTAACCGTGACAGGAAATGCCTGTCCTGCAGTCTGCACCGCTGAGGATGTTTGTTCGAAATTATTAAATGATACTGTCATAAAGGTGTGAGAAAATATCACGTTGTAAGTTACAAAATTCTGTGAGATCATGAGCTGAAACTCAAACCCTGTAGAGAGTTGGGGGAGAGACGCAAGTAGGACTTGGATGAGGTGAGTTAGATCATTTCTGGGCTGAATCGAGTTGAAGACAGGCTGACAGGTGCGAGATGAGTGACTCTGGAAGACTGGAGGAAACGCGGTGCTAAACAACAGCTGTAAAGACAAATGTTAGTGCCCACAAATGCTACAGCACACCAGTGCTGTCTCATTTTCTTGTCAGCACACAATGAACTTTAATTATAATTTTTATTTGATGGAAAGGGAAAACACACACACACACACACACACAACCTTTTGCAATGGTACTTGTCAGACAAAGTGCCATAATGCTGCACCTTGCTACCAAGGGTACAGACGAGTAGTCTGGAAACTACTTAGCATGAATGGGCATGGCAGCGGGCATCATTTCTGTGGAGAGGTGAGCAACAACTCAGCATGTGTCCTTGTCTGGGAGTAATGTGTTCTACCTTTTTCAAAAAGGCACATGGACGAAAATATCAGGCAGGCAGCAGCACCAGTTGAGTGCACATTCGTCAAAGCACTCTGCTCTCCACAAACACACACAGCCAACACCCCTGAGATTCAACAGGACGCAAGCGCTGTACACGCCGGAGCCACACAGAACGCAGACACCATCCAAACAAACACATTCCACAGCCGGACGTGCGCACAAACACATGCACAGACAGAAAGAGAGGGAGAGGAACAGAGGGCTCACTCCTTAATCAAAAAAAAAAAAGGCTCAGTTGTCAGGGAAGTACTTTGTAAGGGTAAAGCATATCACTGTCTTATGTATGTATGAATAAAGAAAGCCTGAACAAGTCTCAAATGTTTTAACTATTAAACTGAGTGGCACGATGAATCTTACTGCACAGGGAACTTGTTAGTTATGTCAGTGAAGTCATTAAACACTTCCTTTTGTCATCATAGTTACTCCCAAATGTGCCTATCTGTTGTTTGTATTTCAATCAGCATTTTTATGGTTTCATTGTTGACGTATTCTGTGTGTTGGGGGTGTCGTTAGTCACTGTCACCTCACAAAATCCACTTCTCCATCAAGGCAGACCTCCAGACACCAGAATCTATGTGTGACAAACATACGGTATAGAGGAAGCCCAGCCAGGATTAAAAAAAAAAAAAAAAAAGTCCACATCCCATGTTGGGTGGACCAGAACATGCTGATGAGAAGTGGGCTCCTAGAATAAGATATAAATGGACTAAATATATGTCTACTGCCATTAACTGCTTTTGACATGGCTTGCATGTGGTCTTAAATCAGCTTTCCAGCTGTCTCTGACTCCAGAAATCAAATTACATTTTGTGGCTTCTTTAAATATTCAAGCATGCATACAAACTGCCTGTGCTGGATTTGATGAAGTACAGTTTCACTGTCACATCCAAGCATGTAAAGTGAAAAACACAAGAAAAATAAAGACCAAACAGGCAAACAACAGACCTATGTGGTCAAAAAGAAAAAAAAAATGCTTTGAGGTTGAGACACAAAAAAACCCTCTGGTCCTGTAGCCAAAAGGTGAGGTTCGGGTCAGATAGTTTGACCGTGACTATAGTCATGCAAGTCTTTGTAGTGGGAGACAGAAAAACAGGGAGGGGCAGATAAAAGAGTTGAGGAATACAAAGCATGGGCAGGGTGAGGGAGAGAGGCGAACAGAGGTAAACGAAGGCAACAGTGATGCCATTGTGTGGTACTGTGGTCGAACAGATAAAGAGATGGACAGAAAAGGGATGTTGACAAGACGACTTGAGAGATCTATTGGCTGAAAGAAGTCATGCAGACAACTCCCCACTCCTTAGGTAATTGATGTGGGGATATTGTGCCTGAATGCTCTGCATGTGTCTGTGAGACTGAGTGACAGCAAAACTCCGGCGAAACTCTGGCTTTGGACCTCAGGGACAACATAGTACTACAAGAAATCTCTTGACAAGACATGCAGTCTTTCTCTCCTTAGTGTGTGTGTGTGTGTGTAAATGACTGTGTGAGACAGACAAAGAGTGAAGAAGAGAGAATAGGACAGAATGAGAGAGCGGCAAAAAAAAAATTTGCATTTAGTAACCGAAACAGCAGGAAAATGCTGACTTTGGTCACGAGTGCTTGTATGTGTTTCTTTTACTCATGTGGCCACTGTTCACACAACACATGCCATTAAATGTTTCTGTGAAGTTTTAGCTTTTAGTCAGCGGAAGGGATTATAGTTTAGTCTACGGGGAGAAAAAGAAAGTCAATGCAATGTCCTATTAAATGCCAAAAAACAAGTTTGTATGTCTGTGTGTGTTTCAAGAGGACAACATAATGGAATGCCTCGGCTCACCACTTGCCAAGAGCACTTTTCCCATACGCCTGGGAGCCAAGACTTCCCCGACCAGCCAAGAATAGTATTGACTCTCTCACACTCACACTCTCACAAACACACAAGCACTCTCACCTCTCACTGTTTGGATTTGAGAAAAAGAGTGAAAGTGTGACAGTCTTGCTCACATAAGGCACCGCAGAGGGAAAAAAAAAAAAAAAAAAAAAAAAGGAAAGGAACCATAATTACACAGTGCAATCGGTACAGTGCTCCCCTGGCCAAATATATGCTTTAGCAGCAGCATTTTTTCTTTGTTTTAAATCAATGTGACACAGTATTAAAGCATCACTTATTTAGTGTTGAAGTAGCTGAGAAGCACATCAGGGAAGCAACATGGAGAGCTTCTGAGTGGGAGAGACATGGAAACAGACAGAGAGAGTAAATCCAACAGGGAAACTGCAGCACTCCTCAGACCTGTGAAAGTATATGTGCATGTGGGTGTTCGTACACTTCAACAAGCATGTTTTTTCTTTGTTTTTGTTTTTTTTTGTGAGGGACATACTAATAATCTGGTGGATTAAGACGAGTATGATTCTTATTCTGACTGTAAGACACCATATGCGAAGGCAACAAAATCACTGGCAGCAGCACTGTTTCTTCTATAAAAGGCAAATCCTGGCGTCTTCCTGGTGGATCATGGCAACACCAAAGAAGAAGACTAAGAAAAGATATTTTTCAAGCACCGTCAATAAAATCATTACCAGCCAGGCAATATTTGTAGTCTATGAACATTTGCTCAGTGCAAATGTTTCCATCCACGTAGTCTCCAGAAATATCAGCACACCAATCAAGCAGCATTATGTAAGTTTTTGTATGTTTACAGCAATTACACTGATTGCTTCTCACCTTGCCAGAGTGATTGCAACATTTCACAGCCTGGGATATCATTTTGAAAGTAGAGTTTCCAACTTGGACTCTTAATGTATGTATGGAGAAGCAGGATTCTTTAAGAGCAGTTGCTGGCTTTATTTCTGTACTTTGCTCATTTGCAATCAGTAAATGTAGGGGGAGAACACACACTGGGTGGGGTGGAGAGCGAGCTAGAGTATGTGGTAAGGAAAAAAAAATAGGAGTGCCACATCACAGAATAAGTCTGTAAAAGAATAAGAACAATGAGCAGCACGTGTCCCACTACACTTCTGGATTTAACAGGAAATTCGGTGATAAGACTGTGACCCAAACAGGAGCTTTAATTTTGTAGGGACTTCACTAAACTGGAATAAAAGACAAGTGAGAAATGGAAAATGATAAGAAAAAAGTAAGGGGTGAAACAATTAGTAACAAAAAGAAAAAGAAAATCACAAAAAGGGCACTTCTTTTGATCTGTTTTCATTTTTGCCACATTTATTTACTTGTTCCTATGTATATTTCCATATTTACTTTTTTAATGTTTTACAGATCCATACGTTTTGTGGCACTACTATTGGTCTATTATATGTCAGACATCGCAGCGTTTCCTTGGCGTCTTCAGTACATCTTGAGGCACAGGTTATCTTCACCAGAGACACAAAAACAATTATTCTGCAGTGCTACCTTTCTCTGTTGTAAAAAATTTTGTGGGTGTAAAATTTGAGTTCCACAGTGAACAAAAATAGAAGAAGTTTTGTTTACATGGAAATTAAAAAAAAAAAAAAAAAAGCAAAGTCTGATTTTATATGATCAATGCCAGCCAGTGCATGCTGCTTCATCCTGGGTTATCCTGAAAAATGATGCTGCCAAATATCCATACAGCATCATCTTTTGGTTCGACAAACCTCATAGTTGAACCTTTTTGGACCAAATCCTTATCAGTTTATCCATGAATGAAAACATTTGTAAACATTTGTGCCAGGCTAAAGAATTTCCTTCAGTACTCTCAAGCTATCTCTTGAGCAATCTTGAGCTTGTCCTTGGACATAATGTATGCAGTTACGACTGACACAAACACAAAGGCACAAAAACATCCTCAGTGACAAAAGTCTATAATTAAGAATGAGATATTTACAGACATTAACTTAAAACAATTATTTACAGTAAAGTCTTTATATAGATTTCTTTTTTTTCCTAAAAATCTGCTTCACAAAAGATCACCAAAGCACAGTGCTCAAGAAGTTCAAGAAACTGTATAATGTCTATTTATCTTTTGACTTTCCTTTAACTTCTCTGTCGAAGCTTCAAAGAGTGAAAGAAAAATGGCACTCAACATTCTGGTCAACTCATTATGCTGCAAGACAGATATTGAGTTAGAGGAGTAAATTACTGATTTAAACGAGTTGTGTTTCTCTGTGCTTCAAAACGTTAGAGAGGGAGAAACAAACTTGGGGCTTGCCGCTTCATCTAGACTAAAAACATATGCACTTTACTTAACATATATCTGTCAAGCTGACATGATTATCAGCAAAATAAGTCTCTACGTTATGACAAAAGCACAGGAGTGGAAAACCATTAGCGTCAGAAGTAGTAACATTAGATCAAACATGGCAGTCAGATTTGAAGCTTTTATGTTGTAATAGCAATGTCACAGCAGTTCGTCAGTAACGATTCAGCAGTTGGTAGTGAATCCGTGTCTTTCAACCCAACCTGGCACGGCCTCAATGGAAGAATATGATTTACCGTATGGCGTCATCTACCAATAAAACCAGCTTACTTATGCATATAAAAAGACAGGTTTCTTTTTATTCATTGCAAACCTTTCAAACAAGTCATACTTCTCCATTCTTTTCCTAAAATGTGCTATCATGTACACTTAGCATGCTAACTGAGATGATGGGCCACAACAGTTGTTTCCTCTAAGTTCTTTGCTGATGTCCTTCATTTTAGTCATTGTGTTAATACCCACCTACCAAAACCTCTGTTTTTACAGAAGTACCCACACCTGCCATGACTGGCAGCACTGTCACTCCACCTGCTAATTTCTATGAAGGCACTAAGAGTGGGCTGGTTAAATACGCCATGTTCATCTGATCTTTGTTGATCTAAACCCATATTTACCCATTTTTAATCCCTTGTAAAGACTCATATGCATCCACCTTTCAAGTGAAACAGAGTGTGCTTTCTTTTTCACGTAGCTGTTTATAGCAGGGGAAAAGATATTCTCACCTCATTCAACACAACTGTTCCTCCAGACCCCCTGGTTTGTTAGCAGGTGGCGCAGCCCATGGAGCAGGATCCAGACTATCCCAGAATGCAGTATGAGAGGGACTCAGCACCCCTGGCAAATGAAAACAGGAACTGTTAAACCAAAGCAGGGACAGAACTGCTCTCTTTAGTTTTCTTCACTCTTCAAATTTTCAATCTTACATCCACATAAACAAAGCAGAACACCTTTTAAGAATAAGCAAGAATAACACACTGCAGAATTATGACCTATCACTGCTAATGAAAGCTTATATATTAATGTGTAACATAATAAATGGCAGATAGAGCACATATTCAGAATCTAACTACCAGGTTTGAAGGCATAAACAAAACAAAGCAGAAATATATGCGCTATTATAACATCATATTTAAAGGTATTTCCACAGATCCTCAAAATGTTCAAACAAAAAGCAGAATTAATGCCCAGTAATCAAACCACTGTGTACAAATCTTTCTAAAGCAAAAGTAAAGTGAATTTGTTAACCAGAAGTAAAGGACATCTACAAAATAATACTTTGGTGGGTGGGGGGGGGTTTTGATCAGACTTGTCGACAGTGCATACGTACTCTCTGGGACTAATTAGGCAGGTTGTTTTTATGGATATGTTACAGACGATACAAGACACGTTCCCTACCGTGAGCCAGCTGTAGCATGTGTGTCTATTAATGTTTAAGGCATGTTTGCCAGATGCAAAACACCCTACTAACCCACTTCTTGTATAAGTGACAAGAAAAGGGAAGGTTTATGATGTGTGCTGTCTAGTATTTCAGTATGTAGTTAAAAAAAAAAAACACACACACACAAAAAAACTTGAAAATTACAGTTGAGAGATACCTTAATGGTGGCAGGCGCAACAATAATACAATTTTTTAACGCATGATGACTCTATTCAACAAGGGATTGAAAGCCACTGTGAAAATGAAATATAATAATTGAAGACTGGGTCAGAGAAAGAAAGAGAGGAAATGAATATGTGCTGTCAGACATGAGAAAATCAATATGATTCTGTGGTGGGGTTTAGAAAGCTTAAGCCTATATATGAATCAAGTCCGCTGCTCACAGGGAGCCGAAGGGTTCGAGGGAACTAAAGATGCTTGTAATGTGTGTACGTAAAGAGGAGACACTGAAAAAGGAAAAAAAAGATGAGTACTTAAGCAATGGATTAGCAAAAACCCATTGGTAAAGGGATACAGCAAATGGTATTTAAAAAACAAGGGAGAGTGTGGTAGCAATAACTGGGTAAGAGACAGAAGCTGAGAAATAAGACAGAGCAACTAAATAAAACAAAAAAAAAAGTGGAACATAGGAAATCTAAACTGATGAAAAGGAAGACAGATGGAGAGAATAGAGAGGACAAACAAGTAACGCAGCGAGAGAGGAAGACAATGGTAATAGAGAGGCAGTGGGACAGACAGAGAAACAGATGGTGGGAGAGAAGAGGAAGATAGAAGCTCACTGGGAGGACAACATTGGCACAGCCAGCAAGGCCCAGCAGGGAGTATAAATAGCTGAAAAATGTTACCAAAACATGAGGAAAAGGACTTTGGAAAAAGGAGGAGGAGCAGGACAGAGAGTGAGGGCTTCATTTGAACTTCCCAGCTTTTAGGGAAAACACTGGACTGCTTTAAAGTAATAGATGATATTTATGATTCATGGTTTCAGTGTCCACCCATGCTCGAGCCTGTGTGATGTGACTTTCATCATCTCCACCCGTCCACAAAAGTCTTCGGCATACCCTTGTGATCCCAGCTCAAACAGACTGAGCACAGAGACTACATTAAGACCCATTAAAAAAGGAAGAAAAGGAGTTTATGAACAATGTTTTGAGGAGAGACGTTTCAGTTGAACTGCTTGCTAGAGTAGACCGATTATGTGCCCATACATGGGAAGCTTTTTTGTGTGTGCCTGCAGAGTCCCAGTCAGTTTGTGAACACGGAAATTATGAAGAATGGCTTTGTCCGATTTCTCAAGAAAGTTAAGCTTCGTCTAGGCCCGCTATCAATCTGGGCTTAATGTAAACATCGATGGGAGGAAAACGTTAAACAGTCGGTATAAAAATAAAACTGAATGTGCTCAACCCAAGCTGAATTTGGAAACTTCTAACCCTCCCAACTGAAACAGGTTTAAAAAAAAAACAACAAAAAAAAACAGTCACTCACTCACCATTATGTCTAATCCAGAAATCAGGCAGGCTAAATTTGTCAGGAAGAGTCCAGTGTGGACTGCATTAAGTGGACAGCTGATTGAAGAGCAGCACACTGGAGCAGACAGCTCCTAGTGTGTGTGTCTGTTGTATGTGTCAGTTATTTGCGTCATTGTGTTTACTCAAATCCAATGAACTTTGAGGTTTTTCATTGCACTTAGCCATTATTACACCGCATCACTTTCACTTAGCATCAGCTTTTGTTGCATCCACTTATTACAAGTGACTTGAATGAAGTGTGTTCACTTTCCGAAAACAGGCGAACATCACTGAGTCACGCAGAGCAGGCTGACGTTGAAGAACTTGTCCAAAACTGCAGAGACAAACTTAGAATAAGTTAAACAGGTGAGAGCTTGGTTTGTGGATAATTTCCACACTTTATAAAAGCGCAAAGCTAAAGCCTCTCCAGTTAAAGTCCTGCGTTTTTATTCTGGCGGCGGGTAGTGAGTTCACAATCGTGGATGTGAAGTTTGCAGCTGAGTGGTGAGCTGGATCAAATGTTCTCTGTGGCTGAGTACATGCCTGCATGACCACACTATGAATACTTTACTCAACGAACACTTCATCTTTTTAAGTACTAGCATTCCTCCCATTCACTCCTAACCCAGTGAATCCAAAAAAAAAAAAAAAAAAAGTTGTCCAGCCACAGCTGCTCCAGCTGTTGCCAATTCATTTACTTGTTGCACGGGTTTTGTAAAACAAAAATGGTTGCAGACACTGGAACCATAATAACAGGGTTAACAAGCTAACGTCTGCAGAAAATGTATTCAGAAATATTCCCGGTTGGGGAAAGAAAAAAAAAAAAAAGTTCAAACTTGCACCAAATAAACACAAGGCCAAAAAGTTAGAAGTTGGTACAGGACCACGTAACATGAAACGAAAACTATGTACAGGCTGTTAACGTCAAAGTTAAACATTTGAACTTAATATCTGTGTGAATATTTTTGCTTTCCACAGAGAGATAGACTATTAAAAAAAAGGTAAAAGCCTTGGGCATCTGCTTTTTCTCTCCACTCACTTAGAACAATTACAGTTCATTTGTCATAACCATGGCAGGTAATCACACAAGAACACGTACGCATAGACAAAATACCTCAGCAGCTGACGTAGTGTCTGACAGCTGCTTAGAAGCTTGAGGCAGAAAAATGCATCAAGTCTTTTCGTGTGTGTCGGCCAAGTGACTGACCATCACTGCAATGTAGGGGAAATACCTTTCTGAACCACAACCCCATTTTCCCAGACTCGAACAATCTTGCAATACCACAAATGAGGAATCGGCCCTCTGAAAGTTTAAGATCCTCACAAAAGGAATGCTATCTTGGGTGCACACATGTGTGGAGAGACCTGTGTTGTTCCCTAATCACCATCCTTTACTGTACTTACCATCCCACAATCCCTCACTGGGCTACTGGGAGTGTACTGTAAGCTGCTGGATAGTTTCACGTTTGCTGCCAAAAACTAAATTTCCTGTTACAGAGTTGGGCTATTTTTAATATCCAGTTTTATAATATGCTTTTAGAGGGAAGGACATTTACGAGCCAGGAAGCAAATACAAAGCATACAGTGAAGGAAAGTATAATAGAGAGGGACTTCCAGGTTTATTCTTTCTCATACTCCCTTCCTTTTCCCCCAATTTATGGCATCTGTGGCTTGTTAACCTTAAACTCTGAAGCTCACAAGTGGTAAACATCGATATCTGAAGTCAAACAAAGAACAGCGCAGCTACAGTCTATGGCTCACTGGTTAGCTTCATGTAGCCAAACTGGTAAAGATATAGTTGTCACCCATGCTGCTGACAAGGAATTTAAATTGCTATCTGGAAGCAAGCACTGATGGGTCATAACTGCCCCAAAATGCTCATAATTGGTGAAAAAAGCTGATCACAAGAGCCAAGCAGTGTAATTTTAAACACTCATGAATAAAACAAGAGAGAAACATGTGATGTTTATTCTGAGATCTGAGACTTTTAACTGAGACAAACTTTCTGTGTGTGTGTGTGTGTGTGTGTGTGTGTGTGTGTGTGTGTGTGTGTGTGT